>RQOL01000535.1:0-357543 GCA_013076295.1 Sanderia malayensis
AGGGACGGATCCAGGCCAAAATTTGACTGGTGCAATCTATGGGATTTTAGGGCGTGTCCCCAAGGCCACGCCCTAAAAGCCCATAGATTGCCTCTGCCACACCCTTTGACAGTTCAAGTAACGTTCTATAGCAGTAAGACAGCGTAAACTCTTAGCAATCGTTTCATTGCCCAGTAATGCAATCGAGCAAGCATTGTATAAACAATTCCCTTGCCCATTTGTTCTAAAAAGAAATTAAACAGGCACTTTGTATATGAAACTTAACACTAAAAGTTCACCACCCGGGATTAGCACTTTCTTAATTGGCTTCTTGTTTTTTTGCCTTGCTTGTCGAGAAGGTTCTCAAATGTAACTAGATACATAGTAACATCATAAGCAATTCGAGACTTCCGTTTTTTATCTTTTGTTTTCCATTGTTGTTCTTATTTTGTGGTTGTTGGAAAGCTTTTTCGTATAATAAATAAGTGAAATATTTGTATCAGAGAGTTGAGATTATTTATAATATACTTTATTTTACGACTGATACGACACCTAACGAAAGGTTGGCTTCAAATTCAACACACAGGCTTCCTCGACTAATGAGCCTTTCGTTACATTGCTTGGTTCTATTCCTTGCTTTGTAGTTACTAAGAACTTTAAAATAAGAACTTTTGTACCGATCAAAGACTGTTCTACTAACTTTAGAATAGTATTTAATGTCACCCCAAGAACATACTTTCGTTACATGGCTACGAATACATCTTAATTTCTGTATCTTTTCTTCTTGGAGGATCGCTTTACTTTGTGTGATTGCTTCGACTTGTAATAAGTACGGACTAACGCTAGCCATCATACGTATGAAGAGTGTGTTGCAGTTCAGGACTTTAGTTAGATCAGAAAATATCAACATTCCGATGAATACGTAATAATGACGTTTTGCACCAGTCAGCCCTGCATTTTCATTGGTAGATTGGTCTTTGCACCAGTGGAAATGACGTTTTGCACCAGTGAAAACTCATTTCATTGGCTAATGTTGAAATTTGGATACAATAAAACCTGGGTCACTGGTGCAGTAGAAAGCTGTGACGTGTTTCTCATACAACGGGCAACAAGTTTTCACAACCATTCTGCGTGAAACTGGTCTAGCTTTTACAGCATTCCATACTACATGGCATGGCATGAAGCTCTGCTTGACCCAGACAGTCAGCCTATGTGAATGTCATAAGTCAATGAATTATATAAGCATAGTCCGCAGAAAGTGTAAATATCAATTGGATTGAGTGTGGACCTCGAATAACTAATTTCATCTGCACTTATTGTCAACTATATTTTGTGTGAACTTTATTATTTAACCGATTACGTCACTGCCTTTGGGAGAATCTGACTGGTGCAGTTGCACCAGTTGCACCAGTCTAGATCCGCCTCTGCATTATCTCTGTTTCACTCATGCGTGCACATCTTACACTATTTGCAAATTTACCATGATATTCAGGTAAAATAAATTCATGTGCTTCTTTTACCATGTCAGTGTCGATTGTAAATCGAGTAATGTAATTTCTATCAAGCACAACCTCTCTTATCGTTCTTAGATATACATAAGCATCCTCTAAATTTGTCATGTTTATACATTCAACTTCACCTTCTGACTTTAAAATAGAATGCAACATCTTTCTTTCTACTTCATCAACATTAATTCTGTATACTCGATTCATTATGAATTATTCTCGAGCTCCTATCTCCACGAACTTCTTATTGGAAATGAGCTTTTTGTCTGAGATTTGTTCATCTATTTCTTTCAATTTTGTTCATTTAAAAATGTTAGGTTCTTACTCTTGCTATTTTTATAGATCTAGTCCCACTTTGTCTACCTTTCATATGCTTCTTTCGAACCAGCTTCCTTCGCATCCTCCGCTTTCGGCCGCCTTGCATTTTCCTCATAGCTGTGTCTAAACCATATCCAGCTGCAACGATTGCTCCACCTTTTGCAGCTTTCTTAGCACCTCTCAATGCTATCTTCTTAACAGCTTGTTTACTAACTCGTTTTGCTATCGCTCTTCCACCCTGTCTTACAGCTTGTTTAATAGCTTGCCTAGCTGCTACCCGTGCTATTGCGGAACCCATGTTTGTTGATTTCCTCTCTCTTCTCCTTTCACGTTTTCGTATTCTATCCCTTTTATACTTTCCTTCACCCGTCATTAGTTTAGTCGCTTCAACTCCACCATCATCCTTCAACATATCGTCTATCAGCATTGATGCTACAACACTTGCTGCTATACTAGCCATGATTATATTATAGCTATTAAATTGTAGCGTTCTTCCTTCTTTTATAATCTATTTCTTAAATTCTTCATCTGCATATGCCCACTTATCGCGTTGTTTTTTCGGTACTCCAGCAGCTCTCCAAAATTCCCTAGGAATGAATTGTAGGGGATTTGGTTTTTTCCAACCCTTTTTCCATATTGTTGGTTTCAGCTCTCGCTGTAATCCTGGTAGTGGTGTTGCTGCAATAGCTGTTTTCACAACCCAATTTTGTATGTTTTTAAAAAGACCTTTACCCCTAATTCTCTTAGTGAGCCGTTTCTTTCTACTCTGTCTCTTGCGCTTACCCATCTTTATTTATGAGGTAAATGCATTGTTTTTATAAGAAATTTAAGACGAAAAAGCTGTTTAATGAATGCGTGCATTGCCCTCCGACATTGTGCCATTTTCATTATTGTAATGATGCAGATTCCTTATATAGACCCATGCATACAAATAAAAACACGCATTTACATGAGGATATCATTTTGTGTAATTTCAACATCTCCCCATTCTCTAAGAACACAATCATATTTAATGTTATAAAGTAAACAATCCACCCATAAACTACTAATGTTGTATTGTTTCTTTGTGTGATGATAGATAATTTGCTTCTCTATCCAAAGGAGTATCACAGCAAACCTTCCCAAGTTTCCATTTCCATCAGAAAAACTTTCATTGAATAGTGTTTTCAAGGTGTCATTGATCCTGTCTTTCCATCCATCTTCATTCACCGGAGATTCTTCAATCAGCAACCCATCTTCAGCATCCTTTGCTTGTGGTAGATTTCCAAGATTAACGCTTATTCGAGCAAATCCCATAAACTTGTGTAAATTCTTATATACTTTCCCAAGATATATGCGCCGAACTTGAACCTTTGTATTAATGCCCATTACATCTCTAAAATGTTCCTTCAAATAGACTAAGAGCAAATCTTTTTTTGTTCTTTGCAGAAATGACCTAAAGTCATTAATTATAATGTGTGCTAATGTTAACAACATCTTTGCTACTGAGATAATAAGTGAAATCGATCGTTTTTATGGATTACTCGAAATCCGGCGCATGCGCAGTTAAGAGGTCGGTTCTAGCCCACCTGATTAAGGTATGCCAATTCGAATGAAGATTATGTAATCATTCAAAGAAGGTTCGAGCCATAAAGTGATGCTTGCGCAGTTGAGAGGTAGAAGCATATAAGAATACACACAGTGATATTTTTTCTCAATTATCATTTTTAACATTATTAAATTATTCGTCATCATTAACATCATCATCATCATTATCATCATTATCATCACTTATTATGAACCTTTTCTGTATGGTTACGTCTGCCAATGCGTGGGCAAAAATCTTCATGATCACTTCATCATCATCATCTTCAAAATCATCATCATAGTCTTCAAAATCGTCATCATCATCAGGGCATCTGTGGTTTATGCCCAAGAACGGCAAAAGTGCCCAACACCCCGGACACTCAAATGCAATTAATGCCCCATTTTCAATCGTTAATTGATTCATGTTTCTTCTTTATTTTTTCAAGCTCTAAAATAAACGAATCATAATCACTAATATTATGAATTAATTCCAAATAAAGCTGTAAGGATAAAAAAGATTTGAAGCAAAAAAAAATGCAACTTACTTTTTGAATGTCCGACGTGTTTGAATATCATTCCAGACTCCAGAAGTTTCTGCTTTCTCATGACAGAGACTTGCCGCGTACATTCGAACGTCGCATTCGAAAGTTTCTGATTGGTTCTTTGAATTCAATCTCGAGCCGAGAACGTGAATTTTTCAGTTCCTCAATATTTTTTGTGTTTTCTTGCGATTTATTTAACAAATTCTTATCATCTTATAAGTGCATGAAAAACATGAAACAATTCATTCAATATAACCAAGAGATTTTCTTTTTATTGGTGTAAAAATCTTTTTCATAAACAAAACCGTTTTTTAGTTATTAAGCTTTTTATGGGTTTTTTATCAGCTTTGACGATGTTTTGCAACTTCAAACTAACTTTACCAGATTCTAGAAGTTTCTGCTTTCTCATGACAGAGATTTGCCGCGTACATTCGAACGTCGCATTCGAAAGTTTCTGATTGGTTCTTTGAATTCAATCTCGAGCCGAGAACGTGAATTTGCCAGTTCCTCGATATTTTTGTGTAAGTCCCTGTGATCTGATTGGTTGATAGCTCCTGGAAACTTCTGGAAGCTTCTGCTTCTGGAAACTAGTGGAACATCTTTAGACTTATATAAAAGGATAGTCGAGTAGATTTCATTTAACTATAAATCGTTGAAGAAGAAAGAAGTAATTAGTCAAGATGTATCATTTTGAATCAAAAATCTCATTAGATGATATTGAAGAAACTGATGAGGTGGAAATTCTTTTTACATCATTTTGTACTGAGGGTTTACCGTTTTCCCCAATGTTTCATACAAATGTGTATTATGAAGCATTAGTTCAATTCATCAGAGGCGATCAACGTACATATACAGCAAAGCCTCTAAAGAATGGTGCGTGGGATATGTTTCGCAAAGAACAAGAAGGACACTGGGAGAATGCCGATAAGCATGAAATAGATGGAGATGCGTCAAATTTTGAATCTGGGTCAACACTTGTCTACCTGTTTAAAGACTTGTTGGATATGTTATATGGTTACTATCCTCCATTTTTAACGATTGAAGAAAAATCTTCAATTCTTCTCAGTCTAGATGAGGGAAAAAAAGAAATCATTTTCAATCTATATGGGGTGATAGATGATAGGCTGGACAGATGCATCTTATATCGCTATACTCCTGGATTGTACACTGATGAAATTCCTACGATAACGATCTGTGGTGATTGTGGTCGAGAATGGGATGGTTTCGCTCAGTGTGATTGCTATGGCATAATTTTCCGAAATGCTGAGACGGATGATTCAGAAGATGAAAAAATGTCTATAGTAGAAGAAGATCCAGAAGATGAAACAATGCCTATATCGGAAGAAAGAAGAAGATTCCCAAGATGAAAAACGTCTATATCAGAAGATGACACATACTGCATGCTGCACATGTTGTGCTTAAAATTGTTATAAAATAAAGTTAGTATGATGAAAAATTTACTGCATATGTTACGTTTAAAATTGTTATAAAATAAAGTTAGTATGATGGAAATTTATGGCTCATTTTTCTAAATTCTACTAATATAAATTGTAAAAACTTTCTAGATCATTCCAGATTCTAGAAGTTTCTGATTTCTCATGACAGAGATTTGACGCGTACATTCGAACGTCGCATTCGAACGTTTCTGATTGGTTCTTTGAATTCAATCTCGAGCCGAGAACGTGAATTTGCCAGTTCCTCGATATTTTTGTGTTTTCTTGCGATTTATTTAACAAATTCTTATCATCTTATAAGTGCATGAAAAATATGAAACAATTCATTCAATATAACCAAGAGATTTTCTTTTTCTTGGTGTAATAATCTTTTTCATAAATAAAACCGTTTTTTAGTTATTAAGCTTTTTATGGGTTTTTTATCAGCTTTGACGATGTTTTGCAACTTCAAACTAACTTTCCACAACCTGTCGTTTTCGATTATTTTTTACTGTTCATGCTCTTTTCAATTCTCGAAGACTCTCGCGCATGCGTGATCTTAACACTAAAATAAAATAAAAAAATTCTACTGCGCATGCGTGCGCTCGGACGCCCACCTCATCTCCTACTGACTTCTGTGACTTTAGGAGACTGTATTAGTTGAATCGTGTGACATGAGTTCGTTCCAATGCAGATCCATCTACATTGGAGCTTAGAATGTTATAACTGATAAATTTACTCTAAACGATTTCTTTTATAGCTCTAAAGAGTGTGTATATTTACTGCGTGACATCATATAAGTTACATCACGTTACGCATTTGGTTGTGTATTGCTAAGTAACAACATGCATGCAGCTAAATATTGCCACCTACGTACGATACACTCTGACAACGAAATACAACGAAACAGACGTTATTTTTAGCCTAAACGTAATCAGCCTACATAATCGACGAAATTAAACAATGACAAAATACAAATGTAAATGCTATTGAGAGGTGTCTAATCTGAATCGATCAATACCGTAAATCCTCGAATAAGCCCCCACGTTCGAATAAGCCCCCCCCCCTCGATTAATCCCCCACCTAAAAAATCATTTTTGCAAATAAGCCCCCCCCCCTCGAATAAGCCCCCATGGGGTCTTATTCGAGGGAAGCATAAGTGCAGAATAATATCTTATTTCGAGAAAGCCCCCACAGGACAATGCTATACAGTATCACTTCCTTTGACTCGAGACAAAAAAGCAAAAAGAAACGCGATTTTCGTGATGATAAACAAATTATAATTTTTGTTAGATCTTCACACAGCACTTTGTGAAAAAAGTTTAGCTGATTGAGAAAATTATGTTGTCTTTTTTCTGTCAACCTTTGAGGAAAAAGCAAAACTTTGAAATAAGCGCCCCCCTCGAATAAGCGCCCCCCTCGAATAAGCCCCCACCCAAAAATTCATTTTAGCAAATAAGCCCCCGGGGGCTTATTCGAGGATTTACGGTAGTGGATTTATTCATCACAGAATTCAAGAAAATCAAGAAAACAGGCAAAAAAAGGCCAAATTGAGGTGTCATGCCAAATGTTTTTTTGTGTCAAACAATCGCGACGTCGTCTTAAGTCGAGGCAGATTATGGTGTGTTGGCCGGGCCACTTTGCTCGAGGATCGATTGCAGGACATCAGCAAATCCCGTGAAAATATATAGGGCTGAACGAAGGCGGGGCCAAGGGAACAAATAAAACCCTCGCCAAAACATTCTCAAAAATTGTCGTCCTTCAGGCCTCAACCTTCGACATAGAACTTGCCAAGGTTATTAGGGGTGGTTGAAAATCTTGGCCCTTGACTTCTGGGTTGTTCGCAGTTGCCATAAACATATCAACGAAAATAGCGTAAATAGAGAAGGGTAAAATAAGGAACAATCTCACCAAATCAAGACACGGTGTCCGACGAGGGCATCGTAAATCAGCAACTGTGAGTAGATAACCCAACCCGAACGTTGGAAAAATGCTCTTCTGGTGGCTGGGTACCGCAACAAGTATCGGCCGAGTTTGTTGTTACAACCAAGGTATATAAATTCGAGTCAACACCAAAGATAATCCGAGAATTGAATTGAACGTGTCCAAAGCACACTCGTAAAACAATGATTAACCCACCTATGGTCCATGCAATTCAATACCACAATGGAGAGGAGGTGAAAGACTGTCGATTGACAACGATGTTGGAGATGCCAACCCCATGGGAATGTCACTGCAGGATCAGGGATCCGATTCATCAACCCGTCAGCACTTTGCTAAATGCAAATAACAAGGAATGGATGACTTCTCTCGACATTAATTTTGCTTAAATTGAAATCTAACAAGCATTTTGTTAAGCCCAAACCGCCCGCCATGTTACTCCCCCCTAGACTCATTACATTGCGTCCCTGTGTTTTTGCTCATGCCTTCGCTCCACCAACAGGGGCTTATCTCATTTGAGCATCAAAAATCGGAGTTCGGGAACAAATTTTTATTCCTCCATTCACAGAGCAGGATTTGAAAATACCTCGTTCTGATTGGTCTATTCAAATATTTTCATCGATATCGAGGCCAATAACGGCGTTTGTGTCAAAAATGCTTACCCTTTAGTAACTTGCGAATGATAAAGTTAATAAGCCGAATTGATTACTACGAATGCCAATTTTATCTTGTCCGACTAGAAGTACGATATATATAAAACAAATAATTCCCCTGACTTCTCTTGATTCGAATATTCTGAGCACGTGAAAATAAACTACCGTATTTCCTCGATTAAACGCCCACCCTCGATTAGAAGCCCCCCTCGAATAAACGCCCCCTTATGCTGCTAAATTTTGAAATAAACGCCCCCTTCGATTAAACGCCCCCACATAACAAAAGTTGGTGTAGTGTATTGTTGCTCGATAAAAGCAAGGCACAACTAAACCATTTTCTCTTTTTCTGGGCCCAATGACAGAGGCTGTGATCTTGTACTTTCTAATAAGCCCCCCCCCCCACCTTGAATAATGGCCCCCCTCGATTAAGCGGCCCCCCAAAATGCCGAGGTTAATAAGCGCCCGGGGCGTTTAATCGAGGAAATACGGTAACTAATGATCATTCTATTTACAGGGTATTTATATTAATTTCAAAGGTCATCGTGACTGAGCAAACAAGCAAACAAGATCTTGAGGAAAATGTGCAGGTGTTTGAGGGCGAAGAGAAACGGAACGGAGTTTTTCCATGGCGAACTGTAATCTTTGCGAATATACGGTAGAATCCAAATCCGTGATGGTAGTGGGCGTGAAGAACTGACCAGGTAAGCGAAGAGTTGTGCCATAAGCAAGTTGAGCTGGAGTAGCATCAAGGTCAGGCTTGAATGTAGAGCGAATGCTGAGCAGAATCACTGGCAGTATTTCCGACCACATTGAAGGATCCGGCTGTGCTTTCATCGATGCTTTCAGTTGCCTACGGAAGCGTTCCACCATGCCATTTGCGGAAGGGTGTTTAGTAAATGTTGATAAATCTGCCCAGAGGCGGATCTAGACTGGTGCAACTGGTGCAACTGCACCAGTCAGATTCTCCCAAAGGCAGTGACGTAATCGGTTAAATAATAAAGTTCACACAAAATATAGTTGACAATAAGTGCAGATGAAATTAGTTATTCGAGGTCCACACTGAATCCAATTGATATTTACACTTTCTGCGGACTATGCTTATATAATTCATTGACTTATGACATTCACATAGGCTGACTGTCTGGGTCAAGCAGAGCTTCATGCCATGCCATGTAGTATGGAATGCTGTAAAAGCTAGACCAGTTTCACGCAGAATGGTTGTGAAAACTTGTTGCCCGTTATATGAGAAACACGTCACAGCTTTCTACTGCACCAGTGACCCAGGTTTTATTGTATCCAAATTTCAACATTAGCCAATGAAATGAGTTTTCACTGGTGCAAAACGTCATTTCCACTGGTGCAAAGACCAATCTACCAATGAAAATGCAGGGCTGACTGGTGCAAAACGTCATTATTACGTATTCATCGGAATGTTGATATTTTCTGATCTAACTAAAGTCCTGAACTGCAACACACTCTTCATACGTATGATGGCTAGCGTTAGTCCGTACTTATTACAAGTCGAAGCAATCACACAAAGTAAAGCGATCCTCCAAGAAGAAAAGATACAGAAATTAAGATGTATTCGTAGCCATGTAACGAAAGTATGTTCTTGGGGTGACATTAAATACTATTCTAAAGTTAGTAGAACAGTCTTTGATCGGTACAAAAGTTCTTATTTTAAAGTTCTTAGTAACTACAAAGCAAGGAATAGAACCAAGCAATGTAACGAAAGGCTCATTAGTCGAGGAAGCCTGTGTGTTGAATTTGAAGCCAACCTTTCGTTAGGTGTCGTATCAGTCGTAAAATAAAGTATATTATAAATAATCTCAACTCTCTGATACAAATATTTCACTTATTTATTATACGAAAAAGCTTTCCAACAACCACAAAATAAGAACAACAATGGAAAACAAAAGATAAAAAACGGAAGTCTCGAATTGCTTATGATGTTACTATGTATCTAGTTACATTTGAGAACCTTCTCGACAAGCAAGGCAAAAAAACAAGAAGCCAATTAAGAAAGTGCTAATCCCGGGTGGTGAACTTTTAGTGTTAAGTTTCATATACAAAGTGCCTGTTTAATTTCTTTTTAGAACAAATGGGCAAGGGAATTGTTTATACAATGCTTGCTCGATTGCATTACTGGGCAATGAAACGATTGCTAAGAGTTTACGCTGTCTTACTGCTATAGAACGTTACTTGAACTGTCAAAGGGTGTGGCAGAGGCAATCTATGGGCTTTTAGGGCGTGGCCTTGGGGACACGCCCTAAAATCCCATAGATTGCACCAGTCAAATTTTGGCCTGGATCCGTCCCTGTCTGCATTCAATAATTAATCGAGGGTTGTTCTCGATGAAGCTGACTTACGAAGGCTTGAGCTTGAGGCTTACGAGAAGAATTCCAAAGTGAGTCTAGTACGAGTTGTCGAAGAGTTTTTCTTGAGAGTGAACACAACGGTCATGAAGCTTTTTCTATCACTGTATTTCTCAACTAACTAACTACAGTCAACTCTGTCTAATTCGAACTCTATGGGGGAATCCAAATTTGTTCGAATTACAGAAAGTTCGAATTATACGAGTTTCATGTAAGTGCCATATTTTACCCCTAGTTACCCCCATATCTCCGTTTTATGGCCATAAACTTTATTTTTATGACCACTGTTATAGACTAAAGGCATTTTAAAGAAACAAAACAGTTTATTAATTATTATAATAGAAAACAAAAATTTATGGATTACGTCACAACATGGAAAATTGTTTTGCAAAGCGTCCATCACTGCCTTTGTCTAAGTGCCCCAAACTTTGTCATCTTTGAGCACACCCACGGCATATTTATCCGTTGGGTTCTCTGGTTGTCTTTTAGTTTCTAAAGCTTTATTAATTATACAGGTCTTCATACACTTTGGTACACGTGATAACCGTTTTCATGAGATAGAACGCTCCAATTTTTTGTAACAATAACCGGCAGTTCAGCATCGAAAGGAATTGAAATTTCGTTTATATTGGCCTTAATACCTCCTCTGCATCTTCAATGAGCTTGACAGGTTTGGGTACTTTAATTAGTGCCATTGATAAAGTTCAACTGATCGAATCTAACTTCTAGAAAGTGCCACGCTTAAACTGGGTGGTAAAAATCACTGTCTGGCATCCCGTACTAAGTCCCAGTAAGTCAATTTGCGTCAATTTGCCCAATGACGCAAGCTTCAATGGGCTTGCCAGAGACAGGAGCAAAAAAAAGTTCTGTCATCAGGTAATTAACTGAGATTAACAAAAAGTTCGAATTACAGAGGTTTTTTCTTTGAGGGGACAAAAATAAATGGTTGAATTACAGAAAGTTCGAATTACAGAGGTTCGAATTATAGAGGTTTTTTTATAAGGGTTTGTTAGGAATTTTTCAAGGGACCACAGAATTTGGTTCGAATTAGTAAAAGCTCGAATTACACGAGTTCGAATTAGACAGAGTTGACTGTACTATCGTACAAAGAATATTTATAATTGGTTTAAGGAAACGGAATATAATTTGGTTTTACTTAAATTGTGAATAATACGGAAAAGGATAGGCTATGTGAGTAGTGAAAATATGCTAAAAACACATAGGTTAAGTAAATGTAAACATGAGTAAGTTCGGGCATGTTGTGATTCATGTGGTTAGGGAATGACCTAAAATGCAGGCACGCTGCGAATGACGTATTATGGATTCCTTAATTTAACAAAAGAAAATATCGAAGGCGTTGCTGTTGAGATGTCGCAGAGAATGGTGCCGGAAGATGAAGGTAGTGGAACTGCTTGAAGCTGCAGAGATGTCGTTTGCAATGATGATAGATCTGGATCAGATTGCTGAGCTTGGGCGAGCAAGGTGAAATCGATGGTTGCAGTGGTTGAGGTTTGAACAGAGTTAATTTCCATGCGAGAAAATGCATCTGCGACGACATTTTCCTTGCCAGTAACGTGACGTATGTCGGCCGTAAATTGAGAAATATAATCAAGATGCCGTGTTTCGCGAGGAGAGTAACGATCAGGTGAGGTCGATGAGGCATAGGTTAAAGGCTTGTGATCAGTCAGGATGTAAAATTCTCGACCTTCCAAGCAGTGCTGAAAGTGTTTGATTGTGAGATAGATGCCAAGTAACTCGCGACCAAAGGTACTGTACTTGACTTCTGCTGGTTGTAAGCGCTTGGAGAAAAATCCGAGAGGCTTCCAGGTATTGTCGATGAACTCTACCGACGGCGATATTTGAAGCATCAACCATTAAACAATATGAAAATGCCGGAGAAGGACGGACAAGAAGCGTAGCATTGGTTAATGCAGAAGTGCGAATGGCTTCTTCAGACAACTGCAAAGTCTCTTTTGTTTTCTTTGGCGATAGTAAATCCGTCAGAGGTTGAATGATAGAGGCGCAATTTGGTATAAATCGCCGGTAAAAGTCGACAAGACCAAGACATTCACGAAGCTTGCGAAGTGATGTGGGTGGAGGAAATTCTTCAATAGCCTGGACTTTGGAACGCAGAGGAGAAATGCCACGTGCCGAAATGTTATGTCCGAGGAAATCCAATGACGAGGCACCGAAAACTTCTCACCGCAGGTAGAGGTAGAGCGTAAACAGGGCGAGGGGACTCAACACCAGCTCGAAAGCCATTGATAGCCAGGCTTGTAGTAGTGTCGATCAGTTGATGGCGTCCAACTTCTACATTTAAACCAAAATTAGCAAGGAAATCAGCGCCAAGAATCGGAGTAGGAAGATCGGCGATAATAAAATCCATCTGAATTGACGGCGAAGACCGATATCCAATGTGCAGGATTTTTCGCCGTAAGTCGTGATGGGTGTGTGATTAACAGCTCGTAGAGTAACAGGAGAAGTGCGTAATTTATCAGAAGATGACGGCGGGAAAACACTAACATCGTCTCCAGTATCCACCAAAAAACGTGTACCAGTGTAGCGATCGGTGACATAAAATAGACGACTGGATGGAGAGAAGCTAGGGAAACTTGTCGTCATTAGTCTCTGGCTCTATAGGTTTCCGACTGCTGAGAGCGATATGATCGTTGCTGTTGTTGCTGTTGTTGTTGTTGAGCTGGCGAATTGACAGGAAGACTGCATGGGGAGTTGCATCTAGTTGCACTGGCTCCGAAGTTGTAGTGGTACCAGCAAAATGCTTCTGAAGGGTCGTCCGGGCGGGGGTTTGGAGGTCGCGCAAAAGAGTTGCGGCGAAAAGGCGATCGCAAACGAGATTGTTGACGTCCGCGAGAAGGAGGCTGAAGCTGGAACTGATCGGCAAGTGCTTGCATATGCGAAGTGAGCTGGCTGATTTGCCCTCGAAGTTCTGCAATCTCACTTGACGATGAACTCGGCGTTTCTGCTGTTGGTTTCGATTGCCAGGCAGCTATGGCAGCCGTAGGCAAAGCAACTTCTAAAATCTTGTCTGCTATCGCGGCCAATGCAGCTAAGGGAACTCTGTCCGCAGTCGAAGCCAGTATGCGCTGAGCGTTCATGGGCAGTCGTTGCAAGAAGAGCTGCTTGAAGATGGACTCTTCGAGAAGATTGTACCCCAAAAGTTGTTGCATGTCTCTCAATAACTGTGAAGGTTTTCGATCTCCGAGTTCTTTCGAGATTAGAAGACGATGCAAACGCTTTTGTTCAGAGGCCGAGGTACGTTTAATTAGCTCTGTCTTGAAATGCTCGTAAGGTCGTACAGTTGGTGGATCAATGAGTAAGTTTCTAATTTCCTGGGCAGTTTCGGGCGGTAGTACTCCAACAACATGATCAAACTTGGTGGCTTGTGCTTTAATTCCATGAGCTTTAAACTGGGACTCGATCTGAGTCCCAGTTTAAAGCTCATGGAATTAAAAACGTTTTTAGAACGCTTTTCCGGCTGGTTCTCCTTTCCTTTCGGGCACCTTTTCTACAATTTGCTGCTCCAGATACCCTCTAATCGCCGCATCATACTCGCGGTCAGGTCTGGTTGGGGCCTTAGTTTTCTCAACAGTGATCCAAGTCTTGCTAGGCTCACTTTCTCGCTTGTGGGCAACTTTAGGTGTCCAATTTTCCAATGAAGTCCTGTTTCATACCATCCTTGGATGCCTCTTCATAACTGGTCCTTGAAGTCTTCAGATACCACTTGTTGGTCCCCTGGCGGGAAATCTTCTACCCCCAAAACGTCTAATCTGCACAGACGGTCGTAGTTTTCGGCAGTAGATTGTGTTGCGTATAGACCAGCCAGGTCCACTTCCACCCCTGGTGATATGATCGTCCAACCAATGCGTGTGTATTCGGCCATGGGCTCACCTGGTTCTCCTATCCTTGGTTGAGTTGCTGTTTTGACTCTGGAATACTCGCTGGCTCCAAGTACCATCTGCACCGGCCGCTCACTTTTGCCATCAGTATCTGACATGCGAATCCCTCGTAGGTGTCGATATTGCTTGATCATTTGCTCGTAGTTAGGATTTTCGATTGACAACAGCACTTTCTTGTCGACTTTACTGACGTTCACGCATATTTCAAAGTCTTCTTCCAGGTTTGTGACTTTCAGGTTGTAGACTTGTACTTTCCTGGACGTTGTGTGCATCATCATTTCAATTTTTCTTTTCTCAACTCGTGTAGCGGGAATCCCAATGCAGTTGATCAGGGTTTCTGATGCGTACGAACTTCCAGCGCCTGTGTCGAGAAGTGCTCTACACTTTACACTGTTGACCTTAACTACCACCACTGGATACGTCACTTGGTGAAGCTCGGCTGTTAGCATTGTTTGCGTTGTCACTTCTGCAGGCTTTCCCGACTTGTCACAAATGGAAGAGTGGTGCCTTCCTCCGCATTTGATGCATGACTGTTTGCTTTTGCACTCTGTTGCTCTGTGGCTCGCACCAAGGCAGTTGAAACATAATCGCCTTTTCATGATGACGTCCTTTCGTGTTTCTTGTGAGGCCATCTTTTCGCAGTTGATTGACCTGTGTGCGTCGCTATCATAATATGCACAGCTCCTTGGCTTCAATTGCTTCTGGCGTGTTTGAACTGTTTTCTCGGATCTTTGTGTTGGTCCACTATGATCCTTTTTGTCTTCTTGGATCGGATTCTTTTCTGCCCATTTTCTGATCGCTTCTACGAGCTGTGGAAAATCCCAGTTGCTCCAATTGTCATCATTTCTCACTAGATCTGATCGTATTCCAGGAAATCTGTCAAGCAACAGTCGAGCATAGCCATTAATCGTCTTCAGCTTCCCAAGGGTCTCCATAGCTTGTACATGTGTCACCAATTTCCCATGGAACTCATGAATTTTCGCCGAATCTGAGCCATTGATGTTTGGTAGCTCCATGATTCCTTTCACATGTGCTGTAATGATGTCACTGGTGCTCCCGAACTTCGTTTACTGGATGTTCTTTGCTCGTTCGTATCCTTCAGATGTGAAAGGTAACCCATCTATGAGCAGCCGTATTTTTGATGCAATAGTTCTTTCAGGTACGAAAACTTGGAGATGCTTGACATCTTGGGCGCTTCGATCTCGGCTAGAAACTGTCTCCAGAATCTTGTCCAATCCAAGGGCGTGCCATTGAAACTTGTTGTGCTCAGTTATGACAGCTTTATCTTGACTTCACGTTCTTTTCCTGCCGATGCTTTCAGCTCTATTTCCTTTGATTTCTCGCGCAGTCTTATCTCTTCGATTCGTTGTTCTTCCTCAAACCTGTATTTCAGACGGTGTTCTTCCTCGGTTTTTTCTTTTTCTGCTCTAGCCTTTTCTCGCTCATCCTCTATGTTACCGATTGCATGGTTCATCAGGTCGATCACTTCTTCGTAATGCCTCAGTTTCTGATCAACTTCGGCTCCCCACACTTCAATCTGCTCTGGACTTTCGTCTTCCATAATTTTAGAGTCTTCTACTTCATTTTTCAAGCCGTAAAGTTCTTCTACTCGATGTGAAATATTCTGAACTTGCCGTTTTAGTTCTCTTTCTCTCTTTCTCTGTTTTCTTCAAGGATTTTTTCAGTCGCTTTGTCTTTAATTTCCAGGAGCTTGAAAATACCTTCTAGTCCTTTTTGTGCTTCTGTCGAACCCATATTTGCTTCTTCAAGAAGCCTTCTTGTAGTTCTCACAGTTTCTATATGATCGAACATCGAACTAATTCGGAACGTCTGGAATTAGTCCGGTCGGAGGTGATACTTTGTCGGGAATTCTTTTGTTAGCCTCGACAATAATCGCAGAGATACGCAGAGATCTCTCACTCGCTATTGCTTTCTCTTTAAGGATCTCTCATTTAATGATCTGAAGTCTAGAAGGTTACCCCTTTTATTGCTACGATTTTACGATTACACCACATTACGATTTCTCTAAATTTAACTCTTATTACACCACATTGCGATCATCCATTACCTAATGTCTAAATTTACTTGAATAATTGCCGTCCTCAGCTTAAACGGTTGCGTCAGACATGTCAATATCAACATGTACTCCTACCTATATTAAACACTATTTTGAAAGGTGAATCGTCTTGTATAATGCATTGTGTTTAATACAAGAGGATATGGAAGACTGCCTCGTAACAGAGATCCAAGTCTCTGAAAGTCGAAAAGAGACTCCTATATATTATTATTCTTTTCGGTACGAATATATTACAGCAGGATTGGGATTCGAATGTTTTGTATTCTGTATGAAGCAATTTTTGTGTTGATTTCAGAGTTCTTGTTTCAGAGAAATGAGTGTTGTTACCTAATCAAGATGATGAGTTTTCATTTGGTGAATTTTTTTTTTAATTAACCAGCACGTTAAGAGAGCTTGGTTTAGGTTATGCTTTAGGCCTTCGTCGTTACTAAAAAGCGGAACAACCCAAGAACAAGCTGAACAACCCAAGAACAACCCAAGAACAGGCTGAATACCCCAAGAACAACCCAAGAACACGCCAAGAACAGGTCGAAATAATTGTTAAAAAGCCAATAACAATCCATTGCGATCAATGACTAAGCTAGAAGATGCCATTGTTACCATTTCAGTAACTTTTCTTGAAGTTAGAACATTAATTTTCAACTTTCTTTTCCAACATTTAGGCCGCCATGATAACAACAATTGACTTCCATTGTTATTACAAGCTTTTGTTGTTTTCCACCAATCATCAGGGTTTCAGTCACAGGGTTTCGAAGTATCAAGTTGGAAAAAAATGGCCGCCATTGGAGGGTATTGAGAAAAGATATAAGATAATCTAGAGTGCTAACAGCCGATACTCCCTCTGTGTAGCGGGTGTAGCAAAAATTTCTAACCAGCCACCCTCCAACAAAATGGCGGACAAAACTAAACAGCTGGAACTTTGCGTGACTGGTGGAAAACAACAAAAGCTTGCAATAACAATGGAAGTGAATTGTTGTTATCATGGCGGCCTAAATGTTCGACAAGAAATTTAAAAATTAATGTTCTAACTTCAAGAAAAGTTACTGAAATGGTAACAATGGCGTCTTCTAGCTTAGTTATTGGGTATCAGGGTCGTTCCGCCCCACTGGCCATCCGCCCGCTCTCCAATCCAATCCGCCCCACCGTATCAAGTCGATCCGCCCACCCTATGAAAGTCAATCCGCCCCACATTAAATTTTTATTCATATTTGGCCTTGTACATATTTTGGTGAATTAAGTTTGATTTATATTTCTATTTTGAAATTTTAGTTCGTTGATGGCCTATTTCAGAAAAAATTAGGCCCCTTTTCCGACTTTATTTGTCACACACAAATCAACTGAATAATGTCTTGTTTGATAAAGGTGGGAGAGTATGAATAAACAATGATTTTGAGCAAAATCATCTTTACAACTTCTAATTGAGTCGAAAATGAAAATCGTTGCAATTCTCGCGTTAAAATGCGCCAAAAAGTTGAGTGTAGAAAGAAAGGTAAGTTTTTTTGTAAATCTATTAATGAATGTACTGATCAATATAAAAAGTTACAAATGTTCCAAAAAGAAATCAACCAAAAGTAAACTTGCAAAAGGTGTTAATAAAAAAGTTATTTTAGCATCATACATTAAATTAAATTGAAAAGATCACAAAGCTAAAGATAAACTGAGATTATTAAATTGTTATTTACACATGTGGTCCATTTAAATAGGCAACAGCTCTCAGAAGAGCACTGGTACTGATTTCATGATTTGAATATTGTTTCCACAGTTCAAAGTAGCGTCCCTGACAATTTCTATATGTTTTTCTTTGGCATCTTTGTAATTTATTACTTTTTACTAGTCTTGCTTGTAGGGTAACAAATTGCGATTTCTCAAATAGTAAAGGAAGCAATACGTAGAATTGAAGAGAGCTTCTTCCCGATTTGTTGCTCAGACGACGATGCCAACCCTCCACATCGTTGTTGGATACGCACAGGCTGGTTGAATATAGACCATGTTTCTGGTGGCCAACTTTTTTCTTATTAATATGCATGCTAAGCATTGCGTTTAACAAGACAAATTTGAGAAAATTTGTCTTGTAAAACAAGGTCTTGAAAATCAAGACCTTGTTTACATAATTACAAGTGATCATTTTACTATTTCTCAACAAACAACAGATTGGGTGGTAATGAGTTAAGAAACTTTATTCAGTTACAGTTGACATCCGCTTACTCGAACAAGTTTTTATTTCCCTTGGTTTTGCTATAGCGTTACGTATAGAGCTCACTGCTTGCTAACTCGAACTTGCTAACTCGAACATTCGCTTGCTCGAACGAATTTTCGTTTCCCTTGGACCAAAAAGTATCCGCTAAATCGAACTCTGAGACTTTTTCACAAAATAATTCAAAAATTTTATTGACTTTTCATCAAATTAATATGTTATCAGTTGTTAGCAATTAATTGTTCCTGTAGAATATCTTTAAACGTCCTTGTTCCTTCAAATTTTAGTTCACAAGAAACTTTCATTCTTTGACCGTCACTAAGGTTGACTGCTGGACCCTTTGTTGTTACATGGCACGAATCGCTTTTATTCCCCTCAGAAGGTAAAATACTGCTTTTGCAAATTTTTCGGATTGGAAAATGGGCGGATGGCCGGTGGGGCGGAACGTCTAGAAACCTTCTGGCATGTTCCTGTGTGTTACGCTTTTTAGTATCGTCGTATTCATGATATTGATTTGCTTCAGCTTCCACTTCAAAAACTTCATCTTGCAACTCATCCAACTGGTTATCAGGAACATTGACCAGGCAGTTCTGCCTATTGTGGTATTCCGGTAAGAAATACATAACATCTGGAATGCCATGAACAGTGGCATATCTATTTTTGGAAATCCAATGACTGTTCCAGTGATCTCTCACAGCAGCAATGTCTTTGTTGATTAGGTTTCCAAAACAAAGCCATAAACACTCCATATGTAAGTTGGCTCCAAGTAATAAAATTCCACTGTCAGCCATGCACTTGAAGAAATCAATCCACCAGCTGCTTCGATTGCACCTGTAGAAAGACCACCACCCCTCGATTCGCTGATTTGCTGGGGACGAGCAGTAACGGTGAGATTGAAATCCCTGTTGCACATCAATGCCACTTTCACGCAGTTTGCATTGCATCGCAGCAGCAATTCCGTTTTCTGTGCCCCTGTCTGAAATAAGTTGCTTGGGACATCCACCCAATTCTTTTACTGCAAAGAGAAACAAATTTGCCACGTTCTTGGGATTGTTGTTTGACCTTAAAACTTCCAACCAAATGATTCTGCGACTAAATCCATCTATGGCTCCATGGATCGGAAAGCCATATGGCTTCAATTTATCGTAACCTAAATTAAAAAAATAGTCTTTACAATAATAAAGTTACAAAACAAAGCAACCAGTGCCTGCTTTTGGTTTTATCGTTTTTTGGAACCTGCCTGCAACTATATACTGCCTATTTCTTTAGGTTGATGCACTCGTTTGAGCTTCGAGTAAATATGGCACGATTGTATTATCAATCAACAGCTTTTGGAACACAGCAAAGTTCAGGCTCAGTGGGTTACCTGTGAAATGAAATGTGTTCAAAAATTAAAATTATTGTTACCATCGATATGCCACGAGTAGTTTGGTCCTTCAGAAAGGAAGGCTCGACATTTGAGTCTTCGTTTTCGACGCTGTTCAACCCGTCTGGATCAATATCTTTCATAATGGCAGCCACAAAATGTCTTGGGATATGTATCTGGTGTCTTAGGCGAAGTGCATGCCAAATTGTTCTGTATCCTGCCAACATTCCTGGACTTGTCATTTCTTCTCGGATTATCTCTCGAATGATTTCTTTCATTTAGATTGTTCTTTCTTTTTAAACCAAGTGCAGCCAGCTTCCTTTTCAGTGTCCTAAGAGACATCCATCTCTCTCCAAAAATTGTTGAATAACACTGTAAGGATACCCACGGTGAAAACATGAGGTAACAAGTCTTGTAAGTTCCTGTTCTTTAACACATTTATTGCAACATTTAGAAGTCGATTGGTGGCCGCATTCTTCACAATACGTTGTGTTAGATATTTCCTGACATCAATTGCCAGGATAAGAACTCCATGAATTCATCCCGAAAGATTCAACTCGTTCCGAAAATTACTCGTAAGAAATAACTCAATCTTTACTTGGTCAGGCTCATAGATTCACATAGATTCGTAGGCTCAATCTCAATCGAAGTAACAAAATATATATTTAAAACTATTTACACATTCGGTAGGCTTGCAGGCTCCAATTCTGAAATTCCGTATCTCTGAAAAATGCACTTCTGTTTCAAGGAAGGTTAGACTCAAATTCATGCCCTGTACAGCAACAACACCAAGTTTTATGGTGTGTACAGCGATTATCATCTCAGACATGTAAACAACTACCAAATTCCAAAAGGTCTGAGTCACTGTGTACAGGGGGGTTGCGCCCGCAAACCTATTAATCTTCACAAAAATCCCACACTCCCCCCTTGATCAATCGATAGATTTATCAACAATTTTGCGAATTAAGTCTGCGTTCATCGCAGCTACCCTTCTGGGTCGAACACGCGGACCCTCAGTTTCTTCTATATCATCAAACTTAGAAAGTTTCTTGCCTCTTTCGTCATTAGCAGTTACCTCAATAGGATACAAATGTTGTACAGAGCGTCTCAATCGAGTAAATGTTCCCTTCGTATTCACAAGTCTGATCACTGCTCCACGCATTTGCTTTTCCTCACTGACGATCAACTCTTCTACCACTGCTACTTTCCATCTTCCTCGTGGTAAATTGACATCCTTCACAATGACAACATCACCTCTCTTTACACTTTGTTGCATCTCATTAACTTCTTTTGAACTGTGCTGTTCTCGCAAATTGATCAAATATTCATCTGTCCATCGTTTCCAAAAATGCCCAAGAAGCGTACGTAAATATCGAGCTCGCTTCTCTAACACTGTTGCATCATAATCATCATCTTCATCATCCAGCTCATCAGGATATGGCAGAGATAGTATACGTCTGCCTATTACTAGATGAGATGGAGTGATAGGTTCTTCTAGGTCATCAGAATAAATAAAGCCAAGTGGTCTGGAATTAACAGTTCCTTCCGCTTCAGCAACAACAATGGTCAACTCCTCATAATCCAATTTCGCATTACCAAGAATCTTTCTCAATGTCCTTTTCAACAATTGTACCATCCGTTCATAAAAGCCTCCAGCCCACGGTGCTTTCTCCAGAATAAATTTCCATATGATTTTCCTTTGTGCCACAAAATCTTGAACATCACAATTCCTAAACAATGCGTCCAATCCCTTGTTAGCATTCTTGAAAGTCTTTGCATTGTCTGTAGTGATTCTTAATGGCACTCCTCTTCTTGCAATAAATCTTTTCAAACATCGAATGAAAGCCGGTGCTGATAAGTTAGGCACAACTTCAAAATGAACCGCTCTACTTGATGAACAAGTAAAAAGACAAACATAAGCCTTTTGAGAACCTCCATTATTCACCTTAATAAATAAGGGTCCAGCAAAATCTATTCCAATATCAGCAAAAGCAACTCCACCCTTTACTCTTCCTTCTGGTAAACTCAGAGCCGCATTTACCCATGGGCCCACTGGGCCCGGGCCCAGGGGCCCCCGAAGATTCTTAGATTTAGGGGGCCCCGAGCAAAATTTCGAAAAACCTATGAACTGCTATTGATTTTATTCTTGTGTTTGAATCGAGAAGTAATGTCTTCAAACAACGCAATAATACATTGTTCCTTGAAATTGGATATCATAAACTGAGTTTGGCGACATCAGCCATGCTATGATAATTTTCATTTAATCTTCTTTCCGTTAGCAGATCGTTAGTTAAATAATCATCTTGACAATACATTTGAAATTTACACCAAGTTTATGACTGATCTATGTTTGAGACAATAGTAATTGACTACGATATTTGCTCTTCCATGACCATGACGTGACTTCATGACATGAAGCCAAAGAATCTACCCAAAACATTGATCTTATCTTATGGTTTAAATAAAGTTTGAAGATGAGCAACAGGTCTTACCCTAGCGGTGCAGCAAAGAAAAAGTTGAAGAAAATTCGTGAAACTGAATCTCTTAAAAACGTTCCAAAATTAACAAGTCTTGGTTTCAATTCAAAACCCAAAGAGACTGAAGGAAATGATGGTGAAGGCATCCAAGAAGATATATGCGAACTGTCAACCGAGGGACAAAACCAAACGTTATCAACTAATGAAAAAATAGCTTATGTCACAGATAAAGAAGAAGATCTCTCAGGCTCAGAATCGGATTCTTCTTGCGAGGAGTCCAGAGAAAGAAGTAGGAAAGGCGATGTGGAAGAAAGTCTTTTGGTCAGTCACTTTTCTAATGATGCAGCACAGTGGACAGAGATCACTGAGGAACTTCGACACTACTGGGCCTCGAATGGACCCACGCAGTGCCAAAGGTGGACATCTCCGTACATTCAGTCGGCAAGGGAGTTTAAAGAGAGAGCACGAATAAAAACTCGATATTTCAGTGAATCCCTTCTTCACAGAAAGCTGCCAGACGGCGAGAAAATTAAGAGAGAGTGGCTTCTTTATTCTCCATCAACAGGGAAAGTTTTTTGCTTTTATTGCAAGTTGTTCGAAAGTACTAACCATTCTTCGATGTTTTCCAACGAAGGCTTTGATGACTGGAAACACCCAGAGATGATTCACGTGCATGAGCGTTCATCAGCCCACTTTGAGAGCATTCAATCCTGCAGACGTTGGAAAACAAGACAAAGCTTGATTGATACCCAACACCAACAGCAAATACAGAAAGAGGAAGCATATTGGGGAAGCGTATTGTCAAGGGTGGTCGAGGTGGTGAAGTTCTTGGGAGAAAGAGGATTGGCTCTACGTGGAGATTCTCACATTATCGGAAACTCAGATTACGGGAATTTCCTTGGAATAATGGAGCTCATTGGAAAATTTGACCCTTTTCTAGCTGACCATATTGCCCGTTTCGGAAATCAAGGATCGGGATATCCATCATATCTATCTCACGCAACTATGGAAGAAATTGTAAGCATATTAGGAAACGCGTTGCGTGAAAGTATAGTAGCGTCCATCAAAGAGGCGAAGTATTATTCCATTATTGTGGACTCCACCCCAGATGTCTCCCACGTTGACCAGCTGACTTTGGTTGTGAGGTACATTGAAAATGGAAAACCCGTAGAAAGATTTGTTGGTTTTACACCTATCAAATCACACAAAAGTGAATCATTGACCTCAGACATCCTGGAGACCTTGAAAGCCCTGACGCTGGACATTGATCTGTGCAGAGGCCAGTCATACGACAATGCATCCAACATGTCAGGAAAATATACTGGGGTTCAAGCAAGAATCAAAGAAGTAAATAGTTGTGCACCTTACATGCCTTGTGCCAGCCACTCACTCAATCTTGTGGGCAATGTTGCTGCTGAGTGTTGTCGTGAAGCAGTCTCATTCTTTTCCATTGTAAGTGAAGTTTATAATTTTTTTTCTTCTTCAACCTACCGATGGGACTCTATGAAAGAAAACTTAGCAAAACACCAACTGGTGGTTAAAAAGTTATCAGACACGAGGTGGTCTGCTCGGCATGATGCTATCAGGGCACTTGCGAAAGGTTCTGTTCCCATTAAAAAATCCTTAGACGAGTTAGCTGACGATGAAGAGCAAACAATGCAGACCAGACATGATGCTGAGTCAATTTCTGACAAAATGAATGCTCTGGAATATGCATTCATGTGCTTGTTTTGGTATGACTTACTTGGGAGAATAAATGCTACAAATCTGTCTTTGCAAACGATTGATCTGAGTCTTTCATGCGTTGTTGACTTGTATCGCAGTTTGAAGTCATACATTTCAGAGATCAGAAGTGAAGGAAAATTCAAAGAGTATCTCGACAAGGCAAAATCATTCAGCGATGCAACATATCAGGAATTCAGAGATGAGAGAAGGAGGAAAATCAAAAGAAAAAAGCCAACGGACGAGAGTGCAACAAGTGGAGTAGAGCTAGCTGGCGAACGAGCCTTTTACGTTAATACGTACCTGCCAATCATCGACAGTCTCCAAACTGAGCTCTCCCGGCGGCAAGCAGCATACGAGCTTATCAATGACAGATTTGGTTTTCTCGTTAGTCTGGATAGCAAAGATGTGGACGTTGCTACTAATTGTAAAGTCCTGAAAGAAGCCTATCCAAATCATTTTGATGATGACATGGAAATGGAAATTCGGCAATATCGCAAGTTTGTTGAAAAGCCTCTTCAAACGTTCCTCTATAAGAGGAGGAATCTCCTTGATACCGACACCGAATGTCACAAAAAAAGAAAGAAATTGAAGAGGCGACAGCCCCATGAAAGACAAAAGCCTATTTCGGAGTTTCTGTTAGAGCAAATTGTGAAAGGAGGTGTAGCTGCCACTTTCCCAAATGCAATGACCGCACTTAGACTGTTACTCACCTTGCCATGTGGAGTTGCCTCCGGTGAAAGAAGTTTCTCTATGCTGAAAAGGGTCAAGAGTCAACTATAGGTCCACCATGTCACAAGACCGCGTTACTGCGTTATGCTTAATGGCCGCAAATTTTGATGTGCTGAGAGGTTTAGACGCCAAGAAAATCATCTGCAATTTTGCAGCAGTGAAGGCAAGACGAAAAGAATTAGCAGCATCATGAACTAAAGGACAAGAGTAGTTTATTGGGATTGCACCGAAATGTGTATATTTTTACAAATTATTCATTTTTTGAGTTTTTTCTATCAAACTATTTAGTTGATATTAACTTGTTTGTAATGACTGAATCTGAGTACTCTATACGTGAAATACATAAAAAAATTTTTTGATGTATTTCAAGGGGCCCAAATTAATTTTGGGCCCAGGGCCCCCACCGACTTAAATGCGGCCCTGGGTAAACTTGCTGCTTGTGGCACTCGATAAGATTTCCCATGTAACTTCTTACATTTCCGACAACCATCAATAATCTTCTTGACTAACTGGCGACCTTTTACAATCCAATATTTGCTCCTCACTTCTGTCAAGGTATCTCTAGTGCCTCCATGATGAACCTTCAGATGACAATCTTCAATTATCAGTCCTGTGACAAAATGCTCCCTGGGTAAAAGAATTGGAAATTTCGACGTAGAAGGGAGACACGATTCACTCAGTCTACCCTTGCATTTAACAATTCCATCCTCTTCAAACAAACCAAATTGACCAACTAACTGACTGTAATGATCTTTACTCTTCTTCAAATCAGACTGAATATCAACCAGCAGCAAATGTTCAGCTTCAAGTAAATCTTCTGCTGAAACATTAAGGTCTTTGCAACTTCTCTTCAACAGCTTCGTGAATTTCAAAACATAAGCAATAACTCTCAACAGTTTACTCAGCTTACTAAATCTTGAGTAATCCACAATATTTGACAATTTGTGATCTTTGGAAATTAACAATGACGTAACATTTCTTGATTGCACTTTAACTTCTTTGTTACATTCTTCCTGAATCTCCTCTGCATACGCATCTTCTTGTACTGAAGGATAACCGCAAGAAGGACCTTTTAACCATCCAGGTCCTTGCCACCATAAATGACTTTCAGCAATTTCTGTTGCTAAGCAACCCCTAGAACCGAGGTCAGCAGGGTTCTCAGATCCAGGACAATGATTCCAGCTGTTTACTCTTGTCAACTTGACAATTTCTTCTCTTCTGTTAAAGACGAATTGCTTGTAATCCTTATTTGCACGAATCCAGTATAAAACTGCTTTACTATCTGTCCAACAATAAACTGTGTCAACTTTAACAACAGGTTTCAAAGCCTTCTCCACAGATGTAACTAATCTCGCAGCAATCAGCGAAGCCAACAATTCCAGTCTCGGAATAGATAAATCCGATAAAGGCGCTAAACGAGACTTTGAAGTAACCAATGATACTTTTGTTCCCTCCTCGGTTTCCATACACAGGTAAACAACTGCGCAATAAGCCTTCTGAGAGGCGTCTCCGAATACATGCAATGATGTAGATAAAACTTCCCTTTCCATGTTCCGCAAATAATATCGATCAACCATAATTTCCATGCTCAAACTAGCAACCCACTTCTCCATAAACGATAAATCTTGCGAAGAAACTTCAGAATCCCAATCGTACTTCTCTTTACAAAGCTCCTGAAATAAAGAGCGAACTGGGATGATAACTGGGGTTATCAAACCAAGTGGGTCAAAGAATTTGCCAGCCACACGTAAAATGTTCCTTCTCGTCAGGTGTGGCAACAATTTCAAGGCAAACTCTCGTAGTAAGGGCAGTTTCAAAACAATGGTGTCTTTTCGTAAATCCCAATTTAGGCCCAAAACTTTGTGCTCACAACTCGACTTGATTTCGTTTAATCCTCCAACAGACACTTTAGCAAACGATTGCTCATCACTGCTATTGACAACTTCTTCTTGCTTCAACTGCTCGTCGATTTTCTCCATAATATCTGCAGAATTCGAAGCCCATTTTCTCAAGTTGAAACCCCCAGAGCTAAGACAGGCTCTTGCCTCTTTGAATTTCATCATGATTTCTTCTTCGTTTGCTCCCCCGCAGGTCCAATCGTCGACGTAGAAACTGCGGAGCATCTCCTCCGCCATTCTCTCGTTGAGCTGATAATAACTTCTGATATGAAATGCTAATGTTGCATTCAAACAGAAAGGTGAGCACGCCATCCCAAACAATACTGTCCTGTAGCGATAAACTACAATCGAAGGGTCATTATCCTTGACATCAGACACCCACAGAAAACGCATAAGATCTCTTTGACTTTCATCAACAAAAATATTGAGAAATGCCTTCTCAATATCCGCCACTAAACCAATAGAATAAGCTCGAAAGCGTAATAAAATATCTACGATCGCTGGGGCCATCGCCGGCCCAATGTATACACAATCATTCAGTGATGGCAATTTATCACTCACTTTCGAGCTTGCATCAAAAACAACACGAACTTTCGTCGTAACCGAATCCTCTCTTCTCACAGCTTGATGAGGTAAATAAAATACCTCTCCGACATCTTTCTTCTCAGAAACGACCACCCTTTCAATAATTCCAGCTTGAAATTGTTCTTGAATTATTTTGTCATATTCCCGCAGAAGATCCGGATCCTTTCTCAAACGATTCAGCAGCGAATTTAATCTTGCGACACTCAATTCGTAATTGTCAGGCAAGGTTTCATGTTCTTCCTTCAAGGGTAGCTTTACGCTGTATTTCCCGCATTTTGTCATGGTGATATTCTTCGTAAAGGTGTCGTAAACCGTATCTTTATTTCGTATTCCAACGGACTCCAAGTCCCACAACCGATTTCACAAACTTGGAGCAGATTCACTGACAGCACTATATTGACTTTCCAACACAACAGGGTTCCCAGCAGATATCCTCAAAACGTGAGTGGATACCATGTTTGCAGCACAGGATAAACTTCTTCTATCGCAGGGAACTGGGCCCGACAATACCCATCCCAGAGTGGTTTCGTACGCCATAGGGCTCTCCGCTGTCTCCCCCCGTTTCACACATCCAGTAAAAAATCTTGCAACATTGTCAGCACCAACCAAAATACTGATCGAACTGGCATCGGCTCCGTCGTTATAATCTGCTAATTTCAAACCCTTCAAATGTTCAAAACTCTGTACCGCCTTCTTGATATCTTGATTAGCAATTGCATCGCAAATCTCTGTGCTTGAATAAGCTCTAATTGGTGTTGAAAAACCTCCATCGGTGCTTGCAATCATACAGTCAACGATAGGGTAAGATCTAACTTCCCCTGCCCGGGAACCAAATACTTTTACATTCAACGTCTCTTCTCCGACAGTAGGCAATTTTAATCTCTGCACGAGGTCTTCCTTAACATAGCTGTGTTGACTCCCAGAATCAAAAACAAGACGAGCTCTGACCTTCTCCGTTGACCCCGATTGATACACAAATGCTTGCGCTGTCTGCAACAATACAGAATTCTGCGTTCCGACATATAACGAACCTGTCTCCTTCGCATCGGTCGTTACCACGTTCGATTGACTGGGGTGAACCTTTGACGTTGAATCCTGTGTCTCACCTTGTCTTCCTTCACAAATACTGATGTGATGTCTGCCATTACAATTGAAACATTTTCCGGTTGAGGGGCAATTTTTCGCAATATGATTCTTCCTTAAACATACAAAACAACGTCCTTGCTTCCGTAGAATTTGTCTCCGTGTTTTTTTGACAGTTATGACTTGACATTGTCTTGAACTGTGACTCTCTCGGCAATAAGTACAGCTTGGTGTAAACGTCTGTTTAGATTCTGTAAACAGAGTCGCTGCAGTTGGCAGTGATGATTTATTCCCATAAACATTTGCAGGTTTTGACTCGAAGGATTCATATTTCGTGGGCAAAGCAGCCTTTATGCCGAGACATCTCTCCCTATTTTCAACTTCGTACCTCAACAAATTCAACAGCCGGCCAAGTTCCCATTTATCATCCTTTATTTCTCTACCAATCAACAACCGGACATCTTCTGGAATTTTACTGAGGAGCACAGGCACCAACAAACTTCCATAGGATGATGTAGGCACATCTAAAGACTGTAACCCACGTACGTGCACTTCAACCTTGTCATACAACTTACGTAAGTCTCGTATGTTCTTTGATGAAGTCAGCGGTGTAATCCTCAACAACGCATCGTGATGTCCACTGATTATAACTTGTTTATCACCAAAACGTCGCTGTAAAAGCTCAATAGCCGAGACATAATTCGCTTCAGTTGTAGGAAGACCAGCTATCACTGAGGCTGCACTTCCCTCCAGTAAGTCTCTCAAGTAGCTGAATTTCGTTATAACGTTCAGACTCTTTTCTTCGTGGATCGCACTTTTGTAACTGTCCCAAAAGGATTGCCATTGCGTTACTTCTCCACTAAATTTTTTCAATTTTAACTTGGGCAATATCGACGAAACTGCAGTAACTTTGTTAGGAGCTTGTGAAGAACCTTGACTGGTGTTTGCAGTATTCACACCAAGACTTTCATCAATTTTCAATAGTGTTTCGTGTACTTTACTTCTGAAAGCTCCAGCGTCACTGATATCGTTAAATATCTCGTTATCATCGTCTGTGAGCTCTACCACAGCGTCATCCAGGTATTTCAAAACTTCTAATTCTTCCCGTAAAGTGACTTTCAATTGTTTCAATTTTGTCGTAGCCCCAACTTCTGCACTCTGTGCGACTGTCTCTTCGGCGATCTCGATCGTTTTCTCTGTGAATTTTCTGTGTCCAGTTCTAATACTCAGATTTTTCTCAAGGCTTTTTCCTCCTTTTTTCTTTGGCATCTTTCATCCGGCTCGGTGGACCATGTTAGATATTTCCTGACATCAATTGCCAGGATAAGAACTCCATGAATTGATCCCGAAAGATTCAACTCGTTCCGAGAATTACTCGTAAGAAATAACTCAATCTTTACTTGGTCAGGCTCATAGATTCACATAGATTCGTAGGCTCAATCTCAATCGAAGTAACAAAATATATATTTAAAACTATTTACACATTCGGTAGGCTTGCAGGCTCCAATTCTTAAATTCCGTATCTCTGAAAAATGCACTTCTGTTTCAAGGAAGGTTAGACTCAAATTCATGCCCTGTACAGCAACAACACCAAGTTTTATGGTGTGTACAGCGATTATCATCTCAGACATGTAAACAACTACCAAATTCCAAAAGGTCTGAGTCACTGTGTACAGGGGGGTTGCGCCCGCAAACCTATTAATCTTCACAAAAATCCCACACATTGTTCACAAGAAAAGGCCACCTAGCGGTACAAAAGTCAATATAATATAAAGAAAATAGCGAATTACGAGCTGATGTTAGTGCTAGAGGGTTTTGGCAGCGTATGCAACGAGCATTTGTTGACGTTGGGGTATTTTACCCTTTTGCTCCAAGTTACCGCTGCAAAACCCTAGCCTCGACGTTTAAATCAATGGAGCTTGAAAAGAAACGAAAGTATAATGAAGTCATCATGAACGAAGAAAATGGAACTTTTACCCCATTGATATTTTCTTGCAATGGTGGTATGAGCCGTGAAACAAGAAAATTTTTCCAGCGATTGTCTGAACTAATTTCAGAAAAGCACAATCAAAATTTTATTGAAACATGTGCATGGGTTAAAAGAAAGTTGGGTTTCTGTTTACTCAGAACTGCTGTTTTGTGCATTAGATGTTCAAGGTCTCGAAAACATAATGTCCCCATTGGTGAAATGGGCGATATTGACACTAGAAACGTTTTATCTAGTATTGTTAATTAGCAAAAGTTACTTGTACTTTCTTCTTCTTCTTCTTTCTCTTGGCCCCTAGGGCCGTCGAGGCATCTTTGATGCCGCCAACACGCGCCTCCTCCAGCCATCCCGGTTCTGCGCCAGCCGACTACAGCTCACCGCCGACTCGCCTGTCCAGCGCGTGACGTCCTGGATCCAGTTGAAGATCCTGGATCCTGGATCCTGGCGCCTCTGCCCGTCCGTGGCCGGCCAACGCGCCTCTGCCCGTCCACCATCCCTGTCATCACGTCATTTGCTAGTTGTCCATCATGTCTTGCTATATTTATTGTTTTGCAAGTTTTTGTGAACCGGCAGCCTATCGGTATATAAACATCGCTGGTAATTTTTGATTGGTTGATTCTCATATAAAGACAATCAATATTAATGTTTGAATTTGTATGCAGCAACTCTGATTTGTATGCGGCAACTCTGATTTGTATGCAGCACCTCTGATTTGTATGCGGCAACTTCATTAAATGCTGAATTTTTTTGAAGCAGTGTTGGATAAGGACGAAGTTGTTTAGAAAGATTTTCAGCGACTTGCATGTAAGAAAAATTTTCAAAGCAGTAATGTAATTCAACTGGTTCAGGAAAAGCATTTTTTTGGCGTTTTGCATGAAAATGTTATATGGTTTTAGAGGGACTTGCAAATAGGCCGATAATGTGCAGCTGAAAACATTCTTCCAATTTTTTCATAAAATTTGCTTTACTCTCATTGAGGGTTTGGGGGCATAAAATGGGAGTAAAAGGGGGCTTTAGGCAAATTTTCAAACTTATTCAATATGCATCAAATTTAGTAAGAAGTGCAATTATGGGGCGCTGAATTTGAAAATTGAACTTATTTCTTCAAATGTTGGTGTTTGGGGGCCAAAAATTGTGGTTTTGCGACACAATTGTAACTTAGAGGCCTAGGGCTGAGGCTTATTTTGTTGAACATTTGGCGCGAAATTCAAAATGCCTGTTAGGATAATGAATAACTAAACTGTTTAGACATTACATTCAAAATCAGAAACATCATATTGTGAAATTCTAATTTATTATCTAAAATATAATGAATTTCAGATAATAAATAATAAATTTCGATCCCGAGAGTTGTTTTCATGACAAGGAAACACGCAACAGAAATACTGTAAATCCCCAAATAATTGAATCCAGATGCTCCTTTGGAAGCAAATGAATCTTTAGGTGAGTTTTATTTAAGAGGGAGGGGCTAATTGGAAATTCAGAATTTTTATTTTCAGCTACCTTACGTAATACTAACAAAATTAAGTAAATTTTGCAGAGTTTGCTTGCGAAAGATAACTTGTCCATTGATCTAACTTCAACTCAATTATCAGTTTTGTTGTGCTGCTGATCCAATTTCCCGAATATTCGAATAAAGTTTAATAATGGTTATTATTAAAAAAACTTATTTAAAGTTTGATAGTTTTTGTTATTTTGTTTAGTCAAACTTTATGCCAGTGACTTCCAGAGGCGGACTGACTAATTGTTTCGGCCCGGGCAGAGTTCAAGCAAACCGATCCACGAATTGTAGAAAACGTAAACCAAAGGACAAAACTTAGGACAAAAATAAGACCATACATATTGATTTCATTCTCACACAGAATTTTTTTGTTTAACAAAGAAACGGGGTCACAATTTTTGGATTTATTCATGCGAGAACGCTCTTATAGTTTTGGGTATGCGACCCTTGGGACGTCCGCACAAATGGCCCGACCGACCAGTCCAACCCAGTTCATCATTTTTGTTCATCTTTTCCAAGATAATGGTTACTTTGTCTTTAAGAAATGGAATTTGAAAAATAACTGTATTAATTAGGAGCCCTCTTCCTCTTGTAAAAAACAATTGAAAAAATTGTGCGAGCATGTTGAGTAATGTAAAATTATGTTGTAACCATAATTAAAAAACATTTCTTAAATGCTTTAAAGGTATGGAAAGACAAATGAAGAAACACACTTTGATGTACTCGTAATATATAATAAAATCAAAGTAAGGACATCTTGTCTGTAACGCGAAAGAATAAAACTGTAACAATATAAACCGAAGGAAGCGAAAGTACGCAGCTAGTGTCAATCAATATGTAGTAATAATAATAATAATAATAATCGAGTCATTCTCAAAACTCCCACCTGACGAAGTTATTATTTCCGTATTATTATACCCATCAATGAGCGTAGCTCCTGGAACTTGTGCATTGGTAATCCTTTAGTGAGCGTGTCTGCAACCATCTTTTCCGTCTTGCAATATTCAACTCCAATTTGCTTATTTTGAATTGTTTCCAGGATAAAATGGTACTTAACATCTATGTGTTTTGTTCTCGAGTGGTTGCTGGGGTTCTTCGACAATGCAATGGCTCCTTGATTGTCTTCGTACAGCCTAGTCGGTTGTAATTGCTTGATTTCTAAGCTATTTAGCAATCGACGTAACCAAATTGCATCTTGAGCTGCTAGACTCATAGCAACATAATCAGCCTCTGTTGATGATAATGCAACTATGGCTTGTCTTTGGCTTCTTCAAGAGATTGAACTGCCAGCAACTTGGAATATATATCCCGATGCTGGCTTTCTTGTACCGGTATCTCCAGCCCAGTCAGCATCGACGTAGCCTTGTAATTGTAAATTTGTTTTGTTACCATCGTATTGCAGACGATAATCCAATGCCCCTCTAATGTAGCGGAATATTCTTTTAATCCCATGCCAATGTTCATGTGAGGGATTAGACATGTATTGGCTTAGTTTTCCAACCGCTGTAGATATGTCAGGCCTAGTTGCAACTGCAGCATAATTCAAAGATCCAATTGCTGCTTGATATTCTCTGAGGTTGACTGATTTAGCACCTTCACTTGATTTGGTGAAGCTTACTCCTGCTTCCAAAGGTGTTGCAACTGCTTTGCAATCATTCATGCCAAATCTCTTCAGCATATCTTCCAAATAGGCTTTTTGACTAACTTGTAGAATTTTTTTCTCACGATCACGGTTGATTTCCATTCCTAGGCAGTAGTGAGCTTCGCCTAGATCCTCCATTTCAAACTTTTCAGATAATGATTTCTTTTCAGCTCGCAACATATCTTTGTCGTTTGATGCTATGATTATGTCATCTACATAAAGCACTATGATGACTTGACCTCTTCTCTTCTCTTTATCATTCTTTGATTTGATATAGCTACAATAATCTGCATCACTTTGCTTGTAGCCTGCTGACTTTAGATATCTATCCATCTCTAGATTCCAGCATCGAGCAGATTGTTTTAAGCCAGAAAGACTTCTTTGAAGCTTACAAACTTTGTTTGGATGTTTCTCATCTATACACCCATCTGGTTGTTTCATGTAAATGTCTTGATCAAGTTTTCCATTTAAGAATGCTGTTCTTACATCCATCTGATGTACTTCATAATCCAATGTATTTGCCACGGCTAAAACCGTGCGGATTGAATTATACCTGGCAACTGGTGCGTATATTTCATCATAATCGATTCCTGCTTCTTGCGAGAATCCTTGCGCGACCAGTCTAGCCTTGTATCTGTTGATACTGCCATCAGAGTTTCTCTTGATTTAAAAAACCCATTTACATCCAACCAGGTTCTTTGCGGCTGGTAGGTCGACTAAATCCCATGTTCTGTTCTTAAGAAGCGATTGATATTCACTTTCAATGGCCTTCTTCCAATGTGGAGCGTGCATGCCATTAAGTGCATCATTGATATTTGTTGGTTCAACATTATCAGCCGTTGCAATAGAACAGTTTAAACCTTCATCTGTCCACCAATCTCCAGTGATTATTCCAAGTCTCTCTGGAGCGTTTCTCACTCTTGTGGAGCGTCTAGGTTCTTCTTGTTCATTAACTATGCGATCTGCATCAATTACACGAACAGCATCGGCTGACAAATCGCCTTCAGGTCGGTTGTGATTTTCTGGTTCACATTCTGCAAAGCTCGCTTCAGGCAGGATGAACAAATCTTGTTCATTGTCATGTCTTTTACTGCACAGTTGCTTGAAATTAAAGTCGTTTTCCAAGAACTTTGCATCTTTACTAATGAACGTTCTTTTCTTCACAGGGTCGTAAAACTTGAATGCGTTGGTCATTGTTCCACATCCAATGAACACACAGGTGATTGACTTTGCATCCAACTTACTTCTCTTTTCACTTGGAATATGCACAAATGCCTTGCATCCAAATGTTTTCAAGTTTCCTACAGCTGGCTTCTTGCCGAAGAGACGTTCATAAGGTGTTACACCATCAAGTACAACTGTCGGACTTCTGTTCCGCAGATACACCGCTGTATTTAGCGCCTCTGCCCAAAACATTATTGGCAATTCAGCATGATGCAACATACATCTTGTACTCTCCATTAACGTGCGATTCATCCTCTCTGAAACGCCGTTTTGTTGAGGATTCATTGGAATAGTGAATTCCCTTCTGATCCCATGATTTGAGCAAAACTGCTGTAACGCTGCAGATATGTATTCACCTCCATTGTCAGTACGGAATGTTCTGACTTTCTTTTTCGTGAGATTTTCCATTACTGCTACAAATTCTTTAAATTTATCAAGAACTTCACTCTTCTTCTTTAAAAAATGCACCACAGTGTATCTTGAAAAGTCGCCGATAAACGTCACGTAGTATCGAGATCCTCCCACTGAATTCACATTAACTATGCCAACATCACTATGGACCAGCTCCAATAACTGTGTTGTCTGGCTTTGACTCTTCTTGGGAAATGGCTCGCATCTCTGCTTACCTTTAGCACAGATTTCACATGAATGGATGCTTTCCTTAGAGTTAAAGACCAACTCGTCAACCATTGACTTCTCTAGGAGCTTCAGGTTATTGATCCCCAAATGTGCATAACGAGAATGCCATAAATTCATCTTGCCATTACTGTCTTGTGAAGAAACTGCGCAAGCTGAATCACTTGTTCTATTGTTCAGCTTAAATAGATTTCCTTGTTTGTGTCCAATGGCTACCGACAATCCGTTGTTGGTTGCTGTACAAGATTTCCCATCAAAGCAAATTTCGCTTCCTTTGTCTACCATAGAAGACAACGACAATAACTTCCTTTTCAGTTCTGGAACGAAAAGAACACCACACAACGTGAAATTCCATTTCTTTGTGCCATCGTATATTGGAATTCTGATATTGCCTTTCCCATACGCGTGGACGACCCTGTTATCAGCCAATCTGATTTTCCTTGGTGTTGAAAATTTCTCATAGTTTAACATTCCACAGTTCTCATATGTCATGTGCTGTGACGCCCCCGAGTCTATCAACCATTCATCACCAGAATGTTCGGTACCGTTGTTCGCTGTAGTGTATGGGCTGAGAGCCAAAAATAGGGGTTTTTGGTACCACTTGGCGGGAATAACAATGGTGCTGATTTTCGTGAAGGGTATGACCCTAGTGGTAAGAAATGGCATGATAGACTTTTTTAAAATGGGGCATGTAGAATTGACAGGGGTTTAAACATTCAAAAGCCAGTACTGAGCCCTTGCAGACAAAAAAGTTTTGTCAAGCGCTTCACTTAATAGATAGCAAATCTTTATTAATATCAACAGAAAGAACGTTTCAAACTAAACAAGACCAAATTTACAGAATCTTGATATCGTTCTCAGAACCGAAGATATCGCCCGTTCATTTTATCAATGTGACGTCACACCTTAGCAACGCCTTAGCAACTGGAACAGTTCTATGGACTGATGACTATTTTTGGCACCACTTTGCGGGAATAACAATTGTGGCGATTTCAATCAAGTATATGATCCCACTATGCAAAATTGGCTTGATAAGATGTTTTTAAAATGGGGTTCTTCGTAAAGACGGGGGTTCAAACACTTTATTCCCAAGATGCTACCTAGCAACAAGCCATATGAAGAATATTTTTGTAGCAATTCGTATAAAACGAATATAAATCAATATGTTCGACAAACAACAAGTGGAAAAAATGTCACGGGGGTATGTTACAGGGTGTAATGCTCCTCCCCAGTCACTCACCAATGGCTCCCTATTCAAGTATGGTTATCAATCCATAAAATTTATGCCTCGTCACTGTTTGGCCGGGTTTTCTTCACAGTAGCCTCCATTTCTCCCCTGTCTGTCTATTATCAAGAAACGTTGACTGATAGACGCACTTTGTGCGCTGCATTCGCTTCCGCTCATGCCCCTTCCAACCCCACGTACATATGGGTTATCAAAAGAAAGCTAAATGTTCATTATTACTATATAAATAGTTATATTGGCTCTTTTATTCGGGCTCTATTTCACCCCAGTTTTTGCAAGGTTGTTCTTTGCTGGTTGAAGCAGAAAGTTATCTATATCAGAGCTTACAGTTTTGAGTAAATATAGGAAAATATAGAAAAACCTATTGGCAACTGTATTTCTTTAACTTCATGTTATGTTGTGTGGGTCATTGTTTAACTACAATTGTTATCTTGCATTTTACACGTATTTGTTTGCAGTATTGTTAAGTATGAGCGTGGTTGGCTGGTGCACCCGCTTGAAAGTGTGAAGGCGCGTGCCAATCCACGATAGGGTCCCAGGTGCACCAGAATGGAGCACCATGTTACCACGCTTGTTTTGATTATTATTATGAGCATAAATAGAGTAAAGGAGTAGAGTAAAATGAGTTGAGTTCAGTTTAAGTCAGTCAGTCAGTCTGTCAACCTCGGAGAGTTGAAGAGAAGACAAGTGGTACAGTGGCGGCCTTCGGGTAAGCCGTACCGCACCGCAAAACGTTTGTTGTCTTTATTGCGTCAAGCCTTAGCGGAATCAGCACCATCGCAAGCGAGACATCGCTTATCGAACTTCTGGCTACCGTCCCCAGCTCTGGGGAGTATTCTTATAGAAGCACCCTATGACAGTTATAGCACTTTATAAAGCTGTTGCCACTGCAACCCCAAAAATATGTCAAATTTTTGCCAGCATCCAGACTTCAGCTTGAAAATTTGCTCTTTGTATTTGTTTAAACAAAAGTCTCTAAAGGGAGCTGCTAATATTTTGGGGGCTCCTGCCCCCAGTTGCCCCCTACCCGGTGATACCACTCGGATCAGATTGACCAAAGTGTGGCAGTTTTTAGTTAGAAGCAATTAACTGAATGATATGCATTCGACACATAGAGCAAAACACTGAAAAATCCCGGTTGCTAAGGCGTTGCTAAAATGTGACGTCACATTGATAAAATGAACGGGCAATATCTTCGGTTCTGAGAAAGATATCAAGGTTCTGTAAATTTGGTCTTGTTTAGTTTGAAACGTTCGTTCTGTTGATATTGATAAAGATTTGCTGTCTATTACGTGAAGCGTTTGACAAAATGTTTTTTCCTATAAGGGCTCAGTACCGGATTTTCAGTTTTTAACCCCCCTGTCAATTCTACATGCCCCATTTTAAAAAAGTCTATCATGCCATTTCTTACCACTGGGATCATACCCTTCACGAAAATCACCATCATTGTTATTCCCGCGAAGTGGTACCGAAAAAGGTCATCAGCCCATAGACTATATGACTATGTCATTTCGAAATATGTTCGCCAGGGGGTTTCTGACAGCAGCACGTTTTGTTAGATTAAAAGAGTGCAGTACGCGTGAAACCGGTCGAGCAACACCCCTGAGAGGCAGAACAAAGGACGAAAAAACAAAAGCTTCTGACACCGATGACAAAGGGCTATCTGTAAAAGGGGGAACGGGGAATCAGGGAACGGGGAACGGGGAATAAGGAAAAGGGGGAATCTGTGAAAGGGGGAATTTGTAAAAGGGGGAATCAGTAAAAGCGGAATCTGTAAAATGGGGAATAGTTTGCAATTAACTCAAAAATGACGCAATATTCACGTGGGTTTATAATTTATTTGTACAATGCTTTTGTCGTATATTACGTGATATATTAATGTTAAATAGCCTCGAAATTATTATTTACGCCGTTCTGTTATTCACAAACACAATAAAGAGCAGCGCAGCCAATCAAAATGCCAGCTGGCTAGCCAAAAAGTTGGCTAATCATTGTTGTTCCACAATCACGAAACAATAGAGAATTTTCTGAAATCGCAGACTGTTCAGATTGGCTTAGAACTGTTTAGAGACTGCACGCAGGCTAACAAAACCCTGGGCTGTAAGACATAAAAGCTCACAGAAAGATAATAACACAGCTGTCAAACTGAACGAGCACGTTTTGTGAACATAACATGTAACCACCATACAAGATGAACAACTAACAACTAACAGCTAACCAAAAACATTTCTAGAAGTCTATCTGATGTATTGAAAATAAATGTATCTCACTTTGTAATGGTTTCTATAATTAGAAATTCTAAAAGTAAACATGAAACCAAAGAACGCACTGGGTCAAATAGCTGGTTCGAGTCACATCACTACTCATTTGATGCATTGTTCAACACCCGTAGGATCCTTTGTATTTTTAAACTTTTCCCTTCACGAGAGGTGAAACTTCACCTGGGTAAAGCTTCATTGGAAATTTGGCAAGCGGCAGATTGATGATTGAGGATAAAATGTAGCATGTGTGTAATCAACAGGGCGCGAATGGCAAAAGTATGCGCTTCAGCAAGGAAAGAAAATAGCAAGTAACGTGAGAAAAAAATCACTTAGATGCTAAGATACCAACGTCAATATTATTCTATATATTCTTATAAAAGGGCCACACGAGCACAAGAGCAATATAAAGACATTCTGTTAAGGATTGAAAAAATCAGCACTCTGGTTGTCTGTGTATATGGTTTCCTTTGGAAGGCAAACCATGACACCATGACGAAAAAGACATTTCAAAATTATTTTTATATAGATTTGTTTGCTGTTGTTGCTCTTATTGTGTTATTATTTTTCATTATGTTGGATTATTTTAGTTTAGTTTAGAAATGTACCTCATATGAGTTTGTGCTTAGGCTCTAATGATGTCAATGATAAAAATTCGGAGTTCATGTTTTGTTGTTGTTTTGTTTTTATTGTTACAGATTTTATAGTTTGCTGTTTCGGTTGTTTATTCTCAGTTTAGGGAGTAATAATATATCACGTAATATACGACAAAAGAACTGCACAAATAACTATAAACCCACGTAAATATTGCAGCTTTTTGAGTTAATTTCAAACTATTCCCCCTTTTACAGATTCCCCTTTTTACAGATTCCCCCTTTTACAGATTCCCCTTTTTACAGATTTGAAAAAGGAGGAATATGACGTGATGGATGAACTTTGTATGTTAGTACAAGAAAGGCATGGCTATGACCTGGCCTACAGATAGGAACATTTCTGTGTTGGCCTGAAATCGTATCTTTTTCCTGCATTTACATTGAATAAAATGTAAACTTGTTGAAATAACAAACAACATGACGTACCATACTAGATGCTGGGCACGCTGTGGCAGGGCGGAACCACAAGCACGATCACGCACAGCGACCGAGCATTTTTGACTCGTTGGAAGCATCATGTGAAAAGAAGAAAGTTTTCTAGCTGTAATGCTTATGCAACTAATACAACAATTATAGTATTTCACTTTTGTTTTGGGAAATGAAAATTTTTTAACTTTGATGAAACAAGATCGAAAATTGAAGTCAAAATGATTGCTTGAGTGGTCTCAAAACAAATGTTTTTTGAATTTGTTGCGTTCAATCCTGAAAATTGAATCCAGGGTATTTTATGTCCAGGAGTTAAAAAACGTGAATATTCAATAAAATTAGTTATTCGGTTTTGCTCAAGCTCAACTTTTAGCTTCGCAACGTTTGTCTGATATTATTTTCTTCACTTTCTTAACTAATCATCACGTTTCAATACATTGATTGTTCCGTTGTTTGACATTAATGCGCGCGCTCGTATTATTGTGGGTGTTTGGCAAATCCTAATCTGATAAACAATACGCTAAACTAGCCATTGTTGTAGCCATTGTCTTTGTGGAATTAGCTGCTGCCATTGGCCAATTTCTGGTCTTCTCACTGAAGCGTGAATCCTGTACAGTGTACACCGTCTGTATTTTAATATTTGCTGCTTACAGCGCAAATAATTACATTTTGTTAAGATACCCAAATTTCTGTGGCCAAATGGTTGCCAAAAACAGAGATTGCATTGCATTTCTTTCGGCAAAACACTTTGAACGGTTATCTTGTGACTTTTGATTAGATGTTAATTTTCTGGTGTAAGCTTAATCTAATTTTCTGGTAACTCATATTTTCGTTTATTATACTGTTCTGTTCTGTTGACATTTTCTTATGAAATAAATCTCAATAAATTTTCAAAAATTCTATATTCTAATTCTATATAACTTATATGATACTCAATCTTTTCTAATTCTACATATCTTATATATTGAATTCTGTATATTCTCGGTTTTTAAGTGTATTTCTTGTTATTTCATTCTTCGAGTTTGTTTCATGGGGCATAGTTTATTTTTTCATTATATGTTATTGGTTAGTCGAGTCATAATTCTGACTTACGGTCTACCCCCTGACCACTAAGTTTTTGGTTTTGAACAAACATCGTTGACAGCTCGCAATGGACGGAGTGATGATACAAACAGCCAATCGGAAGTCATCAAAGCGGGCGATGTTCATAGTCACAAAATGCATCTGGTCTTTCCTTGTTACATATTAAAACTATAAAATACCTTGTTTACCTATTAAGACTGTAAATTTTACCGTTATAATAGGTAAACGTTTCGTAACGTTTTATAAACGTTTCCGTATTTAATTAACTTTTGGAAACACAGATACTGTTCGTGTAATAACTTGTGTTACCAATAAGAAGGCAAGAATACGCGTGTCTTTGTTTCAAGAATCGAGAGCGAGAAAATATACATGTGCGTTGTGTGAAAACTATGATCTAACTCATTTATTAAACTTTGTACATAAAACTAATCAATAATAAAATGAGGTGCGAATATCAGAAGAAAGAGAATGATAGGTGATGATGAGAAGTTATTTATCGACAGGATGGATTAGTGAGATAAGACGTTAGTGTAGAGGTGTTAGAATTTTGATTACAATATCGTTGTCAATGATGATATTGATGATATTGAAACGCTACAAACTGGTAAATTTCAAACGGTTTCATACTTCCGTTCCCCGACCGTTCCCCGGTCGTTCCCAGCTTATTCCCCGACCGTTCCCTGGTCGTTCCCAGGTTATTCCATTCCCAGTCGTTCCTCGACCGTTCCCCGTTCCCGCTTTTAGTAATAACCGCGACAAAGCCTATTGTATGGTGGCACATGGTTGCCACCTTGTGTTTTGCTCATTTATTTAGTTTTACTTTTGTTTTATTTTAATTTGTTTTTCTTTTTTGATTTTATCTTTGTTTCTATTCCACATAAATCATTTTTATTGTTTCATAAATATTTTTGCTGTTAAAATGAAAACAAATTGAAATGAAATAAATTCGTACACGTGGACCATCGTTGCCAATCTTTTGATATTCATCAATGGCGGACCATCGTTGCCATACCCATGATCCTTCGCGAGATAAAAAGGCGGGAAATAGATATCGAAAGCAACAGGCATGATACTCGTGATCACACGAAAATGTCGAAAAGAAGGCAGTGGGACAATCTTTACGCAAAGTTATCAAAAAAGAAGAAAGGAAGGGATACCGAAGAAAAGAAGACGACTTCATTACTGTACAACGATTGTCAGCACAAGTGGAGGGAAAAGCACAAAAGTACTCGAAAGTTGGGGCGTTGACCATGGTGCCTATCAGGGAGCCCGAAGGGTGGGAGGAGAAACGCGCATTAGCCTTGTTGTTCCATGTGAGATGCGGCTTTTGAAAACGAGGCTTATTTTCGAGACGTTTAATGATGAAGGTGATGAAACTTTGAAACGCTTGATAAACATGAAAGAATTTGACTTAACAGGACAGTATTGTCATTAGACAAGAATTTTGAATAAATCGAAACTTTGGCCGCGATTTAGGCCGGCTTTCCATGGTGGTGTAAGATCGCTTCTTCGAAAAGTGTTGTTTTGAAACAGATTCCGAGTTGAAAACACTGAAATTAGCACCAAGGAGAACACAAATAAAAATTCTAATCGACCTGCAACAATTGTTATCAATGTTTATTAATTATCACCATAAACCTATTTTAACAGTAAACATCAAGAAGGAAAACAATCTTGAACAAAACAATGAAATGAAAACAATGAAAGTAAAACAATGAAATGACTTGAATTGATCTTCCAGCTTTGCTTTGATTATTCTTCTTGTCAAAGATTTTAGCATCTCTTCAATATCATCCAGTAAATGAGATGTAACGGTTCTGAAAGAAAAGAAAACTAATCTTAATTATAATCTGGCCTCAAATATCCTTTCTAACCTTTCTAATACACATTCCAAGTAGCAGCAGGAGTAAGGAAGGAAGTAAATGAAAAATAATTTCCTTTTAATAAATTTCCATTTTCTTTGCCCATGCCCTTGGTATTGTTGCATTGTGACCTTGAAAAATAGTTTTTTATTGATGACTCTTGAAGTTGCTACTATATATATACTAATTGCTACTATATTCTTGAAGTTCAGAATATAGTAGCAATTCAATGGATGTCATGCTCATTCCACTGCTGAAAAGTATTGGAAAGTATTTGACCTGATTAATTTTGAATCCAGTTTCTTCAAAATTATGTTGCTTTGATGAAACTGCTGGAGAACATTTCCCATTGCAATCAGAAATTCACCACATGTTGAAACTGGTCTGCTGTACAAAATTTGATGGTTTACATTTTCTTTATTTGCATTTTGTTCTTCAGAAAGCAAATTTTTAATTGCTTCACAAAAATCAAATCTTTTTCTTGCAGACAATTCTTGTTGTGTTGGACAGGGTCTTTTCTTTATGCTACTTTCACCTTCCATTTTTGCAAATATTTATTGAAAATTTTTGAGAACTTCACTTTCTTTTCATTGGAATCAACTTGTAACAAAGCAGTCGAAAAATCTTTTTAAAAAATCAAATATTTAGAGCATGTTACATTCCTTTCAATCAAACGTCGCGGAACAAGACCGACACCGAACTATTGCCATCTGAAACTGACTCAGGGATTGGTTTTGGTCAAAACATTCAAGGCCAAAATTTCAAAACGTTACTAACGTTAGTTAACGAAACAAATTAATTTCTTGTAAATTTAAGGAGTTAAACTTCAATAATCCGCAAAGAAATTTAACTGGAAATAACGGGCTGAGGAGAAAATAGGAAAAATTGCAGGTTGTAATCCGGAAATTGAGAGTTAGGCCACAACTGGCGACAATTACAAATATTCCTTAAATATTGAAAATAAGTAGTGTTTCCATTCAAACCAAGCAGAAAGGTGGCAAATTTACTATAGAATGTAATAAAATCTTAATTTTCAACTTACCAGTGTAGATCTCTGATCAATGTTGAATTATTGCAAAATGATATGTCCATCAAAATAAGGGCGGATCGGGAGTAAGCAAAGGTGGGTGAGTCTTAGGGCTGCAAGTGAAGACCGAGAAGCTTCCGTGACTGTTAGGGCTACCAGGCTACACGACTGAAAAGGTGGGTGAGTCTTAGGGCTGCAAGTGAATACCGAGAAGCTTCCGTGACTGTTAGGGCTACCAGGCTACACGACTGAAAAGGTGGGTGAGTCTTAGGGCTGCAAGTGAATACCGAGAAGCTTCCGTGACTGTTAGGGCTACCAGGCCACATGACTGAAAAGGTGGGTGAGTCTTAGGGCTGCAAGTGAAGACCGAGAAGCTTCCGTGACTGTTAGGGCTACCAGGCTACATGACTGAAAAGGTGGGTGAGTCTTAGGGCTGCAAGTGAAGACCGAGAAGCTTCCGTGACTGTTAGGGCTACCAGGCCACATGACTGAAAAGGTGGGTGAGTCTTAGGGCTGCAAGTGAATACCGGGAAACTCACGTGAGTGTTAGGGCTACCAGGCCACAAGACTGAAAAGGTGGGCAATACTCGAGTGGATTAGGGTTAGGTAAGGGTTACGGCTACGTAAGGGCTAAGAAACGCACAATAAAGTAAATCACATCGTGTTCTGCGTAACACATTTGATATTGAAAATAAAACATAACATTTTAACAAATAGAAATAGTCATAGCAAAATCCAAAAAACCGTACCAATGACCGTCTTGCAAAATTTGTTAGAGGATATCTCTCTCAGATGATCTATTCGACCTAGACGTTGTTTATGTTATCTATATCTATACCATTCGATGTTGTAACGACCGAGGGAGACAAAGGTCATAACGGGCTGGGCATTGTGTTGTCTCCATGTCTATGGTTAATGGCACGTGTTAAGTGATCGTTGAGAAGATTCATTGATCAAGTTCCCTTTCCATCAAGGACCCTTCTTGTATGACACCTTTCACGCGAATATTAATACTGAATTTCCGGCGAAAACAGTCATGGATTGACAAGCGCATGCGATTAGTATTGCCCATGGCGCCCAAAGTGACATGTATTATCCTGGGTGGGTATATAATGGAGTTAGGAGACGTATTTCGTTGGTCATTTTCTGCACCAAACCTACACGTCCACATCTTCGCTAATCGTTAACTATTATTGAAATAAACATGAATCTCTTCGAATTATTCGAAATTGTTCGTCTCGACCAGCGCGGTATCATCGATTGGATGCATGGTCATAATCTGTTGAAGCGGCAAATGCGATGTCCTCGAAGAAATTGCCGCAGACAAATGATCCTCTCGCCACGTGATGGAACCGATGGCTTCAGGTGGCGATGCAACGGCAGAGGTTGTACTGGAACGAAAACTGTCCGGGACGAGTCTTTTTTTGCTGGTTCCCACCTATCACTGGGAGTGTTGCTGGCACTCACCTATTGCTGGTGCGTCGGGATGCGGCTGTCGACAGTGATGGTTGTGTTGTCGTTAGCCGAACACACGGTTGTCGATTGGTTTAACTACATGAGGGAGGAGTGCACCCACAAGCTCCTGACATTGAACATCAGACTGGGCGGCCCGGGCCGGCTTCCTTTTTTTCAGTTAACCAAATGTAGCGTAGTAGGTTCGACAAGTCAGAAAAGACGACACGTGTGTATGCTAAGTCCAATAATCAAAATCTGAATCATTTAGTTACAGTGAATCATTTAAAATAAAATCATAGAAGTATCACGCGCTTGTGAGTCACAAGCGCGTGAGTTGATCACAAGGTAATTTCGTAATGTTACAAACATAAAATTACATCATTGCAAATATGTATAATGATTACATCAGCTGTAACATCACCCCCCTCCTTATATTCTCACAGCAGGAGGCTAATGGGTGACGTACTCTCCAAACCTCAAGGGGGGTCGAATATTCTGCCTCAAATGAGCAGGGCGTCGAACGGGTTGACGGTTAAGATGTTGTTCCCTTTGTTCCCTCCCCGGATCGCCTCGGTTCTCGAAAGAAATATTAATCTCATCAGTTTCACGAACAGGACAATATGGTTCCCCCCGTGAAAGTGGAACAGCGCACGGTTTGACATTATTGTGATGAACCACCATTTCCTTTCCATCTTTAGATCGTATGTTATAATTTACACCTTGGGCGGAGGTAATTTGGTACGGGCCAACCCACCCAATGCCAAATTTCCAAGATTTGGGGCGACGTAGCCAAACAGTTTGACCAACAGGTAGGGGTTTCCAGTTGCTAAGAGATGGGTCCGTGTATGCCTGATCGCTTCTGCGACGGGATAGATTATGCTGGGCTACTTTCTTTATGCTGTCTAGATGTTTGCGTATGGACTCGGAGTATTCAGAATGACTTTGAGGGTTCCGTAATGGCAAACCTAATTCTAATTCTAGTGGCATGTTGGCTATACGGCCAAAGACTAACTCGTATGGGCTAAATCCAGTGGACTCGTGACAACTAGTATTATAGGCAAAGGCAACTAGATCAACCCACAAATCCCAATCATCTTTATGCGAGGAGACGAAAGGGACGAGCATATTCTGTAACGTGCGGTTTTGTCTCTCGACTAAGCCATCACATTGAGGGTGGTATGCAGTGGTACGGGATTTGTGGATGCCCATTAAGTCACATATTTCGTGCATGAGGTTGCTCTCAAAGTTGCGACCTTGATCAGAGTGCAAGACGTTAGGAGGGCCAAATCGACTGAAGACTTTAGAGACCAAAATACTAGCAACGGTGCGAGCCTTTTGGTCCTTTGTCGGAAAGACTTCGCACCATTTGGTGAAATGGTCCATAATGACTAGAAGGTGTCGATTGCCGCGGGATGTTTCGGGTAAGGGGCCCATATAATCCATGGCCCAAAATACAAATGGCTCATTTACGTCAATGGACTTTAAAGGAGCTCGTTGATGATGTAGATTTAATTTATTCTGTGAACAGATAGCACAATTACGAACGAAATCAGAAATCTGAGCAGTCATGTGGGGCCAATAAAATCGTTCTCGAGCCCGCTGAATTGTACGCTTGATACCTAAGTGACCAGAAAAGGGGCTGGAATGAATTCCGTGTAAAACTGTGTCAGTTAGATGGGAAGGAATGACAAATAAATAGCTAGGGATGTTATTCGTTGCAGTTAACCGTTTCGTTAAAAGGCCATTTTGGAGGGATAAACTATCCCAAGCTTCCCAATATGTTCGAAGTTGGGCATCATTGGCCCAGACAAAGAACGGGGGTTTGGGTAGGGCATTGGATTTCATTTCTATGACTTTACTAATCTTAGGATCATGTAGTTGAGCTTCATGAAGACTTTTATAAGGTAGGACAGTTGTAGCGCAGTTAGTGACAGGGGCAAGTGGTAAACGAGAGAGGGCGTCGGCGTTGCCATTGGCTGTACCGGCCCGATGTTTAATATCGAAAGTGTACTCTTGCAACTGCATAATCCAACGGGCAATGCGGCCCTTTGGTTCTACTGAATGTAACCAGCGTAAGGCGCTATGGTCAGTAACTAAGGTAAACGGCTAGCATACGATATGGCACGCTCATTGCCACAGTTGTCAAATTGCGTAAGAACGGCGCCCAAACCCAAATCAGAAGCGTCAGTTTGTAATGTAAAGCGTTGACCAAATTGTGGGTAAGCAAGGACTGGGGCGCGGCATAAAACATCCTTGAGAGCTACAAAGGCATTGTGTTCAATTTCTGTCCAAACAAACTTAGTATGTTTTTTTGTTAAGCGAACTAAAGGGACAGATAAGGCAGCAAAATTGGGGACGAATTTCCTATAATAACCAGCGAGACCGAGAAAAGATCGGACCTGTTCCACGTTCTTTGGGTCTGGGAGAGTAGAAACAGCTTTGATTTTGTCAGGGTCAGTATGAATACCTGTACGAGAAACAATATGGCCTAAGTACTGAACGCTTTGAGCCCCAAAAGTACATTTAGATGCTTTAACACGTAGGTTATGTTTACGAAAACGTTCTAACACGATTGACAATCGTTCACATTGTTGCTGAAGCGAAGTCGAGGGGATGATGACGTCATCAAAGTAGCACAGACAAGTATCATACGTTAAGCCTGAAACGATGATTTCGATGGCACGTTGGAAGGTAGCGCAACCATTGGAAACTCCAAATGGCATGCGCAGGAATTCCCATAGCCCGTTGGGTGTTATAAAAGCAGTTTTTTGTCTATCCTCAGGTTCCATACTCAGCTGCCAGTATCCAGACCTGAGGTCAAGAGTACTAAATAGGGATGCTCCCTGAAGAGAATCTAATAAGTCATCAACTCGGGGAAGAGGATGGGCATCTTTTTGAGTTACCGCATTAAGTTTGCGATAGTCAACACAAAATCGAAATGTACCATCTTTCTTTTTCACCAAGACAATGGGTGAAGCCCAGGGGGAGTGGCTCGGCTGAATCACTCCTTGTTGAAGCATATCTGAAACCTGTCTACTAGTTTCTTGACGATAAGCATATGGCAATCGTCGAGCATACTGGCGAATGGGTATAGCATTCCCTGTTTCAATTTTATGGGTAATCACATCTGTGTGGCCCAAAATAGTATCATCAAAAACATCAGAATATTGAAGTAAGGTATTCAAGATAGCTTCACGTTCTTTTGGGTGCAAGGACTGGCTAATAGAGTTTTCTAACTGCTTTTTGACTTCTGGGGAGACTGATTTACGAGAAAGAGTCATAAAGCATGGTGACTGGTCTGTCTCTGGGGCAACTGGTTGTTCGGCTAGAGGACAAAACTGACCAATTTTCTGACCTACCTGTAATTCAATGTCTACACTAGCAACATTCATTAAACGGACAACAACATCTCTATTATTAGCTTGACAAATTGAATATGCAGCTAGTACAGAAGTGCACGGAGCAGTATCGTCAACAATGAGAGAAACCATGCCTAATTGGTCTCTGTAAGTACGAGGAAGTTGGGCTTTGACTAAAACTTCAGTGCGACCGGGAATACAAAGGCTACAATTCAGAGAAACTGGTACAGGCCCTCTATCAATGGACTGGATTAATAAACAAGCAGTATTCTGGGTAGGCAAAGGAGAACCTTCACCTGCATAATGTCTAGAGGTGGGGAGAAGAGAATCTGGCATGAGGGGGATTTCCCCGTGAGGGCCAACAAGGAAATAGGAGCCGGGGCTATTATACGAGAGGGTCAATTGGTTCGAAGTAAGAAAATCCCATCCTAAAAGACATTGTAAGGGCTGTAAGAGGTGGTTAGACACTAGGAAGTCGCCTGAGTAAGCGATACGATCATTGTCAGGGAAAGATAATGTGGTTTTCACGGTCCCGTGGACTGGAAGCGGCTGACCAGTGATGCCATAGCACTTTTGGGCAGTGGCTTACAAGGTTTGTTTGGGCCTAATTTGTTCATAAATCTGATGAGTAACAAACGACTTCATAGAGCCGGTATCGATCAAAGCGTGTACTTCAATGCCGCCCAAAGAACAACAAATAAGGGGTTGGTTAGGGGGGGAAGAAACTGGCTGATAAATGGAAAAAATACGGGGGTGACCGTCATCCCAACCCTTCGATGAGGCACCCCTTGAAAGTTTAAAGAATACATACCACCCCCACTTGAACTTTGTTGTCCTGATCGGGGAATCTATTGATGTGGAGGAGGCTCTCTGCGGCTGGAACAATTGGAGGCATCATGACCCCATCCGAGACAAAACTTGCATTGCGTGTCCCACGGACAGTCCCTGGCAAAATGCCCAGTCATGTTGCAGTTGAAACATCGCTGCTGAAGGCGGCCATTATTCATCGAAGGTCTGGTAAATCGTCGACCACGACGACCACGTGACGGGTTGGAAAAGAAGGAAGCATCATGTGTGTCTGGCGGAAGTGCGGGATCAGACGGCTTTTGGGCAATAGTCGGGGTGGCCAGAGAAGCACGTAGGGCTCTGTGGTCGGCGGCGAGGGCTGAAACAGCGGCAGTCAATTGCGTAATAGTATTGGCCAGCGGTTCGTTATTATCGGAAGGCGCGGAAGTCGAAGATTGGACGGCTTGCACGTGCGCTGAGTCAACATCGGCATGGTGGATAGCACGAAAACGCTGAACGAAGGACGTCATCTCGAACAGTGTTGGCGTTGGATTGTGTTCAAGAAGTCGTAATCGGATGTCAGAAGGCAACCCTTTCATAAATTGTCGGCCAACAAGGGCCTCACGAGCCTCATTAGCCATCTCAGGATCGGCTTTCGTCAACAGCTCCTGAAGTTCCCACAAAAACAGCGAAGGATCCTCATGGGGGCGAAGAAATCGGCGTTCAAATTCGGCGAAGTATTTTTCACGATCAACGGCAGGGCAAAGAGCATCACGTAAATTTGTAGTAAGAGCAGCATACGTGTTCTTTTGAGCACCGGCCAAAGAATAGTAGTACGTCGCAGCAGGGCCACGCAAATATGCTGGCAAGATGGAGAGTCTGCGAGCGTTGTCCCATCCGTTAGCAGCGGCACAGCACTCAAATTGACGGAGCCACGAAGCAAAATCTCCACTATCAAACTTTTCGGGAGAAATGGTCGCCATAGTTAAAGCAAATACAAAGTTCACAAAGTTCTGACCTGCACCTCTGTCACCAAATGTAGCGTAGTAGGTTCGACAAGTCAGAAAAGACGACACGTGTGTATGCTAAGTCCAATAATCAAAATCTGAATCATTTAGTTACAGTGAATCATTTAAAATAAAATCATAGAAGTATCACGCGCTTGTGAGTCACAAGCGCGTGAGTTGATCACAAGGTAATTTCGTAATGTTACAAACATAAAATTACATCATTGCAAATATGTATAATGATTACATCAGCTGTAACACAAATTACCAACTGGAAAGTAATTCATAGAAGGTTTGTTAGCTGGCATTGAAAAGATAGGACATCGCAGCAGCAGCAGCAGAAACAAAGATTCTGGAATTACAGGCACCACTTCACTCATCGATGTCAGCATCATCAGGCCTCCCAGAACAAAGAATGGCGAAATTCCAAGCAGTAGCGTCATAACCAGAACCCTTCCTGCTGCATCTGAGGTTGTCCCCAAATCAGTCCCACTAAGTGAAATGATAAAACTTGGAAGGCTGGTTTCCGCCAAACGTGAGCATGACATGGTAACAATGGCACTTGAAACATTTGATGCTGAAAATGGGTGTTGGGCTGACCCAATTGAGGTCAAAATTCAACTGGATAAAAGTAAATTCAGCAGCGGTGGTATCAGAGATGCGTATAGATGTGCTGGGAAGTCAGGCTTGTATGGAAGTCTTGTTTTGAAACGATACAGGCCAGAGAGGATAAATGATCTTGTCAGTCTGTTTTCTTCATTGGAATCACACACACGCAAATTGCTCGTCTCTTGGGCTCCAACACTGAAATTCGCAGCTCTGCTCGGCATCTTCTTAGGCTCTGTTACATATCTTCGATCGAAATTGGATCTCACCGCTGTATCTCTTCCTGGGTTGTCGGTGATGCAACCGTATATCGGGTCATTCTTTTCATTTGCCACCGTTCTTATCATCATCCTCACATCAGTAATCGTTGGGTCTCGTTGCTGCAAACGTACATCTTGGACGCGTGACTGCCATCTGGATTTCACGTAGATAGGGCATCGCTCTAAAATTTTCAACAGTCGATCTTCATTGTTCAATTGCGTCAGTCTTTTGGTAGCTTTTAAAATCATTTCACAGCTTTCCAACTCGTCTGCCAACTCCTGTAGGCCTTCTCTGTCGCCGGGCTTTATTTGCGACCCGTCACACACCTTCTTTACCCAGGAATTCGCAACGACATACGGATTGCCAAATCTCTCAGCTAATATCGCCTTCGCCTTCGCATATCCATCTCTAGGTTCCAACAAAATACAGTTTTCAATTGAATTTTGAGCTTTACCTGAACAAAACTGGATGAGAAGTTGCAAGCGTTTTCCATAGTCATCAGTTCCGATTTCCACATTACTTTCAAACGAACGAACAAACAGATGGTAGTTAAGCGGATTACCATCAAAGCTTCGTAACTCTGTTCTTGGCAAGAGGGTAGCTGTGGCTAACTTCTTCATGCTTTGCAGATACTCAACATCAGCTACTGATACGGCAGAATTGTTCTTCTTCAAGGAAGAGTCAGGCTGGGGACTACGTTCCCATGGTGAAGCATGTGGATTCATCTGAAAGTCTTGAATAGCATCAGTCTGTGGATTCACACGGGTACTTGGTTCTGCTTCATACTTCGCAACCACTGATTCCAACGGACGTGCAATCGATTCATCAGTTTTCTTCAGAGGGGGAATGCTTGTTGATACATGAGGTACATTGAACGGTTTATCTTCTGTTGATATCTGACTTCTCGTTTCGAAATCTGTGAAAACCTTCTCCTCTGCGGAAATCTTAGCCATTTGTGTTTCCAACTTCAACTTCTCTTTCATCCGATTTAGCCTCAACTCTTCACTTGCTATTAGCTCGTGCTGATGAAGAAAGGATACTTCTGCCTGCAGACTTGCCAACTGCGCTCGGTTATTCAGTCTTCTGCTTTCAGTCGCCATTTTGCTCGATCGTCTGGACCTGCTGGACTGTTTGGATGAACTATACCGTGAATACTCCGAGTTCACCTGACTTGCGGATTCTACAGGATGTTGCTCTTCACTCCTAGATTGGACTCTGGACTGGCACCATAATGTTATCCTCTCCTTCACTTCGGAAAACCTCCTCTCTCCTTCTTGAAAATACACCAAGCATTCCTCCATGTCCTCTTCATCTTTCAGAAACTTGCTGTACTCATCGCACAATCTCTGGAATTCTTCAAAAGCTTTGGACATTCTGCTTTCCTTGACTGAAATCTCACAAATATCTCCACCGATCGTCAGTTCTGCTACGACATGATTAATGGCCTTCGTCAATTCACCCTTGGCATGGCCTCTTCGTCTCTTAAGGGTCTTCATATTTTCGAGTTGCTCTGCTCCACTCTCCGAAGGTACATTCCGGTCTTCTACAATTGGCTCCAACAACAACTGGCTGTCTACTCTCTCCTGTGACATCTTCAATAGATTTGAACTATGTAAGGACTTTAAATCCGAACGCGCCTCTTTGCCCCAGATTTACACATAAAGAAATACTACACGTCTCTGGCGATGCAGTTATGGCGGTTCACTGTAAACAAAATACACTATTAGCAAAATCTTATTACAAGAAACAAAATAAACAGGAAAATACGATAGAAAAATAACAGCAAGTAAATATTAAATTAGCAAAAAGAAATTAGGAAAATAATAATAAATTAATAAGAAAATTAAACTTACAATCTGTTAGTCCTTCTAATGTTATCGAATTCCTGCTAGACCAGCCATCTGAACTGCCTCCGAACCAACTGATGAACGAACAGATGGCATGGCCTTTTATACTTAAAACTTTACGCACGTGTGCACACCAAAACGAAATTATTTAAATAAAGCAAAACAGGGAGTCCAAATAAATTATTTAAAACGCAGCAATTACGCAGAATCCCGCGTAATTTATAATTTGTCCATTACAGTTGTGCAGATGCATTCATTGGCTCGATATTTTGCACGAAAACTGAAGACAGATGCACCACCAAACTTTGGAAGCCATTTATTGTATACCAAGCTATTCTATGGTAAACTTGCTGATGAGCATGTGACAATAGAAAACTTTATTCCTGGAATGTTATTGGAATGTTATATAAATTATTGTACCGTATATAAAATATAATTAATTAAAGAATTATAATTTTGAGGAAAAACCCATCACATATCTAATATTCATCATCTCATTTACCTCAACAACTTGATTATTTATTTAATTAATTAGGCCTAACTAACTCCCACCCCCTAAAACTAATAAAAACATGCCTGACTCGTCAGTCGTACTTTATATTAAAATTTTACCAATTGATATTTGTACCCACCTCTGAATGGAATGCCACATCTCCAGCTCGTTTTTCCCACGTCCAACATTTCTTCTTCGCTCAAGTCCATCTGGGTCCATGTTCTGCATTAATGCATAAACCAATCTCCGTGGCACTTTAAGATGATGAATCTCTCTGATCTTCTTGTGGAGTGCTTTATATCCTAACAGTTGACCAGGTCTATCCAATTCCTCTCTTACGGCTTGTTCAACATCCCCCAAGTCCTATCATCATCCACATACTCTATGCCAAAAAACTTCATTCTCCTGCTTATACTCCTGAGGCTCCATGGATACTGTGGGTACCTTTGCTTGATAAAGTCAAGAATGTCTTTTCTCTTTAAGTTCTTCTCCACATACCCATTTAATTCTTCTTTCAATGTTTTGTCGTTCTTCCATTCACAATCACCATCACCACTGTTGTTATTAATCATGTCCGCCGCCATTAAGTCACTCTTGAGTCAGTCAAATGTCAAAGAACGCAGGAAAACAAGCACTACAACGCAGTACAGTTTAATTTTTTCTTTTTCGGTTGTTTCAGATGTGTTACAGGCTGCTAGCCTATAGTTATACACTATATATTATTATTATTATTATTATTACTATTATTACAAGTCTATTTCCCGCTTTTTTATCTCGCGAAGGATCATGGGTATGGCAACGATGGTCCGCCATTGATGAATATCAAAAGATTGGCAACGATGGTCCACGTGTATGGATTTATTTCATTTCAATTTGTTTTCATTTTAACAGCAAAAAATATTTATAAAACAATAAAAATGATTTATGTGGAAACAAAACTAAACAAAATAAAAAAACCGAATTAGAAACAAAGATAAAATCAAAAAAGAAAAACAAATTAAAATAAAACAAAAGTAAAACTAAATAAATGAGCAAAACACACGGTGGCAACCATGGGTCACCATACTATTGTGATGTTTTGGCTTATTGTTTTCAATTTTGACTGACACTTAGATAAACGGAACTATGACAGGAACAATGGGTTGTAAAAAAGAGAAAGAATGTTGCTTGTTGTTTGTTGGCACTTGGCTTTGCTTTGAACTTTGAAATTTGCTTCCTTTTAAGTCAAGTCATGTCGTGATACTATTATATAACATCAATTGATAGCCATTTAGTCTACTTTTAGAGCAATGGTAGTCAATTCATAACGGTAGGGGATAATATGGGTTCAAAGTGATATCTATTCTTCAGAGCTGCTCGAAACTAATATATGACATTAACAATGGTAATCAAAGTCCAATTTTTGACAATTTTTTTGAAACAACATCCTCTCGTCATGGCTATCAAACACGCCAATCTGCAAATAAACAACTTTCTTTCCCTATAATTCGAACGAACTACAAAAAGCGATTCTTTACATATAATGGTATAAAAATTTGGAATAATATACCCCTTCAAATAAGAGAACAAAAAAGCAAAAACCTGTTTTGCAAATATTTCAAAAAGTCATTATTACATAACAATGATGAAACTTCTTGAAATGAAAAACAAGCGTTTCACTCATGCCTCCCCTTTCCCATTTTATTCCCCCCTTATTTTCCTTTTTATATTATATTATATTATTCTATTAACTTTTCATTTAAATTTCCTTTCTTTCTAAACAATTCTTTTTTTCAAATTCTGAAATAAAATATATAACTAAAAATTTATGAACGCACTTTATATTGTAGCTTTGCTGTTTTTGTATTATGTATGCGTAATGCACTAACTCACTCAAGTATATGCTCTAAATAGGGCGCTGAGCTCGAAAACCGTTTCGGTTCTTTCAGCGTCCTAAGCAACTTTCTTGTTTAACCTTTATGTAAATTAACAAGTAGCTTATATATCATAAAAAGTATCAGTATTTAAATTGTAAATTGTTGCTGAATTATATGAATTTGAATTTGAATTTGAGCTGATCTTGGTTCATCATATTAATGGGCATTTGCCAGTCAAAATGGTGATTAAATTTCGAATTTAATCAGAGTTAGGCCACATGTACACGAGCTACTTTTCTAAATATTTGGAGGGATTAACGAGTTAGCACCTTTCTTTTCCCGTGTACATGGTCTTTTTTAGAAATGGCTATCTGTAAAAGGGGGAACGGGGAATCATGGAACCGGGACCGCGGAAGGGAGAAAAGGGGGAATATGACGTCACACGATGTCGTATGACGTCACATTCCCCCTTTTTCAAATCTGTAAAAGGGGGAATCTGTAAAAGGGGGAATCTGTAAAAGGGGGAATCTGTAAAAGGGGGAATCTGTAAAAGGGGCAATCTGTAAAAAGGGGAATCTGTAAAAAGGGGAATCTGTAAAAGGGGGAATAGTTTGCAATTAACTCAAAAATGACGCACTATTAATGTGGCTTTATAATTTATTTGTACAGTGCTTTTGTCGTATATTAAGTCATACGTTCTTATCCCTTAAACTGGAAATACACTGAAACATCAACAAAACATGTAAAATTGGATTAATATAAAAAAAGTGGAAATGCGCACATTGGCAACCGAACTTTAACTGAAGAGAATGATGAAAAACAATTATGTAAATATTGCAAAGTTATAAATGGAAAATCAACCCAAATTCGGAAGAAAGTCGTTGCAAATGTGCCTCCTGAAAGTAGGCGATGAATTCTGGAGGGATCTCCAGAAAACCAGGATTGAAAAACATATATTTTGCTAGGATGCATCTTAGTCGCAAATGAAAATGTACATTTTGGGCTTCAGATGTAAACACCATGTTTCCTGTAGCTCTGTCTCGATACTGTCGCATGTCCTGGTATACAACCACGAGATCCTCTGGAGCTTGGGTAGGGGGGTTTATTATATCCCCACGACAACCGTAGCATTTTGATATACGAGTACCTGCAACCCATTTCAATGAAAAGCGGTTACCTTTTCCAGGAAGGGCAAGGCTAGGGTGCAGTGAAGCAGGCGGCAACACATGTTGTATTGGGTGGCACGCGCTTACAGGAGGTGTCTGAACATGAGCACTGTGTGTCTGCAAAGGCATCTTATCTTTGTGGATGTCCACCATATCTTCAATTGATTTGCGCTTGTTGTTGGACCGTTTGCGATTGGAGGGCTTTTTTCCAGCTGTTTTTGGCCCACCTACAAGAGCTAGATCGACCAGGCTTTTTTTCTTTTTTGATCTTTTGAACCAATTTATGAAACTATGAATAGTACCGTTTGCCTGTGCTGCTGCTAATGTATGCTCACAGATCTGAAGGAAATACATAACATCTTGTTATTGCCAGGAAACCTTTGTGAATCGTGGATAGCTATAAAAGTGTCTAGAATTAGTATGCCCTACCTTTGTACTGTAATGAATACAGGTTTTCTCGTATGTAAATGAGCCACCTTTGCCGGGTATTACACTGTAAAGCTTATTGTTGGCTGCTACGACACTAAATGCACCATTTGTCGCACCTGGCTGTGGGAACACGTGTTTGGGTTGCCGCAGAAGATCTGATGCTTTGTCCCACATTGACTCCAGAATCGCCGGTGTAATTACCTATATAATAAAGCAAACACATTTATATTTGCAGTGAGCATAAAGCAGAAAATAACGTCACCGATGTCATATGAAAACTTGTTTTGCAAACGAATCGCTCTGCAAGGAATAACGTTTAAGTTCTGCGTATCCATCACTGTTATCACAGAATGTATATATGAATTTGTATACTTGTGCTGGGCACTTGTCTCGGTTAGCAACATACATACATAATTACCTTAATACCACTTTGTACTGCAGATATTGACAATTTTCTGTTTCGGTGATTTGCATCGTCATCATCATCATGATCATCAACACCATCATCGTCGCTGTCCTTCTCCTGTAGCTCACGCCGTGCGTTGTCCATTCCAGCATTGCGAAACTTCACAGCCTGTGCCATTTTTTGATCGTATGTCATTTTCTCCCATCTTCGATCGTCAATTTCTAGGTGTGAGTATTGATCCCTCACTTTGTAAGGTCCCTTGCCAAATACTGCACGATCTTCGTTGCGGGATTGGCCCTCGATCATATCCTGGATATGTTCGATGAATTTCTGTGGGTCTTGAGGATCATAGTGCAGCGATTTCTTTATCACCTGGTTTGCTGCCTCGTTGTCGTTTGTTGTGTACTGGTCTGGCGGATTTCCTAGCCCAGCTTCGATGCGGACCGGCTTCAAAAGGAAATCCTTTATGTCTTCTGCCTGTAAAAGTATAGCAAAGAAATGACAATATAATACAAAAATAATAACATTCTACCTCCTGGATCAAAGTCTATAATATCTAGCACCATATGTGAATTTCTAAATAAAATACAATGCATTTGCTAGACCGTACCTTTTCTTTTGTAAACCAAGCATGGAAAGATTGACCTGGAAGTTTTCTACATGGATCGCATTTTTCCTTTTCGACCCAATCAACCTGCAATGCCTTCAGTTTGGTGTCAAATTCAATTCCATCATCACAGTCCACTAATCCATAGAACTTTGTATGCTCTTCTTGCTTGCCAAATATATCATTCATAACGGCTTTTTTGAAGCTTGTGCCAAGACCTCTTCGCGTAATCTCTCGTTCGATGTTACCTAGCGCAGAAAACATTTCAGTAATGCTGATACCAGATACAATGATGAAATCAAGATGGGTAAACTGTTCATCTACATAGGGGTACAGAAAAGTACTTTTGAAATATTCACCTTTGAAATGAATGAAACATCGCAAGAAAATTGCAAAGGGAAAATTTCTTTTGCAGCCATCCATTATTGCCTTTTCACCGTCCGTACCACAAGCTATAATTGCTTCCAACGCTGGGTTTTCCAAGACAATGCGATGAGCGAATCTAGAATACGTTCTCCAATCTTTGCGCTGATGCATTAACACAGGGCCAATGAACATTGGTGGCTTGTTGGTATCACGTTTCATTAAGCGGAGATTTCTGTATGTTGTAACGGTGAGACTGATATTCTCTTTGAATATGTTGAACGTTGGGTCGATACCATACACGCAGAATTCTCTTGGATCGGTACAGAACTTTTCTATATCTTGCAACTGCCGATCGGTAGCCAGAACAACAAACAGCTCTGGGTGTGCGCTACATTCTCTTATAAATGACCCACCCTTTCCCGACAAACTCTCTCTTTTTGCTTTCTCCAGCAGCGACCAGAATTCGTCGCACAATACCTTTTCATTGCCATTCTGTTTGCCTGTACTTGTTGAGCTGCTAGCAGATCTTCTTGCATTGTAGAGATCACTACGTCCACGTGGTAACTCTCCCAGACTTCTAGCTCCCAGTACGTCTCCTGAGGATAGATACACCTTGTCAAACTCACCACTTGCGCTACTTTGTTTCTTTGACTTTGAATCTCGCAGCTTGTCTCTTACACCTGGAAATACGCGGATATACTGTCTCCCGCTTTTGCTATTGCCATGAGGTTTTATTGCTGTTATCTCGTGTTCCTCTCCTTTAAATCGATATTCTAAAAATATGTACTCCCCACATTTCTCTGTTGCATCTGGAATGATGATTTAGAAGAGCAATTCAAGCAAACAACACAATTAACCTAGCAATATGGTTTATATATGCACGATGAAATATACAACCATAACACCAACCTTGCATGATGGAAATTGTCTTGCGGATGCTGCAATCCGATTTGTTTTTATAATAAATCCTCTTCATTCGCCATACACCTTGCTTTCCGAACTCTGATTTTGTCACTGGGGTAACCGTGGCAGGCTTCTCGTCAATCATGTCCACATGGTAATAGCGCTTTGGTGAGCCTGTATGCTTCCATGCTCCCATGTCATCGCATTTCAAATCTTCCCAGTTGGTAAAGCAGGAATATTCAGCGAGAAAAGATACGTTGTGAGACACATTAATCGGTGGTGCAACACACAGGGATTCCCTTGTGTAAGTCGACAGCATGATTTTTGCAATGTCCGCAAATTCGTATGGTTCTTTTCGCCATGAAAAAACTGGTGTGCGTGTATCGCCTTTATAAGCCTCTCCATCAGGCTGCAGTGACGTATTTTCCTTTCCAGTAGAATGTTCTTCTCTGAAACACAATTTAAGCAATATAGATATGTAAGTATCCCAGAGCAATGCTCAGCATTGAAACGATAGAAGAAAAGTTGAAAGAAAACTTGTGCAACAAAAAAAACTAATGCACCCAAGCTTACCGCTCATTTGTGCTTCGCCCTGAGAGAGTCGAGCCAAGGGAAATTACGCTGCTGGCACTGTTACTGGATTCTACATGTCTGCTTGAGTAAATATTATCATCAAATGCTGATTGTTGGTGCAGAAGACTTGAATCTTGTGAATTAGGCTATCAGAGAATAATAATACATGACAATGACTTTACGACTAGAGAGCACAGCTTGGAGTATATTGGAAATTATCCCGTCCCCATTCTTACCTCGATGATGGGCTTACGAAGTTGATGAATTGGTTCATCGGCAATGCTGCAAAAGGCTGACGAAGCATCATGATTGTCTATCACACCCTCAGTCTATAACAAACATAAATAGTAGTTTGCAATCTGGAGACGCATTTCTCATTCGGATGCGCCGCAACGAAAAAGCCAGCTACAAACAAGGTATTGGAAGCATATAAATTGTGTCTGATACTTACTTCAACAGTCAGATTAATGAGGCAGGACTCAACAACAAAGGGATTGTATGGTTGCTTTTCTGCATTTTCGGAAACAATTGATGTGGACACTATGGCAAGCGATTGTGCAGTTTCAGCTGATATTCCACTGTTTGCTGCCCTTGACCATATCCATAGACAAACTGCAGTCGGTGTCTTGACATCTTCACAGTCATAAACTTTCACTTGAGCGTTGCCATCTCCATCACATAATTTGGGCACCGCATGGGTGTCGACCGAAAAAACAATACGCCCCGCCTTACCTATGATGATACTGTATGGTTCAAATGTGTAAATAGAAAGAAAAGAGTATTTTTCTTTCATTAGACAATTCAAAGAGTTCATCAAATTCTTTCGCCCTTTTGCACTTAACAAAGGATCAATGAATGGCATTTCTTCTGATAGTTCAGTACCTGCTTCCAAATATCCATGCTTGGCCATAATTACCTTTGCCTCCGATGGTGTATATATTTGATCTCTATCGCGTAGCGGGTTTATAATTCCAGGAAAGTCGTTTATAATGACATGTGTCAAATCAGCAATTTTAGACCCAATCGTAGAGAGATTTGCACCTTCATTTATCTCCATTGTAAAATTCCTCAATTCATCGCACAATTTTAAGGCCAGGAAAACACACGCATTTGTGCCATCCTTAGTGACATCGATGTTTCCAGGAAGATGCAGGCCTTGCTGGAATTGCTTTGCCGATTCTTCACATACCATTTCGAATGCACTGCCTTGATGTATCTTTAAATTGAAAGTTGCAGAAGTTGACTTTCTCTTAAGTTCCTTTAGAGCTCCAACAGCACTCTCTACAGATGTTATTCGCTCATCCTGGTCATATGATGTTAGTCTTTCTGATAGATTTACTAACGGCCACCAAGCTGTAGCATGCAGCTTTTCATACTTTGTTGATAGCGACGGGCGCTGTTGTTTTGATACTAGATCTTCAAGAGCTTCCCTGATGTTGTCGTTGGTGCACTTTAAAAAAGCGTCATGAAATGGATACGGCTGGTTCGCATTAGTGACAACAAAAATGCACATGCCAACTGCCCACATATCAGCTGCTTTCAATGTCTCCATGTCTGCTAATGCGGGTCTCAAATTTTTCAGCAATATTTCAGGTGCCATGTACACCGGACTGCCTCGATCTATTTGTGCAACCTTCGATACCAATACTGTCTGAGTTTGAACAAGCCGCGATCTGCTCTCACCAAAGTCACTTAATTTGCATATTACGGGCTGTGTCTCTGATATCCATTTGGCAAGGAACGAGGTCTTATCTTCGCTAAATATATGCTGATTACTCACCAAAATATTCGCTGGTTTCAAATCACGATGAATGATATCACGTTCGTGGATATAAAGCATTCCGTTCAGGATATCGTTAACTATAAAATCTGTAACATGTTCAAAGCCGGCAAAGTCATATACCTCGTTTATATGAGACAGAAACATGGATAGCGAGCTGACGTTCGTCTCGTCTTCAAAGGCAGCAAAAGAAAAATTAACATACTCTTGCATGATAGCAAATGGACTCCAACACACTGCCTTAAATTCAGCTATGTTGTCATGCCCCTTTAGGCTATTAAGCAATTTCACTTCCTTTATGAATTCCTTTGTATTTTCTTCGCCGCACAAAGGCTGTTTGAGCACAACATGATTTTCTTTGTATTTCGCCAACATAACGAAACCAAAGCTTCCAGTGCCGATAGTACTGATAAGGTTGACTTCATTCCAATTAAATTTCTGTACGCCGTCAAGACCATCAAGCACTTTGTGCTTTGGCTTCGGAAGACTTCTCTCTGCCATTGCAAGAAAGACGTTGAATGAACTCAGAGCGGTTGTGTGTCGACTAATATCCTGCCTCAAAATTTTAGTCTTTGTCACATCTTATGCCCTTGCGGTATTTGGCATGGTACCTCTATTTTGAAAATAATACTTCACCTGCCAAACCCATCGCCAGGGTTGTCAGATTGAAATCTTCAAAACTCCCAAGTCGAGGCTCAAAAAATCCAGATATCCATTGTTTTAAAAATAAAATTCCCAAGGTTCTATTTTTCTATGGAACTGACGTCATTCATGCGAAATAGCAAAGATCACCGATTAAGTGTGAGAACCGAACAAGACTTACACAATTAAAATTACGACACATTAAAATTAGCACTTCATAACATCCTGATATTTCAATTTTTTGCCTTTCGGAATTCGGTATCGATGTTCACAATTTACCAGCTGGTTAGTCAAAAAATTGGCTAATCATTGTTGTTCCACAATCACGAAACAATACATAATTTTCTGAAATCGCAGACTGTTGGGGCTCAGAACTGTTCAGAGAGTGCACGCAGGCTAACAAAACCCTGGGCTGTCAGACATAAAAGCTGACAGAAAGATAATAACACAGCTGTGAGCTGAACGAGCACGTTTTGTGAACATAACATGTAACCACCATACAAGATGAACAACTAACAACTGACCAAAAATATTTCTAGAAGTCTATCTGGATGTATTGAAAATAAATGTATCTCACTTTGTAATGGTTTCTATAATTAGAAATTCTAAAAGTAAACATGAAACCAAAGAACGCACTGGGTCAAATAGCTGGTTTCCAGTCACATCACTACTCATTTGATGTATTGTTCATCAACCGTATAGGATCCTTTGTATTTTTAAACTTGCGTTTATATATGAGACAAATATGAAATAATTCCACACTACTGGTATAGTGCTATTTCACTTCAGGAGAGGTGAAACTTCACCTGGGTAAAACTTCATTGGAAAGTTGGCAAGCGGCAGATTAATGATTGAGGATAAAATGTAGCATGTGTATAATAAACAGGGCGCTAATTGCAAAAGTATGCGCTTCGGTAAGAAAAGGAAATAGCAAGTAACGTGAGGAAAAAGTCTCTCAGATGCTAAGATACCAACGTCAATATATTCGCGTTGAAAAAATCAGCACTCTGGTTGTCCGTGTATATGCTTTCCTTTGGAAGGTTTGCCTTGTTTGCTTCACATACCATGACGAAAGAGACATTTCAATATTGTTTTTATATAGATTTGTTTGCTGCTGTTGCTATTATTGTGTTATTGTGCTGTCGTTTAGAAATGCACCTCATATGAGTTTGTGCTTAAGCTTAAATGATGACAGTGATGAAAATTCGAGATTAACATGTTTTGTTATTGTTTCAGTGTATTTCCAGTTTAAGGGATAAGAACGCATGACTTAATATACGACAAAAGCACTGTACAAATAAATTATAAAGCCACATTAATAGTGCGTCATTTTTGAGTTAATTGCAAACTATTCCCCCTTTTACAGATTCCCCTTTTTACAGATTGCCCCTTTTACAGATTCCCCCTTTTACAGATTCCCCCTTTTACAGATTCCCCCTTTTACAGATTCCCCCTTTTACAGATTCCCCCTTTTACAGATTCCCCCTTTTACAGATTTGAAAAAGGGGGAATATGACGTCACACGACATCGTGTGACGTCATTCCCCGTTCCCCGTTCCCTGATTCCCCGTTCCCCCTTTTACAGATAGCCTTTTAGAAATTCTACCAGCCAAACATTTTAGTAAGGACAAAAAGGGCCGCTTAATTAGTATTCGGATGCTCGCGAGCATCCCAATGCTAATTCGCCTGTTGTTTTCTCTGTGATACATGTCAATGCGGATTAAATGTTGTCTTCTTTCTCTGTTACTTTTTTTTACAAGCACGATGTCTGACGAAGAATTTTTTATGCCGCTTCTTCTCATAACTGTATATTTATTGGAACAAAATCGACAACGTTCATTGCAAAGGAACGGTGAACGGTGTTGAAAATCCATGCATAAGAATACGTGATGGTACAAACGATGTTGATGGCGGAGTACTCGTTCTGCTAAAATTGGGTGTTACATAAGATCATAGTCAATAGAAGTATTTCTATTGACTATGTTAAGATAGAGGCTGACTCATGTAAAGGCTTGGATCCTGAGAATCCAAATCAACATGTACAATACAATGACATTCACACATTTGTCTATTTCCTGGTAACATTTTACACAATTGTTTATAAGGAAGTTTCTTTCAGCCCAGCTTTCAGACTTGCTATATTTCTCCAAAAACCCTCAATACAATAACATCTGTATGAAGAACATAACAGAAAGACAATTATCTCAATATATATATATATATAGCCATGATATTAATATGACAGTAACTACAAATATTGAACTAGAGATCTGTAAAGTTTCTTAGGATTTAAAGATCCACCCCTGATCTTTCTAAACTTTTTGAAGAACCAAGCTTAACTTTCTTACAAAATAAAAAAAAGTATTTATACTATGAAAATAATACATTGGGTAGTTTTAGTTGAGTTTTTAATGCTTTTTTCTTGGCGAAAGGTGGACTGCTTTCGCCAAGAAAAAAGATTAAATTTTAACTCAGCCACTTATGTGGATCCTACACCCTGCTCTAAACACTTTGAAGCTTCTTATCACAGGTCACTTGGGGGGACAGCAAAACAGGAGAGAGGTCCCTTTACTTTTGACTCTCTGCACACACATGCGCTTGCCACATACACACCTGGGCAAAAAGTAACAAATAATTATATAGTTAAAAGTTTTCGTTTGTATATAGGGCAGTATTGAATTAAATATATGTTTTTCACATGTAAACTCACCATGACGTAACTTCTACTGTGTGTTTGTAATCTCGCACTCGCAGCGCAGCAATACCAAAGGAGTTTAGGCCATCGTGATCTTCCACAACATCTTCTTCACTACTCGAACTTCCGCAATCTCAAAACTGGCTGAAAAAATTGCCCAATTTTGGCACTTTGACGCCGATTTATTCACACTTGCCCTTGCGGGTTTCAAAAAATTGTCAAAAAATATGATTTCACCTTTTTTCAATAAGTTCCAACGATAAATCAAAAAAATTTTCAATTCAGTTATTATACATTAAAACAGCCGGGTTGCGTTGCGCGATCCAGTTTTATTGAGATCAGCAGTGGGATGAATACGAAGCTGAGCTGAATAGCATCCAATATGGTAAAGATGGCATGGCAATAATTCTTTTAATTTACTATGGCAGTTCGGGGAAGCAGTTCTTGAATTGTTAGATAATTGATGAAAAATAGGTGTTGCCAGCTTTATATATCTGGCTGCAGAGCATCAGTATAAAAAGGTAATTTTGGTTTTTGATAGGATATGTTTGTTTATTGCTCAATTTTTTGTTTGACTCTAAACTTTCTAAACTTCAACCAACATCTATTGAACATTTTCGAATTTTTGTGCTTTTATGACTTTTGAAGTAGATAGAATCTTAGATCACATGTCTGTAGCACTATAGTTTATCGGGATTATTTGACGAATTAAGAAGAGGAAAGATGCAATATACAAAAACAATGCTATGTTTAGGCCACCGCTGATAAGATACAGTATCTTGACCTTGAATTTGTAAAAAAATCATTCTCACGTAGGCCAACTCTCATGTTGATAATTGCTTATAATCTTTTCAAATTTATTTTCCCTTCACCTTCATAATTTCCCATTACGCAATGGCTATATTGCTTCCTGTGTTTTATTAGCCTTTTTATTGGGGCTATCAATCAATCGCAAGATAATTTTATGGCCGTTTGCATCTAAAATCAAACGACCTATCTGGTTATAAATATTCATTATTATTGTCCTGAAGTTATCGCTCTGGAGAACAAAGATATTTTCTTGCCCCCCTCCCCCAATAAAATTTCCTGTCTACGCCATTGCCAATTATTATAATTTTATTCACTCAAAGCCACGCAAATACCCTCTCATTTAAAAGAGAATGTTTTAACATTTTGGAAAATCTAACAAATTTTATATATCATGTAACTGTCTTGACCTTTTAGAATCCAAGGTTTAAGTCATTGTTTACTACTTGAGAAGCAACATTTTCTTTTAAGTAAGAGATAATTGACCTGGTTTTGAGTGAAAAAGTTATAATTGTTGGCGTTTTAATTATTGCACTTCGGTAATTTTTTGTAAAAAATTTTTGAGGGACCTCCTCACAGTTTTCTTTTAATATCATTATAAAACAATATGATATAGTTTAAATTATGTTTTTACTTGAAAATTAGGAAATTTTGAGTATATTTCTGCTGAAAAAATTTGTTATTGAAACCTGTTTGATATTTATACATTGTTATGCAAATTTTCTTGCTCAGGCCTTTTTCCACTTTTAGATGCCATTTTGCACCTGGTGGTGTTTAACTGTTGCTCAGTAAGTGTATTTCAAACACAGAAAATTGAAAAAGGTTTCTTTCTATTCAGCCGAAAATGTGCTGCTGTTCTTTGGAAAAACTTATAGATCCTAACAATTTTAAGCCCACTTTGACTTTGATTTAAAACATTTTGACTTGTCATTGCAATGCAGTTTTGTGTATCATTTTCATAAACAAATAAAGCAGAATTATTTTTTGTATTTTCAATGAAAAATTTAAGAAACATGCAGTGTTTTTACTTCAAAACATAACTGGGTTAATAGTCTACTTTCCACATTTTATAAAATGAAATAATTTAAAAAGTTATTTTATTTTGTTTCCATGCCAGTCTATGTGGTTGTAATTGTTAAACACCTGTTCTTTGATCTTTTGTAACTCACCAGTATTTATTTTCGTTTTTTGCAGTAAGGTATGACGAACTGGTTTTGAAATGGTTTTTTGAGTGGTTGATCAATCTGGTCAAATGGAGATGTAGCGTATGTCCAATTTTGTTTGGGGTTATTTCACAGTGATAGATAGAGGAAGACTTTTTCTTATAAATTCTACATTTAAACTCAAGATAAAGTACCTTTCTTACCAGCCTGTTATTGTGCAAATCCTCCTAATCTATGAATATTAAATATCAGATTTAGGCCTTATTTTAGGGACATAGAATGCTACCTGAAGCATATGTTCTCAGGTGTGCAACAATTGACACCCAGCATTTGATATCTAATAATTTTGTGTGTGATTCGTTATACCACAGTTTGCTTTCAATAATGCAATCACAAGAAAGAGCAATGAAAACTATGTCTTGGCCAAAGTACTCTGTTACATCTTTGATATCTGGCAACGAATGCCAAACCAAGTCCTTGTCACCAGCTTGCAACGATTCTGATGACATGAAAATTGCAAAATCATTTGTAAAACAGCCAATTACAGCTTCAGATTTTGAATATTTCCCAAAGCCATCCTCCAAAGAAGGTACAACAACAAATGCTTTATTTAAGAAAAAAAATGATGAATCTTTCACTCTCAAACAATCTGCTGCTCATTTCGAAAACAGATCAATTAGTATTGAAGTTGGTGGAACAATAAATGATGCTGATTTAGAAAGATTTCAACCACTTCTTCAAGTAGAAGGGAAATATGAAGTTGATATTTCTGACAACACAAAGCAATGGGACCAACACGAGAATAATGAATCAAAGGGTTGTGTATATAGACGGGCCACTGGAAGCCTTCGGAATCTTATTCGTTTGCATGAAGATGAAATAGCACGTGCTTCAGGGGAGTATGTAAGGGGTGCGAAACAGATCAAAGTGTCACCGAAAGTCCCAAAGCAAATTTCCATTGATCGACCTGACGCGGAAGTTATTTCAAAGCGTAGTTCTGTCGAGAAAAGGAAAAGTAAAGTAGATGTCTTAAATATTAACGAAGATGGATCAACGGATTTTTCGTCTTCGAAAAGAAAGCCATCTGTTAACATAATACCAAAACAACCGTTGTGGCCTCACGATAAAGCAGACAAATGTACTGTGACTGAACCTGATCTAAATGAAATGTATACGTGTGGAAAGACAAGCGAATTAATCGTTGAGCGAGAAGAAGAAATACGTAGGTTAATAACTGAGAATAAAGAACTTTCAAGGAAGCTTGATGAACAAAAGAAAGTTGCAAATGCTTATCAGAAACTAGAGGATCGTTATCGTAAAAAGGTATACAAACTAGAGAAGATTATAAGCAAATGTACATGCCTCTCCAATGACAATTCTTTGTTTGATGAGAGCGTTTCAAAAACTATTCCGAGATTTGTTTAACTTTTGTTTGCTCTCTGATCTATTTATTTATTTACAAAAAGTAACCAGTATGGAATCCGTCTTCTGGCATCTATTCATGCATTAAACAATTTTCTAAATGTATAGATATCATATTGTGATAGCAGTTCGCCCTTGGTTGATTTAAATGCATTTCCCAGTCTGATTAATTTATTTGTACGGTTTTATTTTAGGAAATTAAAGTTCATTTTTATTCATTTGTGCTTGTTCCTTTAACCTGCATTTCGTGGAAAACAAAATATTGTACAGCATTTAGACTTTTCCAAACCAGTGATAGTATTCCTAACTGCATTACCGAAGATCCATTTTCGAAACCGGGCTTTAAGGTCCCCGTACACTATTTTCAATTTTGTATAATAGAATATCGTGAATATAAATGCGGGTGGTGTTATTGAAGACAACGCTTGCCATTCATTTGAACTCATTATGTTGGTAACACGTATTATTTTCTTGGAGTCGGGAGCCTTCATTAAGATATGTTCATTGGAAAAAAGGATTCAAGTTATTTGTGGAAGAAGTAAACATTATTTTTACATCCCGAAAGGTAATTGCTTAAGATAATTACTAGTGTTAATCCTTGTCCTTTATCTTTCCTCGAGCATTAAAATGAAGAAGTTGAATTTATATTTTGATACTCTACAATTCGAATGACGAAACTCGATACACAAGATTATACTCGTCTAAATTTACAAGTTCATTAAAGTCTCTCTTATACGTTCTTTTATTAAATTTTCAACTTATATTTGGCATATATGAGCTCGTACAACTCGTTTCAATGAGAACTGCTGCAACAATTCTACAATGGTACTTGGAGAAAATAAGGGTGCGCTCTTCATCATTTGTATAGAATTGTGTCTAGCTATATCCATCCAGCATGCCTCTCGACTTGAAGATGTTCGCTCAGAAGTAAACTTAATAATTTGGTTTAAAAAATGGTACGAGCAAAGCTAGTAAAATTAATCAGATGTAATCTTATACCCGGTGAAAATATCTCGCAAGGCTTACACTCACAAAGTCTAATTTATCACAATTTATTACTCAGATTTCAGTATTAAAATAAATATTTATCCTATTTGAAATATAAACATTTTTAGACCACGATATTGTTGAATTCTAATCGGCAATTTGTTCCAACTTTTGTCATTTCGTCTATATCGCAGATTCAATTAATGGGGACCCTCATTGACAAGTAAGCTCTGATTGCTCTTGTTTAAAAGCAGCATAAACATATGGACGACATGGATTTGATTGAAGACAGGGTTGTGATAAATGTTAGTGGGTTGCGATTTGAAACCTACCTCAGTACTTTGGAGCGTTATCCTGATACCTTGCTCGGAAGCCCCAGAAGAAGGGAAGCTTACTTTGATTCCATGAGATGTGAATATTTCTTTGACCGCAACAGACGAGCTTTTGATGCAATATTGTTTTATTATCAAAGTTATGGAAGAATTTCAAAGCCATCAAATGTGTCGGAAAGACATTTTATGAATGAGCTGACTTTTTTCAAGATTGATAAAGAATATTCTACATTTGCAGACAGAGTTGACCGTGCAATATTGGGTGAGCCATTGCAAGCCCCTGGAAACCGATTACAGAGATTCATTTGGCAGCTATTTGATGGCGAGACTTCGCTCAGAGCTCGGGTTATAACTTTCATTGGAATATTAATGTTGGTTATTTCCATCATTCTGTCCTGTGCGGAATCCTTACCTCCAATAGAGCACCCTAAAACAGATGAAGAACTACACATACGAAAGCTTGTGAATATTGTAAACAATGCTTGTTACATATGGTTCACGATAGAACTGATATTGAGATTTGCTGGGGCCGTTGAAAAGGTCAGATTTTTCAAATCGATCTTAAATTTAATTGACCTAATTGCAATTATACCTTTTTACTTGCAATTAGTTATTGCATGGAACTCAAAAATGACATCGCTTTCAATACTCAGGATGTTCAGACTGTTTCGCATTGTCCGTTTACTAAAGTTTTCACGCTATTCACGTGGGATCCGAGCGTTATTGTTCACCCTTTACGCAAGTAGCCATGAATTGACCTTATTGTGTTTCATCATAATCATATCTACGGTCGTGAGCGGCGCAATTACATATTACGTTGAAATGAACAACAAGTCCTCCTTTATGACAAGTATTCCTGAATCTTTATGGTGGTCTATCAATACGATAACAACGGTTGGCTATGGAGATACATATCCGGTAACAACCATTGGAAAAGCATTGGGGGGACTCTTCTCCATGTTTGGAACAATACTTCTTGGCCTTCCTATATTTTGCCTTGTCTCTAATTTTCTGGAATTATGGGACTCTATAAGAGAAAAAACGACAAGCGACCTCATTCTTGAAAAAACCCAAAACACCAACGAGGAGAGCAGCCGATGACAATACGAAATGCTTTAATACCTGTAGTATAAATAAACATCGTTTTGTTTAAACGAAAATGATATTTAACGCAATATATGTATTCTACTTTTATGAAAGATATTTTCGGAAACAGATGTTTGCATCCTGTAATAAGAAATTTCGCGAACGTTTATACGCGCAAAATATCTGATTTTATTGATTTTCATTGCAATGAAAATTTAAGAAAGCTTCAATCCAATAGAAGCTCTTCTTGCGCCAAATTCTTGATGCTTACAATGGCGTCCTTGTAACCGTCCTTGTAACCGTTATAAAAGAAAAACGTATCAAGCTGCCATCTTGGTTCTAATTTTTATGCTGCCTCGTGTCACTACCTCTTCCCTTTCAAGCACAGTTCTTTTTAGCAAACAGAAAATTGAAGCTGAACTTAAATTCAAAGAAACGAAGTGCTCGCAATGCGCTTCACAGGGAAAACAAAATTCAAGTCACTCTATGAGCAAACTTCGTATACTGTGATTAATGTCAAAGGAACCCAATACACACTCCTTCCATGCAACACGCGACATCCAAGACAACCAATAATTCGGCATGCACCTCATTCCAGGCCTGCTCAAGCCAAACCACAGTACAGCAATACAGCATATGATCTATGGGGCAGCATAGCACATAGAAGAAATTGCGCAAGCATCAACCAAAGTGACCCCACAACACATTCAGCCAACAAAGACCTAAAGCTAAGGCGCCACGAGGAACATTCAGGAACATGCGCATGCAATGCAACATGTCTCATAGTTGCGCCTGAAAATGTTCCCCGTGGAGCCAGGTACAAATTGTTGCAAAGACTGTTTAATTTTTGTTGCTTGTTGCTCCACAGCAAAAATTTTGTTGCGGGAGCACGGGGACAAAATAGATCTGATTCTATTTTGTCCCAAATTTTTTGCTCCACGCAGTGTTATTTGTTGCATTGCATAGGAGAAATTACCATGGGCCACGAGCGAGTTTTTTCGTGCGCTTGCAATGGAGCAATGTTGTATTGCATACGCATGAAAAATGTTCCTCGTGGCGCCTTAGCTTAAAACCTGATGAAACCGATGAGCCGGCAATTCCGACACCACCACTACTCCTTGCCGAAAGCCACGACAGGGAACAACCTGTCGTGGCGCCCCTCTAAAAGTGCCGAGATTAATAAACGGTAATCGTTATCCCTCCTTATATAATATGTGAGCGGTGACGGAAATTCGCCTCAAAGCCCACCCGCTCCGGGTGTTGTAGCCACCCTGGCCCTTTCCTGCTTTTCGTGTTCTTTTTCGAAAACGCTTCGATTTATTCCCCTTAGCCTCCTTTAGTGTACCTGCTCTTTTTCTGCTTAAATTTCGCAGTGTTTTTCGAGATTTTCTCACTTTTCTCCTTCGAAAATTCTTCCGCCCTTTGTTTTCGTCTGATCTCTGCTTTGTGTGCTCTGTCAGATGCTGCAGTGCCCGCTGCTCTCCTCGGCTTTTGTTTTGCGTGCGAGGGGGCGATGTCCCGAGCTTCCTCGCGTACTGAACTCTTCCAATCGAACATTGTTATTAGTAAAACGGTAATCGTTATTGTTATTAGTTGTAGCCTCGTATCTACATTTTGTTGCACCATGTTTGATTAGCCTCGTTTTGATTAGGCGCGTTCATAAGAGCTCATGGCAGATTACGAGAAGTCAATGTTTATGCTTTTACACTGTTTTAGGATGTACCATTGGGTTCTGGTCAATTGCGGGTTGGCTGGAATTGATGGAGGGGTTGTTGCTTGCTGATGACAAAGGAAAAGCGTATTTTCTTTGTTCTGGTGGGTTGACTTTTGATAACTTGATTTTTGTCTTCTTCGAGTGGAGTCGAGACAAGTTCTTGCTAAGTTTCGCAATGTCAAATAAACATAAAGCAGGATACTTTACAACAAATGACAAGTTACTGTTTGTAGGCTAGGCAACTCATTGAAAGTAGAATTTTCGCTGCATTAAGGCATGTTATTAGAATCAGAATTTGTCTTACAATGTGAGCAACAATAGTTCCAGTAAAATTTTTGCAACAACGTCCATTTGATCCTCGAATGTCACGCGCAGTTTGAAACTTCTGCTATAGTTAGACCCAACTCGTCTTGTATCTTATACTGTCACACTGAGTTCAGCAGAATTTGGAATATCCCTTGCTCGTATTGAATCTCTCTTTCTCCCACAGAGTCCACAATCTCTGTCTGCTGCTCATCTGTTGGAATAATATTGTTCTTCTTTCTCATTTGTTGCAACAAATACATATTCTTCCTTCACTTCTGATTTACGAAAGTTTGGTGAAATTGTATTTGCGAATATCTTCAACCACTGTTCAACCAATGTGTCATACTCAAGGGAGGTCAGTGCTGCCCTCCTTAATTTTATTTCTTGCTCACTAAAATTTAGCTGAATTTAACACCTTATGGGTAGGTACTTCATTCGTAATCCCTTCTCATGTGCCTTAACTTGTGCGTAAATTTTGTCAAAGTTATTGAAAGATTTTTCAAAGGTATCATCAAAGTGCGTTTGAAATTCTTTATAAGCAAGATTCTTGTTAATAACATCAACATCAAGCTCTAATTCAGTTTCCCTTGCCTTTTCTGTAATCACGGGTTAGAGCACGTGTGGTTTAACCAAGTTTAATGGACAGGCACCTCACTGCTCGCTGTTGCGCCATGTAGCATTCCTCCCCAGTGGGTGGTCAGTTGGCTTTGGATTACATGCGTGCTGCATGCTTGCCGAATTTCTGCTCGGTTTTAATGTTTTATTGCTTGTTTATCTCACAATTGGCTGCCAGTTTCAAGAGGTTATTTTAGCATTCATTGATTGCTGTTGTGGCTTCACCGCTGGGCTTGTTTCGACATATTATAGCTGCCTGGCCACACCGGAATTTCAAGTTGGAAAGTTGCTCGTTGTATCGTCCCTTCAGGCCCGCATTCTCGGTGAGATCGTTCCATTTATTTTGCTGTTTCTTATGCTCTCACATGTACATCCATGCTTATCTAAATTAATGTACATAATTTTAACGAACCTACAGATTGCGAAACTCCTTTTTGCTGTTGCTCGCCTTTTATTGGCATTCTTACCTTGCCCGATATACGCGTGTCTTTGTTACTTTTCTTCGTTCATTACCTCGGCTCTATATTTTGCCCTTGCGTCAACTGTACGTCTTGACTTTGGCAATACCCGTGTTCAGTATACACAATTGCAGCGTTTATCCATGCCAAAGGCGTTTTTAACAACTGATTCGTCTGCTGCGCTGTCGAAAACTTTCGGCTCTTGTCGTCGAGGTTCCCCTCGTTAACATTTTCGTTTCTCGGTCGGAAGCAACCAGCGTTCACATCGGGCGCGTCTGCCAGCCAGGGCGGCCAGAGTTGCAAATTCCCGCTGCAATATGCCCAAAATTTAAAATCCACCGCAGAGGCACTGTATGGCTGCAAAGATAACCATGTAGTGCTACTGTTTTTTGAGAGAAGGCACCAACAACTTCTATGTTCTGAAGGCTGCGTAGGACAGATCTTTGTGTTGCTGGATATCACTCTTATAGCCATTGTGTGCTTTGCAGTTTCTTTGTGTTGCTCAAGATTTGAATCTTGCCTGAGTATTAACTTTGCAAAAAGTACAGTATGCCATGTCGGATTCACCAGGAGCTTGCTTCGCTCACATGTATCTCCTTTGCTGTTCAGGCTTAAAATTGCTTGCGTCGTCAAAGTGACTTGTCTCTCCATTCTGTCAATATGCCAAGATAGGGCAATAGGCCAAACACAAATATTATGCCAGCAACCTTAGAATATGACAATATGTCAACCCTGCCAGCAAATCTCTCGCAAATTGCAACCTTTCGACACCCTAGACTTAAACGCTCGTTCACGTTGCACACCCCCTGCGGCTCTAGCAAACATCTCAAAACACCTCAACACAGCCTAGCCTATGCTGCACTCGCACTAACATTCCCACTGTTAGTTGATGCATCACACCCAGCCAAGTGCTGCAGCAAATTTCGTTAAGTTAATCATTTGCTTATTCTCTTGCTCGTTTGCTTTGCTTCTTTTCCGGATACTCATTATAATCCTGTCACATGTTTTCACGCTTCTGCTGTCTATGGCTTGGCGCCTAGTTCCATTAAGGCTCTTACGGCACACAGAGCTTCAGTCAACACTGTTCGGGACTCACATGCGTGAGTCAGTATTGCCTTTCATTCGGCCTGCGGCTGTCCGTGCGTGACCAGCCACGCTAAAAAAATTGTGCCTATCAGAACCTCCCCTGCGCGAGTCAGTATTGCCTTGCATTCGCACTGTCTCTGTCTTTGCATGATGAACGGATCCAAAATCTTTGCTATCAGTGGCTCACCTGCTTGAGTCAGTATTGCCTTGCATTCGGACTGTCACTGTCTTTTCATTGCGAACTAATCCACAATCTTTGCTATTAGCGGCTCACTTGCTTGAGTCGGTATTGCCTTTGCATTCGGACTGTTGCTGTCTTTGCATGATGAACTAATCCAAAATCTTTGCTATTAGCGGCTCACCTGCTTGAGTCAGTATTGCCTTGCATTCGCACTGTCGCTGTCTTTGCATGATGAGCCAATCCAAAATTTTTGCTATTAGCGGCTCACCTGCTTGAGTCAGTATTGCCTTGCATTCGCACTGTCGTTGTCTTTGCATGATGAACTAATCCAAAATCTTTGCTATTAGCGGCTCACCTGCTTGAGTCAGTATTGCCTTGCATTCGCACTGTCGCTGTCTTTGCATGATGAGCCAATCCAAAATCTTTGCTATTAGCAGCTCACCTGCTTGAGTCAGTATTGCCTTGCATTCGCACTGTCGTTGTCGTTGCATGATGAGCCAATCCAAAATTGTTGCTATCGGCGGCTCACCTGCTTGAGTCAGTATTGCCTTGCATTCTCACTGTTGTTGTTTTTGCACGATGAACTAATCCAAACTCTCTGCTATTTGCGGCTCACCTGCTTGAGTCAGCATTGCCTTGCATTCGGACTGTCACCTTTTTGTTGCTGAGCCAATCCAAAATTGCTGCTGTCGGCGGCTCACGTGTGTGAGCCAGTATTGCCTTGCATTTGGCCTGGAGCTGTCCTTGTAGGATGAACCAATCCAACATTGTTGCTATCAGAGGCTCACATGCGTGAGCCAAGTATTGCCTTGCATTCGGCCTGCAGCTGTTCCTGTAGGATGAGCCAATCCATAATCTTTGCTATCAGCGGCTCACATGCGTGAGCCAGTATTGCCTTGCATTCGGCCTGCACCTGTCTTTATAGGATGAGCCAATCCAAAATTGTTGCTATCGGCAGCTCACATGCGTGAGCAGGGTAGATTCGCGTTGCATAGCTTCGGCGTTGGCGCTGCGACTACTGTCACGGTACCACGAGCCCTCCATTCCACACTTTTGACGACTCAGCTGCCTGAGTCAGTATCAGTCTCGGTATGACAAACCACTCCGCATATCAGCAACTCATCTGGATGAGTCAGTATCACCTTGCATTATATGACACACCGACTCCGCATATCAGCGTCTCACCTCCGTAAGTCAGTATCGCAATTGGTGGGTGGCTGTATCTGTATGGCACACCAACTCTGCATATCAGCGGCTCACAGGGATGAGTCAGTATCACATGTGGCCGGTGGCTGTATCTGTATGACACACCAACTCTGCATATCAGCGGCTCACGAGGATGAGTCAGTATCGCAATTGGTCTGTGGCTGTATCGGTATGACACACCGACCCCGCATATCAGCGACTCACCTCTGTGAGTCAATATCACATTTGGCCGGTCCCTGTGTCTGTATGACAAACCGACCCCGCATATGAGCGACTCACCTCCGTGAGTCAATACCGCATTTGGCCGGTCCCTGTCTCTGTATGACAAACCGACCCCGCATATGAGCGACTCACCTCCGTGAGTCAATACCGCATTTGGTCGGCCCCTTTCTCTGTATGACAAACCGACCCCGCATATCAGCGGCTCACCTCCGTGAGTCAATATCGCCTTGCAATTGGCTGGTGGCTGCCTCTGTATGGTGAGCAGACACTATCTTCTGCCTCTTGTCGTCGTTCGCTATATCTTTCTCTCTTCCTTTTCCGTCCTCACTCTCCGCTTTCCCTAGGATACTCTCAGCCAGACATTCACATTCCGATTCCTGGTAGAAGGGTGAAGTAAAGATTAGGGCGATTGGCCGTCACCCTTCGGGTTCGTTCGGCCGGAAATCTGTGCTTTCCCTAGCCAATCACCTGACAATAAAGTGCAGTATTCTGCGGCCAAATCAGGGCAGTGCACAGATGCCCAATTTACCCGCAAGTCGATCACCACTCTGGTTGTGGCTCGGTTGGGGTTGGACATTAACGGACAGATATAAACTTTTGCCTTGTTTATCTTCAGTCAGGTCTGTCGAAGCTTGCTATATTTTCAACTCAATACTTTCTTGTAGTCCAGCCATGAAATACCCCCTGAGAAGATTGGTGATTGTTTTTGTAGCCATATTCACTTCTGCTTTGTCAACCTTTTGCTACCAATTGCTAAGTCACCTATTGTTTACCCGAATCTAAAGGCAGGCTTAACTATCCATTCAACCCAAACTACACCTTTTTGTATGTCATATACAACCAGAAAGAATAACAACGACAACATTTTACGCACAGGACGGAGCCCCAGCTTAATGAACATATTAATCTCAGTGCCCATCGAGGTAGTGGCTTCCGGTTTGGGTATTGCATTTGATTTGCTTCCTTTTCTGACTCTTTTTTTTTCTTCTTGTGCATTTTGCAGTGGAGACAGAAAAACAACACAAGTTTTATGTGGGAGTAGGCGGAAATGGTTCATGGAAGCAAACGTCTCATCGGTCCTACGCGGGGGGTCTTATATTCAATATCTGATACCCCTTTGTAAAGTGTAATTTGGTGAGTCTATGAAAAGTGAGAGCTAAGGCTTGAGCGAGCACTTGCTGCCAGAAATTACGCTCCGCATAATCCCCATAGACGAAACAAAACATTACAACAGGGAAAGTATATGGTAGTGTATAGTGTAGTAAGTGTAATAACATCTCAATGTCTTTGTATTGTAGAACTCCTGATTAAGTCGAATGTGAGGATGGTTTTTCGAAACACCAACCGTAAGGTTGATAATGCGTTTTAGAAACACCTGACCGGGGGGATGACCTTGCACGCAAAATTGAGCAGACCGATCAAAGATTGTAATTCTTTGAGAGTAGCGGTGCGCTTAGATGTCCACAGGTTAAGTTCGTGACGAAGGCGAGATATCTTGTCATCGGGGAGGCGGGCTTGCATGATATTAGAGTCCAATATAATCCCTAGAAATTCGAGAACCGTGGACAGCCCTTGGTGTTTTGTGGAGGGCTAGGGGGACGCCGAGATTTCGAAAAGCCGTTAGCATGCTTGTCAGACTGATTTGACAGTTGGATTTGGCGTCCCCCCAGTGAAAATGCTGGTACAATGATCAAAAACATCTAAGAGAGGAATAACAAATGAAATGCCGCATTTATTTGTTACACTCCATTCCAGGGCGTCTGGAAGGGGGTTGAAAATGAACGGGGTACTTCGAAGGCCGAAGGGTATAGCTTTGTCGAAATAGTATTTTCCTTTCCATTTCATACCAAGGAGTTCCGGTAATGACTTCTGACGAAGTTGGTTCTGTGCGCACGTTACACTTGCTTTCGGCATGATAGCAATGGTAAATAATAATCTTGTTGTTCAAAAGTTGGTAAATTTTGAATAAGAATTCGAGTTCGTGTGTCTCTAGCACGGCACACGCAATTCAAGTGAGGGCAGAATTAGAAAAACAGATGATTTGTTCGGAATGCTAGGTGCTAGTCACGAGTGCGTTTGCCGTATTCTTATTGGTTAAAGAGAATAGACGTATGCCGTATTCGCGTTCCTATGCTATAACATGTTAAGTCCTTTTCGCATAGATAGTGGCGCCCCGCCATTGATTTGGCTTCTTGTCACCTAAACGTTAATTAATTTATCTGGGGGCTACAAAATTATTAACAACAATTCATGACAGGCGGGAATTGAGAATTAATGGTTATCCTCTACAACTTATTGACTATACTATTCGTATGTTTCTTAATAAATTATATCAGCCACCTATTTATAAAGATACTGTTCCACACAAGAAAATTTGGTTTGTCTCCCGTTCTTAGGATTTCATTCTCTTCAAATACGTAAAAAACTTAATAAGATCTTTTCTGAAGTCTATCCATATACTAAACTTCATTTCAATTTTCCTCCTCTAAACGTATCTCGTCTTTCTTTCATTTTAAAGACAGTTTTCCTTTTTCCATTTGTTCCCAGGTTGTTTATCAATTTAAGTGCACAGGTTGTAATGCCTGTTACTATGGGAAGACCTCCCGCCATTAAACAACTCGCAGCCGGAAACATTTAGGAATTGGAAAAGTGACCTGCTTTTCCAATTGACCACCTGTTAAGTCTTCCTTTTCGGTCATACTCGATCACCTTATTGCCTCTTGGCATGAGACCACTCTTGCCAACTATTCTATTTTAAAGAAACCATCCAATGAGTTTGATCGGCTATCTTTAAAACACCGAATACGGAATCCGGAATCCGGAATAATAATAATAATTATTGTTATTATCATTCAACTAGTGAACATAACTATAAATATATTTACAAAAAAGCAAAACTTGCAATTGTATTCCTCGCCAGCCCATGTTTAAAGGAAGGTATTGTGACGCTGCTCTTTATCACACCTGGTATCCTATTCTAGAGTATGCTACCCCGAATACATACAGAATTCATGCCGACGGCCACAATGGATGTGCTAGGAAGTAGAACGGTGACCTTTGTCCGGACATTGTATATGATTTCTCTTCTCTGGAAAAGTTCAGGCAAAAATACAGAGTTCTGATGATGTAATGTTTTGCAATGTCCCATTAAAATCAAATAAGTTGTTGGAGTGAAAAGAACATCAGAGAAACGAACGCCACTGTTTACTGTTTACTGTTTATCAAAACTAGCAGAAAACGTCTTAGAATAACTTGTTCGAGTATATAGATATGATAGGTTATAACCAATTACCAATTAAACCTTCTTAACTTATTCTGAAGACTACATTATGGTTTTCCGCTTTGGTTTTGGAACGGATCACTCCGCCATCACACAACTAAACAAGGACAACTGGCTATTACTAAAAGCGGGAACGGGGAATGGTCGGGGAACTGAATAACCTGGGAACGACCGGGGAACGGTCGGAGAACGGAAGTATGAAACCGTTTGAAATTTACCAGTTAAATAAATGCGGAAACGTTTATTAGACAGGGCATATACTAAAAACACCTCACATCCTGCCTAACGTTTGTTTTTATTCTTGATACGTGTTAAGGAGGCCTTGGAATATCAGAAACTGCCAGGTGACTTTTTGGGAAACGCCCAGTTTTCACGTGGTTGATGACGTCATAACTGGTACAAAATTGATCTTGAATCAGCTATAACTTCTCTCATACTCCATCAATTTAAGAAATATTAACGGTTTCGTGCTCCTTGCATAAAGACTGATAATTTGATATATAGTATAATTAATTTGCGCATGTCAGCATTTTTGGTGATGACGTCATCGAAACATTTTTTCCACATAAGTAATCCCAAACTGGTTAAAGTTATATAAAACATAAAACGGAACAAGGATTTATTGATTTTAAGGAAAATAACACTGTTTTTTTTGTGAAAAAATAGCTTAAGGCAAAAAATCGCTATCTGAGGAATCACTTTTTCTTCCTCTGAAGTCGTGAAATCTTCTTCCCACTCAGAATTTTATTCAACTGGCCCCAAAAATATGCTCACTTCTGAGTCAGCAGAATAATTTTGGAATGATGTGGCATCAGGTCGTCAAGGCGTCTTTTCTGGTCGCTTTGTTGGTGAGGGAACTTCCACTTCACTTTCTGACTCTCTGTCAGCGTCATTTCCGTCATTTGTGACTTTCTTTTTCTGCCGACGTGATCAGATGAGGGACGGAGGCAACTGGTTCCCTTTAAACCAGATATGAGTGAATCTGCTTAGCTGCTCATTAAAGGTCCAGCCACACATTTGTGGATCAATACGCCTCACATTTGCATTTAGACTGCGCAACCACACATAACTCTGCAAGTTTGCGCGTTTCATGTCTTCGCTCAGCGATTTCGGATTTGCTGGAATCGCAGCGGAGGATTTCGCTTTCAAGCGTTATACAATCGAATTCTTGTTTGTACATAGGATTCCTTTGCCATGCCAGAGTACATTATGGTCTGCATGAACGTTTCGACATCATTAAATGTAGCATCATTTACATTTTCTTCGGACCCCAAGCTTTGAATCCGTTGACATGAAGTTTTATCTTTCAATAACTTTTTATGACGCTTATTTTCCAATGTTAAACATGTAGGATGTTGTATCCGAACCTGTTATTGCATGCATTTGTGGAAGAATGTTGCAAATATCAACTTCTAAGCCAAAGCCTGTCTCCGAAATTATTTGATAAAAGAAGCTGGTGCAGTTGCTGAGAGGCCTCTCTTTTGCACAAGATGGATAATTGACGGGATGGCAATGTTTCAGTGAAGCTCCGAGATACGTATCTATATTTGTTTCACGCAAATACTGCAATATGCAAATCCACAACCTGCAGCGAATGCATTGCAACTTGAAATCCTTAACGACCAGTACCTCGATAGAAGTTTTTAAAGCCAGTACAAGCTAGAGGAGAGGTGAAAAGTTGAGGAAGGTGCACTTTGAAAGCTTCAATCAAAAGATAACTCAAGGAAATGATTGGCAAGCATTTTTTGATAGTGATGAAAATAGAGAAGATCTGTTTAAGCTAGCCACGCGTTCTTCAAGAGTGATCATGGCCGGCAACTTTTACAGATGCCAATGATAATAACGTGCAGAAATCAAGCGTTCAGGATTACCAAAAATTACCAAGCGTAGAAAAAATGGAAACAAGTAACCATGAAGAGGCAGATGCAAAAATGATTTTGCACGCAGCCTCGAGGGATACTCCAATAGTTGCTGTGTCGAAAGATACAGATGTTTTGTGCTTCTAACACATTCCATGAATACATGCGACCAAGAAAAGTCTTGGTTCCAGGGCCGCACTAACGACTTTGGGGGCCCTGGGCTCACGGGTGTTACGGGCCCCTCCCATGTATACATAGATAAGGTGCTGAGAGAAAAGATATTTGCAGACAGAAGTAAGGAGGCATATGATCAATGGATTAGGTTTGATGCTTCGCGATCCTTTTTCAATTTCCTCTTTTTTGCTCCACGCGAATATCTGTCACTCATATCGAAAACTTAAAGTGTGCATGAAGGCCAAAATTGGTTTTCTCAGGGCCAGTTTATATGGAGGAGGGCTAGCTCTCCTCAGAGGGCTGGATTTGATGCTTGTTTATAGAATTTTCCATCTTTCTTGCGAGGGCTGGAAGCACGAGAGGAAACATTTTCACAGCTATTTGTTCACCATGATAACTTGTTGCCATGCTCTTAACCAAGCATATTGTTTTGGCCTATCACCATCGAAATCTATATTTTTGAATTCCATTATACTTTCATATTTATGGAGAGCAGTGATTAGAATGTCCGCGACAAAGTTTCGTTTTTCTTAAATTCTACGAACGAAATACCGCCGGGAACGTTAATTAATCGGTTCTAATCATAGTTCCCATAGGGTCACTCTTCTACGGACAAACAAAGTAATCGCAGTTAACTTGAAATGATTTAAATTCTGATCCATCTCCATCCATCTCTGTTTCCACAACTGTTTTAAAAATCCATCAAAAAGTTTGGGGCCCCCAACTGCTCGTGGGCCCCTGGGCCCGGGCCCGTTGGGCCCGGTGGTTAGTGCGGCCCTGCTTGGTTCATGTGTATAGATAGGCAGAGGTTTGTCGATATTGGAAAAGTAGCTAAGTATCTAGAAGTTGATATTTGCAACATTCTTCCACAAACGCATGCAATAACAGGTTCGGATACAACATCCTACATGTTGAACATTGGAAAATAAGCGTCATAAAAAGTTATTGAAAGATAAAACTTCATGTCAACGGATTCAAAGCTTGGGGTCCGAAGAAAATGTAAATGATGCTACATTTAATGATGTCGAAACGTTCATGCAGACCATAATGTACTCTGGCATGGCAAAGGAATCCTATGTACAAACAAGAATTCGATTGTATAACGCTTGAAAGCGAAATCCTCCGCTGCGATTCCAGCAAATCCGAAATCGCTGAGCGAAGACATCAAACGCCCAAACTTGCAGAGTTATGTGTGGTTGCGCAGTCTAAATGCAAATGTGAGGCGTATTGATCCACAAATGTGTGGCTGGACCTTTAATGAGCAGCTAAGCAGATTCACTCATATCTGGTTTAAAGGGAACCAGTTGCCTCCGTCCCTCATCTGATCACGTCGGCAGAAAAAGAAAGTCACAAATGACGGAAATAACGCTGACAGAGAGTCAGAAAGTGAAGTGGAAGTTCCCCCACCAACAAAGCGACCAGAAAAGACGCCTCGACAACCTGATGCCACATCATTCCAAAATTATTCTGCTGACTCAGAAGTGAGCATAGTTTTGGGGCCAGTTGAATAAAATTCTGAGTGGGAAGAAGATTTCACGACTTCAGAGGAAGAAAAAGTGATTCCTCAGATAGCGATTTTTTGTCTTAAACTATTTTTTCACAGAAAAACAGTGTTTTTTTCCTTAAAATCAATAAATCCTTGTTCCGTTTTATGTTTTACATAACTTTAACCATAACATAACTTTAACGTTTTACATAACTTTAACTTTAACGTTAGGCAGGATGTGAGGTGTTTTTAGTACATGCCCTGTCTATATAGAACGTTACGAAACGTTTATCTATTATAAATGTAAATAAAATTTACAGTCTTAATAGGTAAATAAGGTAAACTTTATAGTTTTAATGTATGTAAACAAGGAAAGACCAGATGCATTTTGTGAATGTGAATATCGCCCGCTTTGATGACTTCCGATTCGCTGTTTGTATCATCACTCAGTCCAATGCGAGCTGTCAACGATGTCTGTTCAACACCAATATTTTAGTGGTCAGGGGGTAGACTGTAGGTCAGAATTAATGACTCGTCTAACCAATAACATATAATGAAAAAATATACATACTTTGCCCCATGAAACAAACTCGAAGAATTAAATAACGAGAAATACACTTTAAAACCGAGAATATACAGAATTCAATATATGAGATATGTAGAATTAGAAAAATGTGATTGAGTATCATGTAAGACATAGAATTAGAATATAGCATTTTTGAAAATTTATTGAGATTTATTTGATAAGAAAATGTCAACAGAACAGAACAGTATAATAAACGAAAATATGAGTAACCAGAAAATAAGATTAAGCTTACACCAGAAAATTGACATCAAACCCAAGGTCAGAAGATAACCGTTTAAAGTGTATTGCCGAAAGAAATGTAATGCAATCTCTGTTTATGGCAGTCATTTGACCACAGAAAATTGGGTATCTTAACAAAATGCAATTAATCTTAAAATGAAAATGAACATTTTGCGGATACGGGCTGCGGACCAATTGTCCTGATGTTCGGTCGCGATAGAACCTGTGGTCTCGGCAGAATACAACAACATCGTCAGGCCTCAGGCGGACCAGACGGTGGGTTTTAATCTCATATTTCCACTTTTCTCCTTCGACGACTCTTCTCTTCCCCCCTTTGTTTGCCTCTTACTGGCCTTTGTCATCCGTGTCAGAAGCTTTTGTTTTTTCGTCTTTTGTTCTGCCTCTCAGGAGTGTTGCTCGACATGTTTCACGCTTACTTCACTCTTTGAATCTAACTAAACGTGCTGCGGTGAGAAACCCCCTGGCCAGCACATTTCGAAATGACATAGTCATTCTATGAAAGATCTAATAAATGTTTTGCTGGCTATTACCAAACTTTAAAATTTTATCTTGTTTAAATAAAACTCACTGTTATCTTCAGCAAGAGGTGGAGTTTGTGTTACTGGCAAAACTCGAATGAGAGGAACTTAAGGAAGCATGGTACTTGTTGTAACTGCTAGCGGTTAGTGTGTGCTGTGTTCCTATTTGCTAGGAAGAGATGACGTGCGTAGACTTCGCGTACCTATGTTATAAGATGGCGCATCCTTTCTACATTCTTCGAGTTTGTTTTATGGGGCATAGGGCCCATATACACGAGCACCTCAAATCTGCCTAAAACAGTAGGGTGCAGCGTAAGAAGGTGTGAATTCCAGACTGTCTGTCCTTATTTTGCTCATCAAAATAAGCAACACATGTCAGTTTTCCTAATCAGTGATGACTGGTGATATCATAACTCTTTGATAAACTATCTGGGCAGTTTAGTTGAATTGAACGATAGTTTGAATAGTGTCTGATAGTGAATACCTGAATACTTGCAAAAGCTCTACTAATGCTTTCTATAAATTGTCTTATATTAAAATGGCAAGCTACAGACGTATGGTTCATCAAGCATTGCCTGCCTATGAACAAACAGCAATGCCTGAAGATTCGTAATATAGGCTGCAGCAAAATGCAGTACTCTTTGCAGTGAACGCTGGAGAGATTTTGCTCCAAAAGATATACAGACATTAATAGCAGCAAAAAATTCTTCCTCCGACATTATTATATTTTCGTAAACAGATAAACAGAAACTTCCAGATGACCTTTGTTATTAGTCAAGAAAAGGTTTGAATAAGCCGCGCGTTGTTGTGAAATTGAGATGATGCTAATCTCCGATGACAGGGATCAACGAGAAAACAATGCTGCCTTAAAATAAGGGAACCTCGAGAGCACCCCTTATTTTATTGGCCGGTCTTTTTCATCCTTACGTGTGAAACGAATAAGGCAGGCCTTGCAAGGGAGACCATATACACGGGCAACCGGAGTGCTAATTACCTTAATCCCTAAAAGAATGTCCTTATTTTGCTCGTGTATATGGGCCCATAGTATATTTTTTCATTATACGTTATTGGTTAGACGAGTCATTAATTCTGAATTACAGTCTACCCCCTGACCACTGAATTATTGGTGTTGAACAGACATCGTTGACAGCTCGCATTTGACGGAGCGATGATACAAACGGCTATCTGTAAAAGGGGGAACGGGGAATCAGGGAGCAGGGAACGGGGAATGGAGAAAAGGGGGAATCTGTAAAAGGGGGAATAGTTTGCAATTAACTCAAAAATGACGCACTATTCATGTGGCTTTATAGTTTATTTGTACAGTGCTTTTGTCGTATAAGCCATACGTTCTTATCCCTTAAACTTGACATTCACTGAAACAATAACAAAACATGTTAATCCCGAATTTTCATCATTGTCATCATTAAAACTTAAGCACAAACTCATATGAGGTGCATTTCTAAACGACAACACAATAACACAATAATAGCAATAACAGCAAACAAATCTATATAACAACAATATTGAAATGTCTCTTTCGTCATGGTATGTGAAGCAAACAAGGCAAACCTTCCAAAGGAAACCATATACACGGACAACTATGGGGTGCCAACACCGCCAAAATTCAGCTGTGTTTTTCTTCTGAAAATGCTGCTAGTTTCTAGTAAATATTGTGTTCTTTTTTAAAAATATTCAGCCTAGCTGCATGAAAAATATTCAGCCTAGCTGCATGAAAAATATTCAGCATGGCTGCATAAAAAACATTCAGCATAGCTGCATAAAAAATATTCAGCATAGCTGCATAAAAAATATTCAGCAGTCTGGTAACGAGTTTTAGGCAAAGAGACCCCGAGACCCCACGTGGTCATCGCACTCCGTCCACACGCCACTTTCAAATCAAGATGGCGGATGAGCTTGCCGAAGCTGCACGTCGTCTGGCAAGAGCAGCGCAGCGTTTGGGCAGTGAAAGTCAGCCTAACGCAGCTATTCATCATCAATTATCTGCCTCAACGACTACCACTCCACGTCTACCTGTTCAGGCTGCTGATGGGCACCAACGTCCTTCTGCATCTGGTACTCCTCGAACTCCGACAGTTCTTTCCGAAATGCGATCACTGTTTCCACATCATTCAAGCTCAGCAAGAGTTCCATCGTCTTCAAATCCAAGAAAACGTAAATCTTCTTCTAAGAAAGGCAGAGTTGTCGTTCGCCGTTTTGTTTGCCTGGCTGATAAAGAGCAGAGCACTACCCCAGATGCCGAAGAACACAGGGAGTTACTCGCTGCTGGCTTAGGGGAAGCAAAGGTTGCCGTCCCGGAATCTTGCGAAGAAGAAGAGTTAAGAGATTTGTTGTTGTCATCATTTTCAAAACTTGCAGATGCAGGTGGTTTTGAATTGATGTTTGCTGAGTCAAGAACAAGAGAGCTAAAGATTATACCACCAGGTCCATCTGGCTTACTATGAAATATCTGGTCGCATTTATTGGTCAAGGAAAAATTTATGTCAGACCAATTCAGCAGGATCTGATGATGTCTGTGCAAACCAATAGGCCTACTCTAAACTTTAAACCATCTCGAGAACTGTGCATTGACTGTGATGAGATTATTGAAATACAACAACTGAGGGAGCACAAAGCGATTTGCGGGAAAAATCACAGACGACCAGACACAGGTTTGACATTTTTTTTTTACAAACAATTATAAAAAATACATATAAAAATATAATAAACATATAAAAATACAGGATTTTTCAATATCAAACTTGGATCAACATTTTATTGCTTATATAAATTATCTTTAATTTCACATGCGACATTTAAACACAGGGCCCACACCACTAAATTCTATTTTCCTAAATAATTTGTACATAAATAATATATTTACAACTAACAATAATAATAATAATAATTTTGAAAAACACCGTTCGACAGTGCTCAATACACATATGTGTAGAACGGTATCTGCCTGATGAGTGCATAAGCACGAAACTCAGAGTTGCAGCGAATTATGTGTTTTTATTGAACATCACTCAATTCTATATATTTACAACTATCAATAATTTCTTGCAGCAAGCAAACCTTCTGATGTGGATAATTTGGATTTTCCACCAGCATTTACATGGGAACCTAAATTTAACGCCAACGAAGGAGAAGCTGCTGCTGCCTCAACATCTTGCATAAAACCTCCATCTCCTCAACAAGGAAAGAACTACAAAACATACATTTCAATAATTGATGATGACGAAGATGACGATCCAAGTTTTTTGGCGGCCCTTGAAGCTAGCATTGCTGAGTCAAAAGCTACCCAAAATATAGCACTTGATACAATGCACGCGTCAATCGAGTCTTTTATCTCTGCTAATTTAAAATTTGAAGATGATGAAGACAAACAGCACATAATTATAAGCAGGAAATTCATACACAACTCCACCATAAGAGCAATTAGCAGAGAAAACTTTACTTTCTTCAAACCGCTTGCTGTTACTTTTTCTGGGGGAGGGGCTGTTGACACTGGAGGGCCTAAACGAGAATATCTCAGGCTCTTAATGTCAGGCATTGGAAAGTCATCAGTTTTTGATGGTGTATGGCTTTCTCACAACTTGGAATTACTTCACACCAAACAATATGAAATAGCTGGCAAGCTTATTGCGTGGAGCATTCTACAGGGAGGACCTGGCCCAAGATGCATTAAACCTGAAATTTTTAATCTGCTGGTTGGTAACAAGGTGAACAATGTGACCCTCGTTGACTCTTGTACAGACAAGAAACTCCAGAGTATTCTGAGGCAGATGATCTATTGCAACAAAGAAGAATTTGATAATGTCACTGCTGAACATCAAGAAACCATAGCCAACTATGGCTATGCCAAGATTTACAGATCAAAGTTCCAAGATAAAGAGGAGATCATTGGTGTCCTCCTCAAGTTCCACTTTCTATACTCTGTACATGCAGAGATGCAGCAGATGAAAGATGGACTGAATGCCATAGGAGGGTTTGGAGATATTGTTTTTGGATGTGCAGAAATATTTAACAATGTCCTTGGAAATGAAGTGAAAACCCTTACATATGTATCTTTCAAAAAAGAGTATTGCATAATGCTTTCAGAAGCTGGTTCGAACAGGAGAGCCATGGAAGAGATGACAATATACAGTTTTGAAGTGTTTTTACAAGATCTGGAGGAGAAGCAAGTAGGTGATTTGCGTCTGGAAGATTTATTGATCTTTATAACAGGAGCAGACAAGATTCCCCCACTTGGATTTGATTCATCAATAAAGATTGATTTTTATGATTTTCAAGATAACAACAGGCGCCTCCCACATGCATCAACATGCTCACCTGCAATATTTCTTCCCAGAGGAATGGAAAATCCAGATACATTTAAGGAGCTCATGAAGGAGGTTCTTACTGAGTGCCATGGCTTTGGATTAGTGTGAGAATTTATGTATGCTTTCAAGTTTCAGTTGTTACTGTTCGTAGTTATGTTGAAACATTTTCCAATTGCTTAATGCTGTAAATCCAATGTACTCTTTTGTGCTTAATTGTAGGGGGGTCATATTGCATTTTTGAAATTTTCACCCCCCATAGCATTTTATAATGCTGCCCCCCATTTTAAGGAAATGTGAAAGTACGACCTACCCCCCTCTCAATTTTATTATCAACCCCCATATTAGACTTTTTAAAATTTCTCAGAAAAGAATCTTTGCTGCCAGACAGAACTCTTTCTAAGAACAAAAGTTAACTTTAAAATTTGAACTTTATTTAAAACTTCATAAAGTTCTTAAAAACAACGAAATCTGGACCCTGAAAAAAATGCTGGATATATTATGCCGGTGTAAATACTTTTTTGTAATGACACTTGTTTTGTTTTGTTTTGTTTTGTTTCGTGTTCTTCGATATTGTATCAAACAAAACGAAGTAAAAGATTCATTTCTTTGCTGATATGATGTACCTTTTTGTTCTATTTTCATACTTTATGATTGTTAGCTAGTTGTATAATTTAGTTCTAAGTTTAATCTTGAATACATATAAATTTGTTTTTTCTGACATGTTTATTACTCAATCTTCATTGTGTCTATTGACATACTCTTTTACAAATTGGTACCACTGGACACTTTCCCCTGCCGTGGCCTGCGGAGAACATTTTAGTCTACTGCCAGAACATTGAGTTCATGAAGTTGCTGCACGTTTAAAAACGCATCTCCGTGTCAGGTATTTGCACTTGATTATCAACTTCTACACCTGCAGGTCCTTCCCAGTCTACACCATAATCCTTCTGCCGTCACTGCCTCGTTCATATCCACTACTGGATTGTTTAACTGTCCAGTTATCCAAAGCTGTAAAGGAGTCATGTTTCTTTCTGTTCTTAAAGGATACAAATCCATGCTTCGACCACGTTTGTAGACGATGATTTATTATTTCGGCAAAGACATAATGTAAACACCAGAGGTCAGTATCGAGAACGGGGTTTAAAATCCCCACATCTTCCATTGGGTAGAAGAGCTCATGGAAATAACTGAGCACGTCCTTAAAAACATCCCTCCACAATCGCCCTATCCTTTGATTGTGGACACTGCGACCAACAAGAGCTGATTTACGATTTAAGCCTTTTCTTTCAATCATATATTTCACTACATCACATTTCACCTCCCATGTCACACCTAACCCTCGATGGCATTCCCCATTTGCTTACTGCACAGGTGAAAGAATGGACCACTGTCTCTGCTCGATTATTTGTAGCACATGAAAGGTAGACTGGCAAGCGGCTATACCCATCAACGCACCCGTGAACCACAAACGCCAGCGAATCAATTTGTGGTTTCCATCAAAGTGCCACAAAGCGAGAGGACCAGAAACTGAATAGGCTCTTCGTTTGATAGCAGTACAGCGCCGAATGGCAACACCCAAAGGATCTACCCTCTGCAATGACTCCCGTATGCGGTGGCGTTGAACTTTTATCCTCCGAGCTGATAAATAGCCAAAAATGTTTTTAGATCCACAGTTAGGATTAAAATGCTTGATCTCCATGACTATTCCATCAAGCTCGTCATCAGTAATATTACTATATGGCAATGCTGTTATTTCATATTCAGCAAGACGGCGCTCGATGGTCCTTTTGGAGACATGCAGCAAATCCTTGATTTGGGTAGCATTAAACCCCAGATCTACGAGGCATTCCAACTGTTCTTTTGCTATCATAAGAAGGTCTTCCCCGGTTACCATCTCGCCTTTGTTCCACCCTCAAAGATGAGCTGCATGCATTTTCAGCAATCTGCCTTGCTCCGAGGAGTTCTTGGAATACTACGTCAGACACATTACTAACCGAGTCTAAGTCGGTCGCTGCTTGAATTACGCAATCTATTTCGATGATAAGGTCTCGTATATTTTCTTGAGAAGGACTGGATGCCAATTCCAGGTTTATTCTCTCCATGCTGCTCGTCAACTCTTGCCTGAAGCTGTCAAGTTGATTTGCTCTTGATGCATTGTCAGCCATTTTTGGTATCAAAATTTATCAGATGAATTTATCAAATGTATCACTATGAATTGAATTGAAAATTGGTTCCCAAACTGCTGAAGAACTTTGAGCCAGGCTGAAGGCTGAATATTTTTTTGTAACCTTACTTAATATTTTTATTCAGCCACGCTGAATATCTTTTATGCAGCTAGGCTGACTATTTTTCATGCAGCTAGGCTGAATATTTTTCATGCAGCTAGGCTGAATATCTTTTATTCAGCCATGCTGAATATTTTTTATGCAGCTAGGCTGAATGTTTTTTATGCAGCCATGCTGAATATTTTTTATGCAGCTACGCTGAATATTTTTAAAAAAGAACACAATATTTACTAGAAACTAGCAGCATTTTCAGAAGAAAAACACAGCTGAATTTTGGCGGTGTTGGCACCCCGTAGACAACCAGAGTGCTGATTTTTTCAACCCGAATGTATTGACGTTGGTATCTTAGCATCTAATGACTTTTTCTTCACGTTACTTGCTATTTCCCATTCTTACTGAAGCGCATACTTTTGCAATTAGCGCCCTGTTGATTATACACATGCTACATTTTATCCTCAATCATCAATCTGCCGCTTGCCAAATTTCCAATGAAGTTTTACCCAGGTGAAGTTTCACCTCTCCTGAAGTGAAATAGCACTATACCAGTAGTGTGGCATGATTTCATATTTGTCTCATATATAAACGCAAGTTTAAAAATACAAAGGGTCCTACGGTTGATGAACAATACATCAAATGAGTAGTGATGTGACTGGAAACCAGCTATTTGACCCAGTGCGTTCTTTGGTTTTATGTTTACTTTTAGAATTGGTAATTATAGAAACCATTACAAAGTGAGATACATTTATTTTCAATACAACAGATAGACTTCTAGAAATGTTTTTGGTTAGTTGTTAGTTGTTCATCTTGTATGGTGGTTACATGTCATGCTCACAAAGCGTGCTCGTTCAGTTTGACAGCTGTGTTATTATCTTCCTGTCAGCTTTTATGTCTGACAGCCCAGGGTTTTGTTAGCCTGCGTGCAGTCTCTGAACAGTTCTAAGCCCCTTTGAGCTGTTTGGGTTGATTTTCTATTTATAGCTTTGCAATATTTACATAATTGTTTTTCATCATTCTCTTCAGTTAAAGTTCGGTTGCCAATGTGCGCATTTCCACTTTTTTAAATTAATCAAATTTTACATGTTTTGTTATTGTTTCAGTGAATGTCCAGTTTAAGGGATAAGAACGTATGGCTTAATATACGACAAAAGCACTGTACAAATAAACTATAATGCCACATGAATAGTGCGTCATTTTTTAGTTAATTGCAAACTATTCCTCCTTTTACAGCTTCCCCCTTTTACAGATTCCCCCTTTTACAGATTCCCCCTTTTACAGGTTTGAAAAAGGGGGAATGTGACGTCATACGACATCGTGTGACGTCATATTCCCCCTTTTCTCCATCTCCCTTTCCCCGTTCCCTGATTCCCCGTTCCCCTTTTTACAGATAGCCTGATACAAACAGCGAATCGGAAGTCATCAAAGCGGGCGATATTCACATCCACAAAATGCATCTGGTCTTTCCTTGTTTACATACATTAAAACTATAAAGTTTACCTTGTTTACCTATTGAGACTGTAAATTTTATTTACAGTTATAATAGATAAACGTTTCGTAACGTTCTATAAGCGTTTCCGCATTTATTTAACTGGTAAATTTCAAACGGTTTCGTACTTCCGTTCCCCGACCGTTCCCCGGTCGTTCCCAGGTTATTCCCCAACATTTCCCGACCGTTTTCCAGTCGTTCCCAGGTTATTCTGTTCCCCGACCGTTCCCCGACCGTTCCCCGTTCCCGCTTTTAGTAATAGCCAGGACAACTGGCAACAACAAATGCTAGTTAATGTTTTCTTAACTTAACTTAAGTTAATTATTGACGTATATCATAACTTGGCGTTATCAACAAAATATCACTTAACACATCCCTCATACGATGATATTTGAAATGTGCTAACTTATTGGGGATCCCACTGAGCCTCCGACTAGGGGATTACGAAGATGACAAACAACCTATGCTTAATATCAAGTGCTGACACCCAAATTGTATAAGCCAATCAATGCCAAGTTTTTTAAAAAGCTGACTCTGGCTAACCAACCAAACAATCGCAGAAAAACAATCGTTATGTTTTTCCACTCATCCCCACGGATGTGTTTTATTGATACTTGAACTTGTTGGGGAGATGAACATGGCCATCCTTTGTTTCAGTCCTTTGTTTTAACGGTTTTGTTTTACCAATCAAAACATTCCAATATCTGCGCAATTGCGCATCTTTCAGTAATGACGTAATGTAGGTTTTGAAATTAGCCAATCAAAACTGCCAACCAAGATTAATCTCAGTTCACAAATGATCACGGAAGTTCCATTTCACTTCCGTGATCGTGCTCAAATTTCTCTGTAGATGAAGAAACACAGCAAAAACCATTCCGTGTTATCTGTTTCGTACAATCAAATAGCGATACTCTCTGCTCTGAAGAGTTGTTGATTCTCAAAACAAAACAAAATTTGATACTTCTCACTGAATTACTTTCATTAGCCTTTTTATACACTACATATAATGTACATAGATCTTGTTCTGTTCAGGAAATGATATGTTTGGAATTGTTTTGTTCAAAATTGTTGTGTTTCATTTGGTTCAGCTGAATTCTGTTGACATGTGTGCTCTGATACATGACTCACTTGCTTATATATTTAGTAACACGATGATTGATTGACCACATGATTATGTAGAATAAATTGTTAGCCTTGTATCAGAATATCTCTCTTTCGAATGAACATGCTATTGATTAAAGGTGTGTCTATCTTAGCTTCGCTCTAGCTGCGCGCAATGAGCCTAACAGGTTAAGGGCCCAGTAGAACGCTCATGTTCGATGGAGACGAGACAAAGTACGAGTTGTGGGAAGTAAAATTTCTTGGGTACTTACGTCTACGAAAACTACATAAGGTAGTCATCCCGAGTGAAGATGCACCAGATGCAGGATTGAATGCAAACGCATTTGCAGAGCTGGTTCAGTGCTTGGACGACAGAAGTTTGGCCTTAATAATCCGCGAAGCAAAGGACGATGGACGAAAGGCATTGGCCTTGCTGAGAGAACACTACCAAGGAAAGGGGAAACCAAGAGTGATTGCAATGTATACAGAGTTAACTTCATTGCAGATGAAGGAAAATGAGTCCACGACGGACTACATTCTCCGAGCTGAAAAGACAGCAACCGCCCTAAAAACAGCAGGAGAAATCATAAGCAATGGTTTGCTAATAGCAATGGTGTTGAAAGGCTTACCAGATAGCTACAAAACCTTTGCAACAGTTGTAACACAGAGGGAAAAGCAAATGGAGTTTTCAGAGTTCAAGACAGCCCTCCGCAACTTCGAAGAAACGGAAAGAAGTTGCAATAGAACCTCAGAAAGCGGTGATAACATCATGCTACTAAGGCAAAAGTTTCAAGGAAACTGTTTTAAATGCGGTGAAAAGGGACACACGAGCAGAAATTGCCAGAGCAGGACTGCAGTCAACAAAGTCACTAAATGGTGTTCAAAGTGCAGAAGCCCTACACACAACACGAAGGATTGTAGGAAGACACAAGGAGATGCGGCGAAGAAGACCGAAGAGAAACAGAAAGAAGAAGAAGAAGAAGAGATACACGATTTTGCATTCAGCTTTAAAGATGAAGAAGTGAGAAGTAAGAGAACTTCAGAGTTATTGCTAGATAGTGGGGCAACTAGCCATATTATAGTAGATCGAGAAAAGTTTGTAAGCTTTGATGATAACTATAACAGTAGCAATCATTTTATCGAATTAGCTGACGGGAGTAAGGCAAACGTGGTACAAGGTAAAGGAAGGGCTAAGGTTAAGCTTTACGACGCTAAGGGGAACCCCCAAGATGTAGTTCTCCACAATGCTCTGTATATTCCCTCGTATAGTCAGAATATATTTTCAATCTCTGCCGCAATCGATAGAGGGGCGTGCATTAATCTTGACAAAGATTCAAAGTACCTCAGGCAGCCGGACGGTAAAACTTTCGAAGTAGAACAAAAGGGTCGTTTGTATTACTTGAACAGTATTTCATCATCAAAAAACAATGCTAGTTCTTTGATGGATTGGCACAAAATAATGGGTCACTGCAATTTTCAAGATTTGCAAAAACTACCTAACGTGGTGAACGGTATGAAAATTCACGATCATAAACAAAACGAATGTATTGTTTGTAATATGGGCAAAATGTGTCAGACTAGGAATCGGAAGCCAGATGAAAGAGCCAAAGGGCCTCTTGAGTTTGTACACTGTGATTTGGCCGGTCCGATAGACCCGAAAGCAAAGGACGGTTTCATGTGTGCATTGTGCTTTGTCGATGATTTCACTGGTATTCACATGGTTTATTTTCTTCAGCAGAAAAGTGATACCGTGGAAGCAACAAAAATGTTTTTGGCGGACATAGCCCCATTTGGTGAAGTGAAACGAATAAGAAGTGACAATGGAGGTGAATTCATAAGTAAAGACTTTCGTAATTTATTAATTAGAAATAAGATTAAGCATGAAACATCTGCACCATACTCTCCACACCAGAATGGTACCGTGGAACGTGCATGGCGTAGTTTGTTTGACATGGCTAGATGTCTTTTGATTGAATCAAATTTACCTAAGACTTTATGGACTTACGCTGTAATGACAGCCGCATTTATTCGAAATCGTTGCTTTAATCCTAGACTAGATAAAACCCCGTACGAAGCTTTGACTGGAAAGAAACCAGATCTTAGCAATATGCATATTTTTGGCTCAATCGGTTACGCATACGTACAAAATGCAAAGAAATTAGATGCACGTAGTAAGGAAGGTATATTTGTCGGATACGACAAAGGAAGTCCAGCCTATCTTGTTTATTATCCCGAATCTAACGAAGTTAGAAGAGTACGATGCGTAAAGTTCAGTAAACAAATGTTTCACGAAAATAGAACGCCAACACACGAAGACGATATTGAATTCCCAGTCACATAGACGCCAACAAACGTAGGTGACGAGATTGCGCAAGACGGAGAGATGATTGGCGATGACAAGGAAAACAGGGGACGTCGGTACCCCAAACGAACTCACAGTAAACTATAGAGGCATTACTCTGGTAAGTTGTCTTGGAAAAGTGTTTACTGGGATTCTAAATAAAAGGTTATCAAGCTTTTTAGAAACTAATAGTTTACTACTTGAAAATCAAGCTGGTTTTCGACATGGCTATTCTACAACTGATCATATATTGAACCTTCACCTTATTGCTGAATATTTCCTCAGCAAGGGAAAGAAACTATACTGCGCCTTCATTGATTATGAGAAAGCTTTTGACACTGTTTGGAGGAGTGGTCTTTGGATGAAATTGATTAATAATGGTATCAAGGGAAAATGTCTTTCCGTAATTGTGAACATGTATAAAGGCATTAAGTCGATGGTAGCTAAGAATAATGATTATAGTGAGAGCTTTTTCTGTAATTCTGGTGTTAGACAAGGGGAGAACCTTTCACCTCTGCTTTTCTCGATTTTCTTAAATGATTTGGAGGCTTCTTTAGAACAATCAGCGTCAGATGGCGTTTTACTAGAATTCGACAGTATTACATTACAACTTTTCAGTCTGTTATATGCTGATGATACTGTTCTTTTCGCTACATCACCTGAATCACTGCAAAACTCTTTGAACAATCTAGAAAATTACAGTAACAGTTGGAAACTAAAAGTTAACATTGGGAAAACTAAGGTTATGATTTTTTCCAGAAGTGGCAGGTGGAGCAAAAAATTAAAATTTTGTGTCAATGGAAAAGATTTAGATATAGTAAGCGAGTTCAAGTATCTTGGGGTTACTTTTAAAAGTAATGGGAGGTTTTTAAGTGCAATGAAGTTATTGAAAACACAGGCTGATAAGGCGATGAGATATATTGTTTCAAAAGCGAGAATGACTACCATGCCTGTTGATCTTCAATTAAAACTATTCGATTCGCTGGTTCTACCTATAATAACGTATGGGGCAGAAGTATGGGGTTTAGAAAATACAAATATGATAGACGAGTTAGAAATTCAGTATTATAAATTAATCTTAAACTTACGAAAATCGACTCCTAAATATATGGCGTATGGGGAGCTAGGACGTTACCCTGTTTCAATTACAATAAAAATTAGGATTATTAGCTTTTGGGTTAAAATGCTAAGAGGAAAGGAAACTAAAATTTCCCTCAGTCTTTACAATAATTTGTTATCTAATTATGAAAACATAAGGTGGATGAAATCCGTGAAAAACATTCTTGATAGCTGTGGCATGTCCAATGTTTGGGATTCACCAACAGATACCCAATTACGTAGCATTGTAAATAGAGTTAAATTTATTTTAAAAGACCAATTTCTGCAACAATGGAACAATGATATGCAAACGTCTCATAAGGGTAAAATGTACATGAAATTTAAAAAATCTTTCAAGATGGAAGAATATTTATGCAAACTACCAAGCAATCTTGCACAACAACTGTGTTGGTTTAGAACAGCCAATCATAAGCTACCAGTTGAAACTGGTAGGTGGGCAAACATTGACTATGAATTGCGAAAATGTGATATGTGCACATCAAATGAAATTGGGGATGAATACCACGCAATCGTCAAATGTGCAGCATTTTCTGACATAAGAAACAAATACATACCTAATTATTTCTATCGTTACCAATCTATTTATAAGTTTGAAAGTCTGATGAAAACTACAAATAACCCACAATTGATAGCTAATGTAGCGAAATTTATAAGAGAAATCTCAAACTTTAGAAAAAGAAACCAAAACGTTCTGTAAAACAAATTCCATTTGTTGCTGAATTTGCCGTGTTGCTATGTATGTTTTATGTTCCTGAAGTTGATTTAAAACTCTAATCTTATCACTAGTTGATGTAAAGAGTTTTATTTGATTTAAATCTTTTAAAACATGCCTCATCTGGGGGTATGTAGTAATTGATTATTATTGATGATGATGATGATGATGATGACACGTTACGGCTCTGTCGAATATTCCACAGTCAGTGAGATTGATGATTTTGTTAACTATACAGTAGATTACTGTTACCGTGTTGCTAATGTCCCAACGAGCCATAGTGAAGCTTTAAAATCAACGGAGACAAAACAATGGCAAACAGCCATGAGTGATGAAATGAAAGCTTTGAATGACAACGAAACATTTGACTTAGTTACCCCACCAGAAGGCAGACAGATAGTGGGGGGGGGGGATGGGTATTTGCAGTAAAAATGGGGCCGAACGGAGAAGAGACGTATAAGGCTCGATACGTAGCAAAAGGATATTCGCAAGTCGCAGAAATTGATTACCAGGACACTTTTGCACCAACAGCCCGAATGAGTTCAGTGAGAATGCTAATGCAACAAGCTGTCCAAAACAACATGGTCATTCATCAAATGGACGTTAAGACTGCTTATCTTAATGCGCCGATAGATTGCGAAATTTATGTTGAACAACCCGAAGGATTTGAAAAGCGAGGCGAAAACAACGAGAAGTTAGTCTACAAATTAAATAAATCTTTGTATGGCCTAAAACAAAGTGGACGAAATTGGAATAATACACTCCACAATTTTTTGGTTGATGAAAAATTCTGCCAATCACTCGCAAATCCGTGTGTATACACCAAAAATTCCAAGCTTGGTGAAACAATTATTTTAATAATTTGGGTCGACGACATCATAATTACGGCGTCTAATCTGTCCTTGTTAGAAAGCGTTAAAACAGCTCTTTCTAAGAGATTCAAAATGAAAGACTTGGGCAAGCTTTCTTGGTTCCTAGGAACCAACTTTGAATGTAATGAAGATTGCATTAAAATGAACAGCACACAGTATATAGATAGGATCCTCTCAAAGTTCGATATGGCAGACTCTAAACCAAAACCCACCCCGTGTACCCCTGGAATAGAGAAGGAGAGTGACGAAGTCGAGTCGATTGTGTTGGATGATCCTCGATTATATGGAGCAATTGTTGGGAGCTTGATCTATGTTATGACGGGTACCAGACCCGACATTTGTTATGCTGTGACAAAACTTTCACAGAACATGGCAAAGCCTTCTCAGTCAGATCTCAGCGCAGCAAAAGATGTGCTCAGATATTTAAAAGGTTCACGTGAAAGAGGCCTAAATTTCGAAAAGTCAGAGATGCCCTTACAACTGACAGGGTTTTGTGATTCAGATTGGGGTGCATCTGTGAAGGACAGGCGTAGCATAACGGGCTATAATTTCCAATTGACGGATAGTGGTCCTTTAATCTCTTGGAAAAGTCGTAAACAGCAAACAGTAGCCCTATCTACTTGTGAAGCCGAATATATCTCGTTAGCTAATGCTGTTCAAGCAGGGGCGGATCTAGACCAAAATCTGACTGGTGCAATTTAGGGGTTTTTGGGGCGTGTCCCTAGGCTTTCGTATACTGCCACACCCCTTGACAGACAACACGTAATCATTGACTCAATAAATGCTTTCAAATATTTCTTTGGTTGTTTAGAAGAAGCTTTAAAGTAAAACACAACATTTTAGAAGAAAACAAACGAAAATAATAAACGTATTACTTTTACGAGTTTCAGTTCAGGACATATTCAGGACAGGACTTCAGTATCAGTTACATCAAAATATCAACATTCCGATAAATACGTAATAATGACGTTTTGCCCCAGTCAGCCCTGCATTTTCATTGGTAGATTGGTCTTTGCACCAGTGGAAATGACGTTTTGCACCAGTGAAAACTCATTTCATTGGCTAATGTTGAAATTTTGACACAATAAAACCCGGGTCACTGGGGCAGTAGAAAGCTGTGACGTGTCTCAATACAACGGGCAACACGTTTTTACAACCATTCTGCGTAAAGTTGGCCTAGCTTTTACAGCATTGCCTACTGCGTGTGTGCTCTGGTTGACCTAAACAGTCAATCCAGCTGTGAATGTGGAACTATATTTTGTGTGAACGTTATCTTTAATCGATTACGTCACTGCTTTTGGGAGAATCTGACTGGGGCAATTGCACCAGTTGCACCAGTCTATATCCGCCTCTGGTTCAAGAAGCAAAGTTCTTAAAACAATTATGCAATGATATGAGTATTATGATTAAAAACATTTTAATTAACGTTGACAATCGAGGAGCAATTAATTTAGCTAAAAATCCTGTTAATCATCAAAGATCTAAACATATTGATATTAAGTACCATTTTATTAGATCAGAAATACAAAATGACAATGTAATTTTGCAGTATGTACCAACAGATGATAATGTGGCTGATGTTTTTACAAAGCCAGCCACTAGGGTAAAGTTAGATAAATTTAGACCTTTTATCATGGGAAAGTAAATTGTATTTCCATAGTATCAGAGCAAGTGGGGGTGTTGACATGTGTGCTCTGATACATGACTCACTTGCTTATATATTTAGTAACACGATGATTGATTGACCACATGATTATGTAGAATAAATTGTCAGCCTTGTATCAGAATATCTCTCTTTCGAATGAACATGCTATTGATTAAAGGTGTGTCTATCTTAGCTTCGCTCTAGCTGCGCGCAATGAGCCTAACAGATTCCAGTTTTGTTTTTACCGTGAAGTGTGGTTTGTGCACAGAATCTGTTTTAAGATAATGTGTAATATATTTGTTCTGCACTAATAATTCCAGCTATATTTAAACTTCTGTTAGAGTGCTCCTTGATGTTGTTCAGATTTGTTCGTAACTTAGGCCAAAGGTCACCGTTCTACTTCCTAGCACATACATTGTGGCCGTCTGCATGAATTCTGTATGTATTAGGGGTAGCATACTCTAGAATAGCATACCAAGTGTGATAAAGGGTAGCGTAACAATACCTTCCTTTAAACATGGGCTGGCGAGGTATGCAATTGCAAGTTTTGCTTTTTCGGTAAATATATTTATAGTTATGTTCACTAGTTGAATGGTAATAATAATAATAATTATTATTATTCCGTATTCCGTATTCCGGATTCCGGATTCCGGATTCCGGATTCCGAATTCGGGTTTTAAAGATAGCCAGTTTGATCCCATTTTGTTTGAAAGTCTTCTCATCCAACGCGACCACCCCTCCCTTAACAATCAAATGTCTAGCATTCCCCTACAGCTATTTTAATTTATTGTTGTTTTCTTTGTTTTTCATTGCATTTTAGCTTGTATGTTGCCTCTCAACCATTTCGCAATTGTATTCTTTTCTTTTAGTTATGCCTTTGTTTTCTTATATTTTAATATTGCATTTACTTTACTTCTTGTCATCTGAGGATGCTGCCAATAACTCAGCGAAACGTTATGTGATTTTTTACTGGTTATGTCGTAGTTAATTTTATTTTATGGATTTGTCAATTGGATTTGTCAACTAAGTTTGTCTCTGGTTTATTCATCATGTCTACTCTTATCGTCGTGTACATTTTAAAATGTTTGCATACAATTCGTTTTCCACCTGATATTTCCATTACTAAGTAGCTACTAAACAAGTCGTAGAAATCAATGAGATGAAGTTTATATACCGCTAGTTCTAACACTTATCTAAAATTACCGAAAAAGGAATAATGTTCCTTGAAGATTATGTTTGACCAATCAAAATAAGTCAAGTAACTGATCTGGTAGAAAATTACGAAATATAAAATCAATGTTCAACTGAAAGCGACTGCGAAATTAGAACGATATAAAATCAAAGTTCAAATGTTGCTAAAGCCCAACTGTTGCTATAGTTTCAAGCATCGTTGTTTTGTTCTTTCCTGTATGCTTTCCTGGCCATAGCTGTAATGACCGATGCCGACCATAACGTCATCGCTCTTTTTAAGTGCTTCAGCGCTTCTTGCACCCTTTGTCAGGGAATGCCATATGCAAAATCATGACGCTTGAGTTGCAAATGAAGATGGTTTACGATAACCTCTTATAACCTCTGGAGTTATGTTTGGGATATTCTTAGCTGCGTAGGCTGCAATGAAATAACAAAATTGCTTAACTAATAGATGGCAACAGAAATAAGTAGTTGCAAATGTAGTAATGTTAAGCGTAAGTTCCACGAGCAATTTTTCCATGATAATTTTTCTTTGACAACTTTTTTTGGTCGTGTGGATGTGGTCAATTTGAGCTCATATGACAATTTTTCATATGACAAATGCACTTGTTCAAAAGCTAGCATGCCAGCTTTTATTTGCCATATGAAAAATTGTCATATGCGAAACTTGCCCGTGTAAACGACTCAGCAAGTGAACTTGACAGTACGAAGTCGGAGAGGTACAAGAATCGCAGTATCAAAAAAACCGAATATTAAGCGCCCCCTTCTTAATAGAAGAGATACGGTATAGATACGGTAATAATAGCGTAGAAACATGTGAATAGACATTAATTCCTTTTTTTATCAATGGCAACATAAGCAAGTAGTTTAGGACCAAAGTTAGTCATTATATCTTAAGGAAAATATCCATTTTTAATGTTTGTCAATTCAATGTCCATGTGTGCGGCTTTACCATGCTGTCGCTTCTTCATTTCTTCTAAAAAAATGCTAACATAGCACTTTTTTAACGTATGTCAATCAATAACAATTGGAACTTTGTTATTATTGATTATTGTTATATACTATTATTGTTAATATAAGATTATTGTTTTGTTTTTGAAGATGCTCGATTTTAAAATTTTAGAATTATGAAATGACCGCCCCCCTCCAATAAGCGCCCCCTCTAATAAGCCCCCCCCCCAATTTTGCGAAATATTTAATAAGCGCCCGGGCGCTTAAGGAGATTTCTCTGTTCATTTAGGAGATTTCTCTCCTTGATTTGCCTGCTCTTAAAGGGCTACTCCCACCATATTTTTTTTGTTCCATTTCTGGGTAGTTTTGGCGTAAAAACAGGTATTCCGGTTTTTAAATTTTTAAATTCGCTCATTAACACCCTTTTTTACGTCTCCAAACATGCGCATTCCAGAAAAAAATCGGGCAAAAAGAAAACTGGGGCGAGGCCGGTGTGACGTACATGGCGGAACGCAGGAAGTTTACTTTATTGTGTTCAGTACAAAAGTCCCCACGAAAATGTTTTGCATATCTATAGTCAAAACGAAGTCGTATTTCGAAAATTAAACCGTGCCACGCACTAGTTCAGAATCTAAGGAATCTGTTGATGCCTCGTTGATCATGAAAAACGTAAGTTTTTTCACACAAATGAGGATGATTTGCTCACGCTTATGCTGCAAGCCGGCGGGTTTTTCGACCTCAACGTTGCAGTCTCGAGCGAGCTTCACACACAGTCTCAGTGGTGCGGGATGGTTTTAAACAACAATATGAATTAGAAATCTATTCAATTAAAGAGGAGCAAGCTCTCTTTCAACAATTTTTCGATAGAATTGATAGTATGGAAAATTGGTGAGCTCTTATCTATGCATTTATAAGATTTAAACCAGATCGGGTCAGTCAAAAATTTGCAAAATTGCTAGGCCGAGCAGGTCCTGGCACGGGTAAAGCAGAAGTCTGTTATTTTGGACAAATAATGCATAAAACTAGCCCTATTTGTCTTATCTGATGTGTATTTGAAGCAGCAGCTCATATTTTGGTAATAGTAATATTTTGGTAAGTGTAGTTATGGTCATAGCTGCGTAGAAAAACTAGAAAATCCCTTCCAGGAGTGTAAACATTAATGTCCAGAGATCGAAGATTTCACAAGTTCAATGTGAACTCGAAGAGAAACTTTCCAGCACAATGTTGGGCTTCATACTGGTGTTCTGGTTTTGATCATATTGTCTGACTTTGCCAACAATATACTTCAATCGGAGAAGCTTTCGCGAGACGAAAAAACGCGAAATTTCTGGAATTAACTTTCGCGTTTTAGGCAAAATCGGATATTTTGCGAGAATAAACTTTCACGAATTCCAAGTATGAACAGAAATTTTAAACAGAAACCTTGAAGTAGTTTTTATTCAAAGTAAAACTTTTTCATAAATCATTTTTACAACGTTAACAGAAGAAGAACAATATTGTAATAAGTCAGCTTCGCTTCCATATTCACTCTGCCTTCCCTTTTTTTCCATGAAACTAAGTAATGAATAAATATTTTTCTTTGTTAATCGCCTTTCACTTTGGGATTACCAGTTTTTCACAATAGCGTTTTTGCGAGAATAAATTTTCGCGAATTTCTAATTTTGAAACTTTTATCAAGAATAGACTTTCGCGAATTTCATATTTTAGAAAATTTCGCGCAATAAACTTTCGCGAATTTTGGCCAAAAATGCGAAAATCGCGAAAGTTTCTTCCCGCGAAAGTTTCTCCGATTAAAGTACACCTTTACTTTGCCTTAGGTACAGGTTGGTCCAGAAAAAGTAACCCCCCTAACAAAATAATTTATAGATATTTTTTCTCAAAAATGAATTGAATCAAATTTATACCAGATGGTATTCAATCCAGGTGTATTAACGTGTAGAAATATCTTGAATTATTATTTTGGAAAATCAAATGCAAAGAAGTTTCGCGGAAGACCAGTAATAACATTGCCAGTTTCATTACACAACGACATAATTATGCTAAAGAAACATAACACGTTGAAAAATAGATATAACAGCATAACCCAGCTCAAATCGAAAAATGATCTCGAAAGCTTACGAACACAAGCGCAAGAGAGACAAACTTGGACAGCGCTAGTTAGCGACGTTTTTGTTGCTGCTAAAGCAGAAAAGAACTGATTAGAGCTTCTTTAATGCGGATATAGCTATTATATATAAATATCTTGACGTTTAGAGGTTCCATCTAGACACAATGAGGCGTTAAATTCGTGACATACAATAACCCGCTGTTTTGGCGGGAAATTGAAATTTCTTCACGTCAGCGAGCAAGTAAAACAAAAATTAACGTAAAAGGAAATGCCTGTAATATCAGTAGAAGATAAGCATCGTATAAAGAATTTAAGAATAGAAAAAGGATGGGGAAGAAAAAGAATCTTATCAGACTGACATTTTGAGCATCTTATGTGACTGATAGAATGAGTTGTTAAGTTTTTCGTGTTTTGTTGCCTCAATATAAAGTTACATGTTTCCAAACAGTGTGTTTTGGATGCTTAAGTTTGAGAGTACATTTACTCAGAGATAATAAACTCTACCAGCACAATATTTACACAAAATATCGCACTTAAGTGGAATAACTTGAAGTATGAATTTCATGAAATTGCTACTTCAGAAATATTTTTTACGAATTATTTTGTTAGGGGATTACTTTTTTCTGGGCCACCCTGTATATATAATTTATAACAAGAACTCCATGGTTATGCCAACCAAACAATTTCAATTCGAGCAGCTTTTTAACAACACACCACTTTAGCATTTCAATATCTTTGACAAAAACCCAAGTAGTAAGTGCAAGAATAATCCATAATTATCTTGCTAAAACCAAGCACACGGCAAAACTTGATAAAATAGATTATAGAACTGATGGAAACGATAAACGAGCTTATTATATCACGATTCAAGAACGTTAGCTGGTTGTTTTATCACGCAAATGAAAGGAAGGAAGAGGTTGAGTGATGAACAGATAACCACGTGAGGCGTGTGAATACTGGAAAAATCCATTGTCACTGCATCAGCTTTGGGGTCCATTTTCAGCCCTTAACAATGCCGAAAGTTAAAAAGAAACACACGGGGAGATGTCAATAAGCTTTGCAATGATGGTGTTGAAATAGTTTGAAAAACATTTGTATATATCATTGAAGACAAGGGAGAAAACCGGACGCGGCGTTGATTTTTCCATACTGAAGCCAAAGAGAGAAGTTGATTCCGTTCCGGCATGTACGTCACACATCCTCGGCCCAGATCGTTTCATGTTGCGCGACATTTTCAGAAAGGGCCTGAAAATTGCACTTTTAGAGCCGTGAAGAGAGGTGTTAATAAGTGAATTTCGAAATTTAAAAAGTGCAGTACCTGTTTTTACGTCAAAAACTACCCAGAAATGAAGTAACAAAATATGGTGGGAGTAGCCCTTTGAAGGTATGTCAAAGTGGGAATAAATATTTGTAAATTTATTTGCATGCAACCAGCTGATGTTTGACCAAAATGTTTATTGTTATGAGACCCTTAATAAAAATATGCAAAGACATATTATTGCATTTTAAAATAAGTGTTGTGAAGGGCTCTAAAGAGATTAAGTAAACTAAAGAGATAAATATTGGCTGGGTGATGAGAAATGCCACCATAGCGGGGCTGTGTAAACAAAATTTGTAAAAATTGAAGTAATGAGTTTCCTCACTGAATATTATACCGTCATGGGCAAAAGGTGTTAAAACCAATGAAGAGATGGTCATACCCAGGATCCATGGAGAGAAACAGAATGGTATCCTAAAAGCAACCTGGGACACGGCCATCGGTTATGCCACGACGACAGAAGATGAAGATGAACACCTTAAATTATTCATAAGACAGGAGAAATACACTTAGTGAGCATAAGTTACGCACCACCCGATGAAAAATGGCGTCTAAAAGTGGCCCGAGGCCTAAGCAAGAAAATTTACATAACAATATATAAATAACAAATGGGTTTCAATAGCGAATTTCTTCAGCTGAAATATACTCAGAATTTCATAAATTTTCAAGTGAAAACATAATTTAAACTATATCATATTGTTTTGTAATAATATTAAAAGAAAACTGCGAAGATGTCTCTTAAAAAATTTTCTCAAAAATTTATCGAAGTGGAGTAAATAAAACGCCAATAACTATAATTTCTTTCACTGAAAGCCACGCAAATTCTCTCTCATTTGAAAGAGAATGTTTTGAAATTTTGAAAAATGTAAATATTTTTCATGTAACTGTCTTGACCTTTTATAATTTTCAGTTTCAGTCTTTGTTTATCATTTTAGGAGTGTGATTTTACAAAACCTAATTTTCCGTAATTTTTTTTTCAGAGTAAAAAACAAGAAGGTTAAGCGTCATAACAAAAAATCCGACATGGATATTCCTATAATTTGTTTCAAATACTATAATTTGATATAATTTTCAAGGGCTTCATACTTTCTGAAGTTAACAAAAATTTTATTTTTTAAAACCCACTCTGAAATTTGAAAAACAAAACATGTGCTTCCCTAGTGGTAAACAAAGACTGAAACTGAAAATTATAAAAGGTCAAGACAGTTACATGAAAAATATTTACATTTTTCAAAATTTCAAAACATTCTCTTTTAAATGAGAGAGAATTTGGGTGGTTTTCAGTGAAAGAAATTATAGTTATTGGCGTTTTATTTACTCCACTTCGATAAATTTTTGTGAAAATTTTTTAAGAGACACCTTCACAGTTTTCTTTAAATATAATTGCAAAACAATATGATATAGTTTAAATTATGTCTTCAATTGAAAATTTATGAAATTCTGAGTATATTTCTGCTGAAGAAGTTCGCTATTGAAACCCATTTGTTATCTATATATTGTTATGTAAATTTTCTTGCTTAGGCCTCGGGCCACTTTTAGACGCCATTTTTCATCTGGTGGTGCGTAACTTATGCTCACTAAGTGTATATGTAGCTTGAGTTTTAATTAAATTGTTGGTAGAGTGGGTACGGCAACACACCATCAAGGGATAAAAGGCAAACCTGTGTCTATCTCTGTGTCACCGCCCTTAGCAGCACCAAGTCTCTACCGACAAACTGAGTGCCGTACCCCACGTCTGGCGGTGGAAGTTTTAAAGACAAAATACCACCCCAGTACATTATACATGATTTGTCACAAACGTATTTAAATACAATTTACTACAGGGAAAATACAAAGCCTTTGCACTACATTCCGTGAGGAAATGAGGAACGTAAAAAAAAGCCAGGGGGCGGGAATGGGTGCAGCTGAAGTTTATGACCCCAAATGGAGGCTTTTTGAGGAGTGCTTATCTTTAGAGGAGGTCATTATCTCAAACCGCCCATCAGTGTCCAACATGCCTTCCACTTTTAAGGATACATTAACTGAGACTGTAGAGTCAATGGAGCCAACTGAAGAGGAGCTGAGCCCCTCTTCATTGAGCACCAGCACCCCGCAAGAACAAATACATCCAAAGAAGAAAAAAGGTCCCATGGATGGAAAAGTCTGCATTGGCATTGTCAGACCTTGCAAAAGAGGCAAACGATACGCCTACCAATGAGACGAAAGAAGATGAGTGGGATGTATTTGGTAGAGATGTGGCAAATACACTGAGAGGCCTTGAAAATGCAGATTGGCAGAGAAGAGTAAAATTTGCCATACAAAATGCCATTTTCCAAACCATAGAAGAACAGAGAGCTATATCACAACGGCAACCTGTTAATTAGAACTGTTATAATAATAGGAAGAATACAATGGAAATTTAGTTTATCATGATTTAATGGCGTCAAATAATATTTAGTGGAAACAAGAATAACAACAATCAGAAGTGCTTTTGCATGGATGAGTTAAAAATCAATGAAATATCTGGAACTCATAAAAGTTTTTTTACTCACAAAGTATGGTGTTTTATAGATTTCATAGATTTGTTATAGATTTAAGATCAAGCTAGCTGTTCTAAAAATGCCCACTCAAGCATTTGCCACGAAAATCGACAGCACCTTCATCATAAAAATATTCTTTTAAGCTGTCTCTCACTTCACGTGCACTCAAGGAATATGATCGCCCACTTGGGTTTGATACTACTAATTAAATTTCTCCAAGCTCCACTTGCTATGTTGCCATTACTGTCCTCAGTACCCATAAATCCTGGGGTAAACGTATCTTTCTTTGTTATCAGGAAGTTGTGCAATGCAATATAAGCCTGAACTATCTCTATGACATTATCTACATCAAGCTCAATTGTCCGTGATAAAATCCTGAATCTAGAAGACATCATTCCAAAACTATTTTCCACTATTCTCCTTGACCGTGATAAGCGATAATTAAAAACCTTTTCATCGCCATTGAAACCTTTAAATAAACAAAAGCCTATTATTGTCCTACTCCATACTGTGAAAAAAGAGTACCCCCAGTTACGTGCATTCTATTGTAAAAGTAACCTTTGAAAAGTGGCATCATCTTCTTGGACCCTTGCCGGAAAAAATTTTGAAAACTGACAGGGTCTGTGAGTCGTAGTTCTCCAACCAAGTTTGCAGCCAGCCCTTGGGCTTGGCGACGAACATGGGTTGATCAGGGACCCACCCACCATTTTATTTTCAACTTCATGGTGGTGCATAAGTAATGTTATGCCAATTCCACAAGCCAACAGACGTTTCTTCTTCGAGATAGGTGCCATTTTAAGATGTCACTGTTTGTATTTGGCGCAAAATAAATTCTGGTGCGAGGCTAAGGTACAAATGTTATGTAAATGTCGTTGACCTAATTGATAGTTTGCACAGCGAACAATTGTCAAAGAAACTTGTCGTCAATTTACACGAGCAAATCCGCTTGCCGTAGAAACATTGTCAAATAAGACTTGTTATCCATCTCCATCAACATGAGCAACGAAAATTGTCAAAGAAAATTGTCATAGAAAATTGCTCGTGGAACTTACGCTTTAGTGTAACCGCCTATAGTTTTTATTTATAATACAACAATAGTCTGTAACGACCATCGGGTTATAGTTGTTCAATAGAAACCCTAAGCATACGCCTACTCTTTGATTGTTGTATCTCGTAAATATTCTATGATACATGTCATAGTCATGATAATAAAAAACAATGCTTGATAATTTACCCTTTTAACACCACCACTTGATGACTGTGCGCTCTTCTGCTCAAGATTTGCCGAATGGGGTCGAATGGGGCCAAATGGCGCCAAAAAAGCTCCCCATTCTTCAGGTCTAAGTTGAAAATCGTCATCAAGTACTTCCCATACGAAGATCTGCAGGTGTACACGAAGACCATGATAATAAACGGATCGCTCCGTTGGTGTCGGAGAACTTAAGTCCGATTTGCTAGTTGTTAGCTTGAACAGAAATTTCGCAAGAAGAAACACACTGATCAATAGAATTCAGCTTTTTCAAAAGTGTACACTCATGTCCACTTCAATTCTATCTCCAAAACGCAACTGAACAATACATAAATTTCATAATTATTTCAACGTGCTTAATAGGAAATGAGTAATATTCTCTAAGCTACAAACCAATCAGATCGTTACAAATGTCTCTATTTTATCCAATCAAAACAAAATTAGTAATATAAGGGTTAGTCATTAGATCATGTGGAAGGTCATCACAGTAAGAAGTTCGATGAATCAGTTAGCCGCGCGTGCGCACAAGGAATTTCCCACAGTTGGCGACATTTTTGCAGAATCAAAGCTTCCTGATGGGGATGGCCTAAAGAATGGGGATGGTATTGCAAAGGTGACCAACACTGCACATGACGACTGATATGGATGTTGCCCCTGAAAATCTTTTGAAAGTCGTAAGATGCAATTGCAAAAGAGCCTCTAAAAAAATGCGGGACAAGCCTATGTAGCTGTCGAACAAAATGGAATAAAATGTGTACCAACATGTGAAGAATGCTTTGGTGAAAGTTGCGGAAATATCGAGGTAAGATCATTCTTTAGTTCGCTTATTTTTCAATTTTTGGAGCATGTTCAATATGTTATGCGCTCATTGTTCCCTTCCCCTATAGTACTGTAGGCCACCCAATAAGGAGGCTACCTTGCTTAATAATAACAAGCTTACTAATTGATGCAGAAAACTCTTGGTCATGATATACGTATCAAGTCATGTCATAGTTATTATAACATGAAAGGATATTATGTTATGCTTCATCATCATCATCATTTTTTGACCGCAATCGAAACAACAGATTGCACAAAACGTTTCCAGACTTCACGGTTTTCTATTGCTGCCTTTGGGTCATGAGATCATATGCCAGTGTTACGGCTTATTGAAGTTGTGATTGATATAACACAAGGATTTGCTTGTTGTTTTCTTTCACTAAAAAATGGGTAGTATGTACTATACTGACATCATTTTAGTTGATACAGTTCAATAAGCGAACAGTCCGCGCCTATATTCTTTATTTTCCAGCCCAGATCATGAAACCATTTGTTTTTTTCAGGATAAAAAACAAATTGATGACAGTGACGAGGAAAGGAAAATTTTTGAAGATTTCTTTGGGTATTGACTTTTCTGGATAAATTGTGTTCCATCTGAAATTTGTATTTTTTTCAAACTACTATAACAAATTTGAGCATTCGTCAGAATGCTCAAAAACTATACATTTCAGGGGTACTGTTCTAATGCAATTTGGAATCAGCGTTAAATGCTCTTTCAAATGAGCCATAATACATGCAGTTTTGACGAGAGTACAATTTTAGCCGATTGGGGCGTATCAGTCAGCTACTACATGGAAACTTTCGATTTTACTCGTTGTAAAATCCTAGTCTGGGTGACCGACGGCCAGTTTCGAACTATTGAAATAAAAAACGAATAAAATTGCTCATTTTGGGAGAAAATCAGTGTCAAACTTGTGTCACGAAAGTGTGAGGGACCCTTCGCGCAACTCAAAAACTACTGATTATGTCAAAAATTAAAATAAATTCGGAATTAGCATAATCGAATTTATAGTTAGAATAGAAATTTAGGCCCCGTTTACACGGTACCGGTCAAGTTTTTAGCCGTTCAAGTTTTTGTACGGCCAGGCGTACCGGTCAAATATTTGTACGGATAGGCCTCCCGTTTACACGATGGCTTTTGCTAGCCGGCTTTCTTTGATCGTCATGCGCAGTATGCTTTTTCATGAATCGTTGGCGCCAAGTCGAATTATTTTTTGTGTGTGGTGAGTGAAATGATTTGTTGTCTGGATTTTTATGAAATTTACGATCTTTGTTTTTATTACTGAAAGTTAAGCTTCGTCGTAAATAACAAAAAATTGCTTTTAAATTTTGAGCGCCAAATCCAACATTTTGAAATTGCCTCGTTTGCTTGACTTTTTCACCTCTTTATGAATCCGTACAAATATTTGCACGGTTAGAAGCGTTTACACGGTACCGTTCAAATATTTGACCGCTCAAGTTGTCAACTCGTCCTCTTCCTAACAGGACAAGATTTTGCACGGCTATCCGTACAAATATTTGTACGGATAGCCGATCTCGTGTAAACGCAACCCCTATCCGTACAAAAACTTGAACGGCTAAAAACTTGACCGGTACCGTGTAAACGGGGCCTTAAATAGCTTTTGCACGACATTGAAGTCATCACCTTATTCTCGAGGACTTGAAGATTTGCCCCTTTCGTCAAAGTTAATTCCTAAAGTTTTTTTTTTGAATTCGAGACTTTTGCAATTTCCGAATCGACCTTAACTATGCAGATGTACGCCAATAAATGCTTAGCATTCATTCCATACTTAAAATTATACATAATTCACATGATATCAAGATGAGCATAAGAAATAGACTGTAAAGAAATACCCTCAGGCTTTAGAATGTCACAACACTCATCATTAAAATACAATTTATCATGACAAAAATCACTCAAAATATATGCATAAGACATGCTTTAAAAAACAGGCCCGATAGACTCAAACCAGGTCATTACCGACGGATCAACCAATACATAATTCTTAAAATCATTGTAAGAGATTTTATCATCTCTGTCAGTGTCAGCTCTCTTGAAGATATAATCTGCCACTTCATACAGGGCATCATGAGCCATAGCTTCAACCGCCGAAAAGGCTCTTTTATTTGCAGTGTGCGTGTTGCTGCTATTTATTTCTGTGGCCCTTAATCCATCATCTCGTAAAGGTCGTTGAGGAATTGGGGCATTAAATATCGCCGAAATAGGTCTGTTCCCACTATCATCGTAATTTTCCATCATCTCCTCTTCGCAAGATCTAACAACATCGCGAACAAGTTCGACATTTACTTGATGGTGCGCTTGTAATACTTTGAGCAGGTCTTCCCTCGAGATAAAATTGTCAGAATCAACATCGTACGCCTTGAATACAAATTTCATTTTCTCTGCTTGTGTCCCTTTGGTAATGATAGATAGACCTCTGACAAACTCTGGAAAACTAATATACCCATTTCCGTTTAGGTCATAAAATTTGAACATTTGATCGACAAGGACATTTTTCCGTAGTGCTAAAGGTCCAAGGCATTGGTAAAATATTTCTTTTGTAATACCCAGACTACTTGTACACAGTGATTTATACTGCTCATACAAATACTCTATTTCTGATGGGTCAAAGTGACTAATCACCCTGAGTTCTAAGACTTCGTTCCAAGATATCTTTGGTTTCACAGCTTTTTTACCTGCAAAATAAAGTGTAATTAGTATCAGTTGTAACGGAATTTAGCGTCAAGCGGTCTAAATATTAAAAACGATGTACCGTAAATCCTCGAATAAGCCCCCGGGGGCTTATTTACAAAAGCAAAATTTTTGGCTCATTATTAATCAATATTAAGCAAAATAAAAGCTATAGCTACGATGCAGCTAATCAATGAAGTTAGTGGTTTAATCTTGCTGTTATTTGCAATACATTCACTAAACAAGTTCAATGTCTCGATACTTCGACTCAATATCCTTGCAAATGATTATCAGGATGGGGGTTTATTCCAGGGGAGGGCTTATTGGAGGATTTACGGTATATCTGATAGCAGTGTTTTTGAGAAGAGTTTTGCTCTGATGCCCAAATTTATTAACAAATTCCAATCAGATAATTTACAAATCTTTGTCGCACATGACTTAATTAATGTATAATTTTTCAGTTATAGGCATAGTGCAACGAAAAATCACTTTCCCGTTCTCTCATTCAGACAGGGGGTGTCAGCAATAAAGAAGCGAGAGGGGGAAAAGAGGGTGGTATAAATTTGGAAAATTTCAAGTCTGATACGAAATACATTAATTTGATAATTACATTACACTTTTAGATATAGCCTCGTTTTAAACTTGTATGACATAGGGGTACGTTACGTCTAACAGTGTATTCAGGTGATACACTCCCTCTCAAAAGTATTGCAAAGGTCGATAAAAAACTGGCGTCAAAAACGGCGCCAAAAACGGCGACCACTCAAGCAAACATTTTGAATTTCGATATTGACTTTTGAATTTTCGATTTAGTTTCATCTTGTTGGGGAGATGAACATGGCCATCATTTGTTTCAGTCCTTTGTTTCAACGGTTTTGTTTTACCAATGAAAACATTCCCATTTCTGCGCAATTGCGCATCTTTCAGTAATGACGTAATGCAAGTTTTGAAATTAACCAGTCAAAACTGCCGACCAAGATTAATCTCAGTTTACAAGTGATCAGGAAAGTTCCATTTCACTTCCGTGATCGTGCTCAAATTTGTCTGTGAAAGAAACTTGTTGTTTATTTAAAATATGGCAAAATTTCATGAAGATATGGCATGTTTTTGTTCTCATATCTTTGTTATTAGGACGAATTTTAAAATTCAGGCCGATGGAAATTTAGAAAAACTACTGCTCTTTTGAAAAATGTTTGTTTGAAGCTGTTTTTTGAAACTATATGCAGCAGCAACTCTAAATAAAAACATCACTTTCTCACAGCTCGGCGGGATTTTAGCCGCCATAACAGGCAATTTTGTTGAGTTTTGTTGCATTTCTATTGTTCTCAAAGTGCACTGATTGGTCAGTTCAATTAAAGTAAAACAATAGCTGGACGTTCGAAGCAGTTCCCCCCTTGCTGGCCTAAGTACAATTAGGCCAGCTGCAGAGAGGGGGTAGGGTTCACTTGGTCCCAGAAACTTCCCCGTCAGGCAATCATACCCCCTCTCTCAGCCTGGTCTAAGTCACTAATGTCTAAATTGTTCTTGTCTGCTTTCTTAAAATTTAATATAATTCTAAAATATATAAACAGTACATCCTCGATTATCTGAACCTTGATTATCCGAATGCCAAAAGTTTTTACTACATCAATTTTTTGCAAACCAATTCTCGATCACTAAATAAAATATCTGTTGTCTTTTTTAATTTTCGCCCTTTATCACAGTCAAATCCAATGGAAACATCAAATTAACACATCAGTTTTCATGTTCGTGTTTACAATTACCAAAACCGCTAAATGGAAATCGAACAGGAATTTCAAAATCCACAAGTTTTGACTAATTGTGACCATCTTCCGTTTGAGCACCCAGTGACTATTCTGGGTGATAAAAATAAACTTCATGACAAGATTAGTAGGTAAAATTTTTGTCCTTGATTATCCGAATTTTTGGCGTATCCGAACGGCCCAGCAAAAAATTGAGTTCAACTTGTTCGGATAATCGAGGATGTACTGTAATTCCAAATCATATCTCTACCTCATAGGCTTTAGGCCCTCTACTCTAGGTTGTTGTCAACAGATAGCCGAGATTTGGCAAAGTAATTGATGTGGGTATTGGAAACTACAGGATATGTCAACAAGACACAAAGCTAACCTTTGAGGTAAAGAGCTGCTCCTATCTTTACAGACCATTATGAACCAATAACATCACTGAGATGTGAAATTTGACAAGAAGCATGTCAAATACTTTTTATATCCTTCCACTACAAGGAATTAAGCTCTTAAAAGTTGTATGAAAATATAATAATGAAAAATGGGAATATTCCATTCAAATGACTTTTTACTGTGATTAACCTTCTCATTTCTTGTATGGAAAAGATTATGGGAAAAAGATTTCCCATTTGATTGCATCAAATGATTAATGCCTAAAATCGCCAACACTAACACTTCACTGCTGAAAAGTTAAGACAGTTACAGTGACACAAAATGAAGTTGCTTAATGTTTAATGGATACTCACCTGGATAAAGCAGAGGAAGCAAAACAGACCTAGGATTTGCAAGTGGTGGGATAGGCACTGTTATCTTGAGAAAAATGTGATTTTTGTCATGTTCGCTCATTGGTTCACATCTTGAACAAATATCAAAGTCTATACAGTTGGAACATTTGTACCGAATACCGGTTAATGGATTAGCATTGCATATGTTACAGCTGATGCCACGATGAATAACACAATCGTTCTTTGACTGATTCTCTCCAATATTATACAGTAAATTTAAGATATTCTCTGACTCTCTGCACCTTATATCTTTGGCATCTTTAGAAACTAGGGAAAAAGTTCAACAACAAATTTAATAAAATGCAAGGCTAATAAACAGGTGTAAGTGCAGCTAATGGTAAAATTTGCATAAAATACACTCCCCTCGCAAAAGTTTGGAAGCGCCTGATGAAAAATGGCGTCTAGAAGTGGCCCTAGGCCTGAGCAAGAAAATTTACATAACAATGTAAGACTACCAAACGGGTTTCAATAGCGAATATATTTAGCATAAATATACTCGAAATTTCATACATTTTCAAATGAAAACATAATTTAAACTACATCATATTGCTTTACAATAATATTAAAAGAAAACTGCGAAGATGTCCGTTAAAAATGTTTACGAAAATTTATCGAAGTGGAGAAATTAAAACGCCAATAATTATAATTTCTTTCACTCAAAGCCACGCAAATTCTCTCTCATTTAAAAGAGAATGTTTTAACATTTTGAAAAATATAAGAATTGTTTAGGTAACTGTCTTGACCTTTTACAATTCACGGTTGAAGTCTTTGTTTGCAACTTGAGAAGCACATGTTTTGTTTTCCAAATTTCAAATTGGGTTTTAAAAAATAAAATTTTTGTTCACTTCAGAAAATGTTAAGCCCTTAAAAATTATATCAAATTATAATATTTGAAACAAATTATAGGAATATCCATGCTGGATTTTTTGTTATGGCGCACTCTGGAAAAAAAATTACAGAAAAATAGGTTTTGTCAAATCAAATTCCTAAAATGATAAACAAAGACTTAAACCGTGAATTTTAAAAGGTCAAGACAGTTACCTAAATAATTCTTATATTTTTCAAAGTTTTAAAACATTCTCTTTTAAATGAGAGAGAATTTGCGTGGCTTTGAGTGAAAGAAATTATAATTATTGGCGTTTTAATTTCTCCACTTGGATAAATTTTCGTAAACATTTTTTAACGGACCTCTTCGCAGTTTTCTTTTAATATTATTGTAAAACACTATGATATAATTTAAATTATGTTTTTATTTGAAAATGTATGAAATTTTGAGTATATTTATGCTAAATATATTCGCTATTGAAACCCGTTTGGTAGTCTTACATTGCTATGTAAATTCTTCTGCTCAGGCCTAGGGCCACTTCTAGACGCCATTTTTCATCAGGCGTTTCCAAACTTTTGCGAGGGGAGTGTATGTACCTAGGCTAGGGTTATGGTATTGAGAGAGAGAAAGAGATTACTTTAGGTTTTTTTAGATTTTTTTGTTCCAAATCTGTAAAAATTATACTCACTAGTTGGACAATCAATAGATTGATTCATTGTAAGATATGCGAAGCCTTGGAAACTCCAGGCAAGGAAACAAAAACTGAATTTACTTTCCTTTTGACTTTCAGTTCAGTTAGGCCCGTGCCCGTGTCTGGTCTGTCTCCAGCCAACAGAGCAGAACCGAGGGCCGAGTGAAGTTTGTTGCTGTTGTTGTTCAGGCAGAATAATATTACCGTATTTCCTCTATTAAGCGCCCATCCTCTATTAACCGCCCCCCTCCAATAAGCGCCCACCCTAAAATCAAAAAGTGTGAAATAAGCGCCCCCCTCTATTAACCGCCCAGGGCGGCTAATAGAATTCTTACATTTTCACTGTTTGGTTCAAATAATAGCGTAGAAACATGTGAATAGACAGCAATTCCTTTCTTTTATCAATGGCAACATAAGCAAGTAGTTTAAGACCAAAGTTAGTTATTATATCTTAAAGAAAATATCCATTTTAATGTTTATTGTTTTGTTTTTGAAGATGCTCGATGTTAAAATTTTAGGACTATGAAATAACCGCCCCCCTCTAATAAGCGCCCCCCTCTAGTAAGCGCCCACCCAATTTTGCGAAATATTTAATAAGCGCCCGGGCGCTTAATAGAGGAAATACGGTATGCTTTTTAAGGATGCATCGAAATACACCAAATTCTCGTTGCAACCAATGAAATCTACATTTTGCAATTTTGTTTTTTCAAGACTATCTATATAAGATAAGCAATTTTTCGACAAAACGCCAGTTTAGCTCTACAGCAGTGGCGGCGCCAGGGGGGGGATGGGGGGACTAGTCCCCTCACTTTTTTAGAAAGATGGTCTCTGAGATTCATGCAAATCCGATGAGAAAATTGGAGGGGGGGGGGGGGGGTTAGGCCTACGTTCTGTGAATTGGACATGTAAAACTTCCATATTTGAAATCATATATCAGCGTCTCCCATGAATTCCCATCTTGGAAGGGAATTCTCCGACGTTTTCCGACGTTCAACACTGCTATCAACAGGTGTTGTTTGAAAACATTTTCGCTGCATTTGACTTTCGTAACTATACCCATTTCTTATGTTTCTGTCAAGGTTTTTTGTGTTGTTATAATAATGTATGCAGAAAGAGAAATCAAAGGATCCTAAGCCATTTTGAGACCTCTCAAATGACTAAATCCCGGGAGCTTCCGGGGGCTTCGCGTTCGCCCCCTGGACCCCTACCAGGGCGCTGCCCTGGACCCGCTGGGGGGCTTATAGCGCCCCCAGACCCCCAGCTCTTTTAGGCAACGGCCCCCGGCCATTTTTAAATAGCAAGACACAATTTTTAAAAACTTTTTGCCCGCCCCGGAAAACCCCCCCCCACTTTTTTGAAGCTGGCGCCGCCACTGCTACAGGGGGTTTTCGCCCCCTGACCCCCTTATCTAGTCCATTGGCAATATGGCATAGAATAACGACGGAATCGTCGACTATATTTAACCGTATCTGCAGGTATAAATAATTCTTATCCGTTATGTGTATTGTCCCTATCGCAGTTTGGGGTTGTCTCAGGTTTCGTATGAAAAAGATCAAAATTTCCCACTGTGAAAGCTAATAACGAAATTTTTTTTCATAATTCGTAGTGTTAGCTCGACTCTCGGCGTACGCTGTTCCTCTCGCCCGGTTTGCTTCGTCACAAGACGAAAAATGATGTATGAGGCAGATCTGTTTCGATGCATCCTAAAAAGCATCTACCATATTTTTGGTTTTGGCGCCAAGACAAAATAAGACAGAACGAACATTGGAGAACAGGAGGAGAAGGAACACACACATCGACCTTTTTGCGTGTTTGAGTGCATCTATTTTCTTCATTGCTTAAAATGAACACAATGAACAACGACACACTATCTGACTCAAATGATGCAATGTTTTCTCAAGAGAAGAACCAAAGGCTGGTTATTACACATATAATCAACGACTTCTTTAAATCTTATGCCGGAAAGCAATGTCTTGGCCCCTTCCACAAGGTAAATTGTTTACCATAGGTTATCGCCTGGTTGTTATTTTTCCCAACACTGAGTCGAGCAATTAATAATATTACTAAACTTTACTAGTTCGGCAAAGTAATCACTCTCGTCGAATTAGCTGTAAAAAATACAAAATATTGTAATTAGGCTCTTGATGGATGATGATGATTATTGTTATTACATCATCATAGCAGAATATTTAAAGGAGAATACCGTAAATCCTCGAATTAGCCCCCTGGGGGCTTATTTATTTTTGACATTTTCAGAGGGGGGCTTATTCGAGGGGGGGCTTATAAAGCTATCTGAAATATGGCACAAAATTTGATGTTGTTACTGGGAAAAGAAACGGGAAATTGGTTTAGTTGTTCCAGCAAAGTGTTTTGCATACACATATAATCAGAAGAATGCTAAGATATTGGTGAAAAAACTGCTAGAAAAACAAAATTTTCTCGAACTCGCTGTACGCAAGCATCAGCATGTTTGGGGTGGGGGCTTATTTGAGGGGGGGGGCTTATTAACAATTTGTAGTCCTAGGGTGGGGGCTTATTCGAGGGGGGGCTTATTCGAGGGGGGCCAATTCGAGTATTTACGGTATTAGCTTTTGTCATGTCAAAACATTAGGCATAAATGTGCTTTTATCGCAAGATTATATGGAAAACGTGCAAATTTTTTGTTCAGAGTTGAACTTTGTAAAATATCAATATTTAAAATAACCAAGCCCTTTTAAAAATAAGGCCCTCCTCTCCTTGGGCTTTTTGGATGTTTTCCACAATTGCAGCTTGGCCTCAAATATGGGTTATTATTAGGCATGCCCTTTCTCTTTAGTTTTTAATTTAGTTTATTTAGCTGAATAAGAACATATTATCATTTGGAGTGTTTTCATTTTTAAGAGCTTCACCTCAATTGTTGGACCCAATGGAAGTGGGAAGTCAAATGTAATTGATGCTATGCTTTTTGTCTTTGGATATCGGTCAAAGCAAATTAGATCAAAGAAACTTTCTTTACTGATACACCATTCTGAGAAATATCCAGATGTTCAAAGCTGCACAGTTAGTGTCTATTTTCAGAAGATAATTGATTTGGTAAGGATTCAGATTGTTTCCCTTGCATTTAGCTTGCTTCTTCCCTTTTTTAACAAATACTCTTTGATTGGACCTGAAGAGATGAACCAGAATTCAAAAATGATAGAAATCATTAAATTTAGACACAACAGCTTAATCACATGATAATTTTTGATAATTATTTTTTTCCATGTTTAACAAATTTATGATCTAACATTTGAACCTTGATGAATTGAACACCCAGGGGAGTTGGGATGTTTTTTTACTAGAGTAGTTGAGAGAGGTATAACAAGATTTGACACATTGAAGAGTTTAGCTTTAGTTGACTTATCAAACTTTATTGGTATGCTTTCCATACTGGGGTCTTGAAGAAGGCTACAATTATATTCTCTTTATATTGAGCTTAGATATAAGTGATATGTACATAGTAAACTACTAGTTGCTTTGATACGTTATTATCAGCAACATTTTATCATCATCAGTTGTACATGGTTGCATAATGAGCAAAAATTACTCTTTAAATAACAACAGTAATTATTATTATGACTATTATTCTACCAATAAAAGTTCAGGTAATAATAGTTATTATTATCATAAGATCAACAGTCATAAGAATTCTTATGTTTATGCTACTTTCAAGGGGTTTTAGATCTATTACAAGTTTTAGGTTCTAAATTATTTCACAAAGAACCATTTTACCATTTATTACCATTTTTTACAAGCCTGGCGAGGAATCAAAAATTGTACCAAATAGTGACTTTGTCGTATCAAGAACTGCTAAGAAGGATGGGAGCTCAGACTACTTTATAAATGGCAAGAAAAGATCATTCAAGGAAGTGGGAGTCCTATTAAGACAGAGTGGCATAGACCTTGATCATAATCGTTTTCTTATTCTGCAGGTATTTAATTCCCTTCAATTTTTTGTGAGCTTTTTCAAAATAAAGAACATATGTACCAGTGCTAAACTGGTTAATTTCTCTTTTTTGTTTTCTTTCAAAATTCCAGGGAGAGGTTGAGCAGATCTCCATGATGAGACCAAAAGCAGAAAATGAAAATGATGAAGGAATGTTGGAATATCTGGAGGATATTATTGGTTCTAGTAGATTTAAAGAACCAATTGAGAACCTTACTGTTCTTGTAGAATCCCTAAATGAGCAAAGGCGTGAGAAGGTAACACATTACTTAAGGTTGATTTTTAATCACTTATTAAATGTCCTCATCGTGTCCTTTGGATATTTTAAACCTTGGATTCTGGGAAGTAAATCCTACTGTAAATACTCTCTGTATAACGAACCCTGGATATAACGAACTTTCGTTATTACGAACAAAGCTTCTGATCCCCTGACCAAAAATACCCTCGATATAACGAATTTTTGAGAAAACCTATCGCGATGGCGTGCGGGGCTAGAGACGTAAATGTGGTTTCAATCATAATCTACCCGGCCTATTCCTTTCGCCCGAATTTTGATACGATATCAAAGTATAAAGTATGGATGGCGAAAGTGAAGAAGAATGTGAGGTAATAGAGGAAGAAGTTGTGTAGCCACCAACGAAGGGTGAAGCTTTTCAAGCTCTGGATGTGCTTCAAACATCGAGCCGTGCGGAAATAGGGAACGAAATGGGAAGATCAATTCCCTTTCGAAATTATATGACGTAGCAATGAGAAACAAAAAGGAACAAAAACATATCACTGGTTTTTTTGTTTAACAGAACAGAAAGAAATAAAAGTAGATAAAATAAAATAGTAATGACAAAATTGACAACAAGTTGTAATATCGACTTTGCTTTGTGATATGAAACATGTTTGAGCGTTTTTCCTGTTGCAATCTATGAGAGCAACAACTGTTGTCATCCTGTAAACTGTTTTTTGGAACAATATAGTGTGCGGCTTATGCAGCCAAAAGTGACATATCATTTTTTTTGCTGAAATGGAGAGAATTTAACGTGCTTAGAAGCATGCCGCAAATAGAATTTGAAAATGTTCTGTAGTTTCTGAGTTATTCATTGCCAAAGTAAGCATTTTGGCCAAATTTTTGTAGAAACTGTGACATCACAGTGATGCGCGATTTCAGCAGCAGACGCCCTGCGAACCGCGGTCAACAAAACGCTGATCGGAGTGAAAATTTCCGAAAACATTCACAGCGGTGCTCTCTTGGGCCTCCAGATGAATAAAATTGGAATGACTGCACTGTAATAAAATGAAATTTAATAACTGCCGTGGACTTCTCGATGACAATATAGACTAACTATTCATCAACAGAACTTCTATTTTCAAAGCGGACATCAATCTCTTGAAGGGATAGGCCGTCACATGCAGAATCTTCATCGCCGTAGTCGACTCCAGGTCGATTTCGAGACGATTCGCCCCCAGACCATTTCGCTATCTCAAGTTATTAAAAAAATTGTGACGCGAGGTCGAAATTTCCCATACAAACCCCATGGGAACTCAGTTTCTACAGACATGGGTGGGTTTGAGCCTAAATAAAGCATACCTATACTCGTCAGAAAACACTCAAAATAGGTTCATAGTGATACTCAGATCTTTTTCTCTCCATTTCAGCAAAAAAAAACGATAGGTCATTTTTGGCTACATAAGCCCTTTAAGCGCGAATACTTCAGGGAGGGTCCAACAAACATTCTGGCCCATTTGTGTTTGGAATTCTTCCTTAAAAATGTTCCTTCTGTACAACGAACTCCCGCTATTGCGAACTATTTTCTCGGTCCCTACAGAGTTCGTTATAGCGGGATTCTACTGTATGACTCCGTCCTGCTCTTTGAATTGCCCATTACTTTACCATACCAGTATGTCTTCAGTCTAAATCAATACAATTTTTAGCTGAGCCGAGTAAAAGCAGTGGAAAAGGAGAAAGATGAGCTCGAAGGAGCAAAAGACGAGGCCGTTAAGTATTTATCTATGGAGAATGAAATAACTAAGCAGAAGAGTTTACTTTATCAAAAATACAGGTAAGCAACGCTTTATGTTCTTCTATTATTACCGTTACTACAATTATTACCGTTATTCAAAAATATGAATCTGCATTCACATTCTTGATTTGCTTGTTCTTGCTACATCATTTACGCTTTAAGGCATTCATATTTCTATTTTGTCATCAAATGCTGAGTATTAATTATGATCACTAGTGAAGACAACGAACCATGCTGCAGCTCTTTTGTCGATACCAATTTCTGGCATTGTAGTTCAGAGTTCTAGCTTTCTAATATCATCCTCAGCTCTGCTTGCTTGAAGAATGTCGAAAAGGGAATGGCTGGACGTGCTGATGTTCAGACAAAACTTGATGAAATACAATCATTATTGAAGGAAATGAAAGGTTAGAATTTACATTTGACATTCACCATACCACCCCTGACAAGGAATTCGGCGAATTGATTAGAATGGATTCAGATGATCATGTGCTTATCCAGCGAACTTTACATTCTTTTCTTTATCAATGGATTTTAATGCACTTAGCACTACCTATAATTGTGAAATAAATTTGCGTCATTCTTTGCCTGTCCTCATTCTTCGCACAAAAGTTGTTTTATTACCATTATTATTACTCTAGTACTAGGCTTCTTACAAACCTTTTTTTTTTAAATTTGAATTAGGATATTGACATCTGGCCTATATTTATAATTATGATTGCAGTGGATTTTTTGTTAATGCTTATTAACCTAACATTCCGGGTCGAATTTCATTTTTTCGTCATTTCTTCTGCAGAAGTGATGAAAGTAAAGGCAAAAGAAGAGAAAGCCATCAAAAAGTATGCTTTAAACTACATGTAACTTTAAACTTTGCTGCGTTATTTTCCCTTCATTGTATCTTACCGGTTTCTTGTCTAAAGATGCTTTGCCTGGTGTGTTTTGTCACAGACTTTATTCTCAATATACTGTTCAATTTACAGGAACGAACATTTATTTTGGAACGGAAATTTAAAGAGAGCCGCGGCGCTCATTCGAGTAAATACGGTAATTAAGATTTAATTATTCACCATCCAATTTCAGAGAGTTTGAAAAGCTGGCGGAGGCAGCAGAAATAAGCAAAAAGACATTTGCGGAATTCGAAAATACCGATTGTGCACTTCAAAAGGTGACTTAACAACAACCCTTTTTTTACCCTCTTGTTTAGGCATGGCAACTAGTCTGATCTTTGAACTAGTTAATTGTCGAAAGATGGCATTTTGTCACTTCTCTTGTTTGCCTGATACACAATGAAGGCAGTTGTTTGCGAACAAGCCTTGAGCAGTCAGCATGCACAACATGTGCAGCTCAGAATTGCCAAACTCTGGTTCTATAGTGCTGTGGGTGGTTCAGAAAAAATCGGCACCTTTTTTTAGCTTAGTAGTCCGGATGCCCTCTTGAGGTTTTGGTATGGGGAGGGGAAAATTTTGCTGCTGTAGTTAAACTTCCGTTGTAAAAAATGGTGTGCATGCTCATTGTTCTGCCCGCCACAGCTTTGTACCACCGTTCTGCAGTATTTGAAACCATCTTGACAGAAGCAGATAGCTCTTGGCTAATGCCCATGATGCTGTGCTGCTAAGCTTCTATTTAGGGTGTGGATTATTGAAGCGGGAGTGGTGTGGAGTCTTGTTATTATTTTACTTGTCTTGCTATTATTTTGCTTCAATTTTCTAAAAAAATTTCTTTCACATCAAGGAATTACAGCATAAGCAATCTGATTGTAAGAAGTTGGAAAAGTCACTGCAGAAGGAAAAAGAAAAGGTTTGTCGAATTTTCAGAACCTCAGACGATAAAATATTTAAAAACCGTACTACTAATGACCCTGCGACTTAAAGTGTCTCACAGCTTATTTTTATTAGCTAAATCCATAGATTCGAATGCACTGATTTGGAATCCGTTGTATTTTTTTGATATCACAGATAGTTTTTTTAAATCGAGGCAAAGAGTGCCATTTTCCGTGGTTAACTTTTGGGACCGGGGGAGCCTACTATGACATCACAGTGGGACTTTCAGAAATTGCAAACATAGAGTATTCAATACATTGTACAATGAAGGGCATGTGGGACAGTCTTATAACAAAGCCCTTAAGCAGTTTCGGCTACTTTTTGACGATGGTCATAGGAGCTTTATTGAGATTGGAGGGTTAATATAATTCTCTAATGGGCTTCAGAAAATATTCACTAAAAATGACTGCAAATTACGCTTTATGAACTTTTATTGTTTGATTAATCATTCATCATCGTTCACAGTTTCAAAACAAGAGAGAATTCTCGTTTTCAAAGGAGGTTTATTAGAGGGGGCCTAATAACGAGGGGGCTTATTGGGCCTTTTACTGTGCATTAGCTAGTGAGGACAATATGGCCTGGATTTGAATTATTGCTCTAGACAATCGACTCATTTTTATTCAAAGACCACCTCTTTAACAATTAAGTTGGTTAAAAACCGTCAAGAAACTTTTAGTACTGAAACCAATCAAAATTTAAAAACTTAGTTGTAATTCCTAGCTTAGTTTCTTTTAAAAATACGCGTATGTGTATCTACACCTGTTGTAAAATCTAATTCACCTGTGTATTTCATTTTAGTTTGAAGAGCTTAAACTTATTCCCGAGAAGAACAGGAATGACATTGAAAGATTAAGCAAGACTCAAGTTGACCTTCAGGTAGGTAACACTATTTATTTTACACATCATGGCTTTGCTGTGTGTAATGTGTCTATTTCTGCAACTGCCTTTCTTATTATGTGCCATTAAACTTTACTTGACCATTTTTATGTTTTAGACGGAAAAGATCAAGGAAGAAGACAACTTGAAAGAAGTAATGGCAGGTACATGACTTTATGCCCTAAAAGAATATATTAATTAGAGTTCACTGTATGCCTGATCATTTGCTGATCTCAATTATTCAAAATTTATTCAGCAATTTCAAAGAAAATGTCACTTATGCTACCCTATACATCTTTTAGCAGTAAAGAATTGTTTCTGAGTCTTATCTGTCTTATCTTTACACTTTCTCGCAGTTTTCGGATATACGATCTCCTTTAATACGAGATGCGTAAACACATTTATGGCATGCCTGTGATATAATTCATTGCTTTCATATGTATTGTTTTTGTTACAATAAAGTCAGACTATTGTAGCAAAATGACCCCACAGACTATTGACCCCACGTAAATTTGTTGCAGGCTTGAAGCACGAAACTCAAGATCTTCAGGCAGAAAAAGAGGTTTGATTAGATATTTGTTTCAACTTCTTATACGACTTAAAGGGCTCATGCACTTTAAAATGACATATCGATTTTTTACGTAAATGGAAAGAAAAAGGTCTGAGTATCACTGTGAACCTATTTTGAGTGTTGTCTGACCATTATAAGTATATTTTTCAAGCTCAAATACATCCTGGTCTTTTGGAGATTTTTCTCAGTTATGACCTCAGTTTGATGACATACGAATCGCCTTTTGTAGGTTTAGTATGGGAAATTGGACCGCACGCCACATTTTTTATAGTTAATTACAGTTAATCACCAGTAGCTAAAAGCGCGATGTTTTCTTCACATTTTCAATTAATTCTTGTCGCTTTAAATTAGTCACAAAATTTGTAAGAAAGTTTTGAAAAATTGAAATTTTCATGATTTCTGTTTAAAGTGGCGTCAGTGAATCAAACTATTCTTTTTCAACTATTATTCTCAGAGTTGCCTGTTGAAACAGTGTCTCGCTAAGATCGTTTCAAAATGTCGGATTGCGAAGATAGTAGTTCAACTAATTTCTCTGGCAACGAAGAGGCCTTCTTGGGAGTAGCGAAGAAGGCAGGCTATTCAGTAGTCAGTTTATCTAGTGGAAATTTGTACGAAGGAGAACGGCAGTGATGATAAGAATATGTTTGTTTGTTACGGTCTACGGCCTATAATATCACCGCATTGCCCCCTTTTGCGGATAAAAATTATGTTGATAATTAAGAGTTTTTCGCATCTGTTGAATATTAATTATATGGAATCATATGAATTTTGTTCATGGTACTGTTTTGTGTTTAGTTACGATCCAGATATTTAGACGAGTTACGGAGCTTATGGAGAGAGGTGAATTGAATGTTGCAGACACAACGTTTGGTGACATCACAGTGATGTTCTGTTTTCGCCTGAAAAAGGTCAAAATTGCCTACTTTGAAGGTTAATAGAGAAAAGAGTATACACAATTTGCAAATTTTATTTGCGCCACGTTAATCAGTGCATTGAAATCTATAGTTTTTTTAAAATAAAAACACCATGTAAAACACCATGTTCTTCGTTGCATTAGCACTTTAAGCGTTGCTTTTTCAGGTGTTGTGTGTTGTGTTTTTATGTGTTACGTTGTATTTTGTGTAATGTGTTTTGTTTCAGCGAACGTTAATGTGTTTGCACTTGTGAGCCACCGTACTCTTCTAAGGGGCTGATTATATGAGATGTTCCAGCTCGTTTGTAACTTCAGCCAGGCTGAAATTGGAAGCGATTATATGGTGGGTTGAACTGTTGTTAAAAAAGGATTTGTATGGGTTCTTTTTCTTCAAATCACAATGGCTCTCTACATTTTCTCCCACCTCAGTTTGTTTCTTGCTCTTCTTTTTTAAATGAATGGCATAGTGATTGCTTTCAAGCTCTCTGAAGCCAAACGGAATATGATTTCGCAGCATGCATAAGTCACTTTATAATTTGACAAACAATGAATTAAACTGCACACTTTTTCATCTCTGTCCCATCGAAATCGTGCGGCACCGATAGATTTTTCACTTACATTTGCCGCCATTATGCTAATAGTTTTAGTTTAGTTCTTTGATATGTGCATGCTCCCAAAATTTCAGCCCGTTTTGAAATTATGAATTGCGATTACCTGGGATTTTTCAGTCCGTTTGGCTGGGCGGAAAATCGCAGCCCGCGTTTTACAAACGGGCTGAGTTATGCTGAGTTAGCAGCAGCTCAGCTGCCCGGGCTGAAATTTTTGTCGTGTAATTGCAAAGGCCGGTTAAAGTTACAAAGGTGTTGAAACTCTCATATATTCATCCCCTGAAGATTGCGTTTGCGGATTAAACTCGACTGGAGACATACCTGAGCATAATGTTTTTGCTTGCAGATTTTCCAATTTTTACCGTTTTACACCAAGAGTTTTTTGGGATCATTATGATTTGAATTTTGTTGTTCGTAAATGATAGGGAGACTACTCATGAGAGTAAAATACAACAAATTTTCTCATTGCAACAGCGGAACTTTTTATTATATGAAAATTTAAAGTGCCACTATAGCTTTTTTTTTATTCTTTATATCAAGAAAACTTGCAACGCTGATTTCAAATCTGAAAATATTTTTGAAATCTGACGCGTAGTTCACGAGTTATAACGTGTGAAAGTGTCGATATTTCGTCACTTTCACCATTTTTCTTGACACACTTCGAGGACTGGGATCTACCTACTATGACATCATAGTAGGGACTCCGTTTTTTTTCCCGTACTGAAGCAACAAGTTTGACACTGATTTTCTCCCAGAAAACGAATATTTTTGTTCGTTTTTTTTACTCAAATAGTTAGATATTGGGCGTCGGTTACCCAGAATGGGATTTTTAAACAATTTTGATCGGTCAGTTGCTTTGAAATTGAAATGCAAAATTTCCATGTAGTGGCTGTCCAATCTGTGGGCACGGCGCGGGCACGTGCCGCGGCCTGTGGATGCATGAGCAAGACAAGCTGAGCTTGTATTGTAGTGTGGTGGGTGATATGTGTTGTGTATTGTGTTGTGTGTGGTGTGTGAAAGCTTGTGTTGTGATTTTAAGAGAACGCAAGTACTCAATAAAGGAAGTAGGAGAGGAAGTAGGCGTCCTGGCCCACGCATGCGCAGTAGAATGTGTTAAGATCACGCATGCGCGAGAATCTTCGAGAATTGAAAAGAGCATGAACAGTAACAAAAATAATCGAAAACGACAGGTTGTGGAAAGTTAGTTTGAAGTTGCAAAACATCGCCAAAGCTGATAAAAAACCTATACAAAGCTTAATAACTAAAAAACGCTTTTGTTTATGAAAAAGATTTTTACAGCAATAAAAAGAAAATCTCTTGATTATATTGAATGAATTATTTCATATTTTCCATGCACTTATAAGATGATAAGAATTTGTTAAATAAATCGCAAGAAAACACAAAAGTATCGAGGAACTGGCAAATTCACGTTCTCGTCTCGAGATTGAATTCAAAGAACCAATCAGAAATTTTCGAATGCGACGTTGGAATGTACGCGTCAAATCTCTTTCAATCCGAAGACTCGAAACCGAAATAAGTAATTCCCTCGGGGAAATCCCCCTGACGTCACATTCAAAAGATTTTGCCAAGATTTCGAGTCACTTTAAAACAAAACTTGAAATGGACATTATTCAAAACAAAATGTGCAAGCTGGTGAAGAAACTATTTTAACACGTTTCAAGAAGAAAGACGCCATGAAAAAGAGACCATTTTCTGCATTAGCAAACAATAATATCTAAACCTTTTTATAAGCATTGTCATATCCTACTATATGGAAATGCTGGAGTACTATTAAATACAAGTTCATTCACAGCAGCATCCTCAGAATCACTAGCTTCCTCTTCTTCGTCATTCTTTGCTTGACGTATGATGAGATATTTTCTTTTCCCAATAGCATAATCTAAGGCCTCTTGCATATCCATATCATCTTCCCTCTGTGCTTTTTGCATCGTTGCTATAACTGCAGTTACAACAGCATCATTTTCGAAACTTCTATTATATAAAAATCTACGTTTGAAAACTTGCAATATGTTTTCATCTTCATCCACTTCCTTACGCATAGAAGGCCATACATTCCCCAAAGGAAGATCCTCATCAGTGTTGACAGTTTCATCATTATCATGATCACTTTCAACTTCTATCTCATCATCTGAGTCAGACTCTTCACTGCTCTCCTCGTGCATCTCTTCTTCATGTCGTGTAACATTACTTTTATACTTGGAAGAAAATTCACATTGATCACATTTATACTGACTCATGGCTAGCTGTTTACTTATAATTACCAACTAACTCTTAAATCCCTGAATTCTAGAGTCTCAACTCGCTTGATTTTATAGATAAGTTCCTCCATTCAATATGATACGGGAGAGGGACTGAACGATATTTCCGAATAAACAAAACTTAATCCTTGGATAATGCTAACTAATCCTGATTAATGACTACTCCATTCTAGCTAATCATTCCTAGTCATTACCTTCTCAATACTTGATCCTCAATACATCCTTGATTATCATTCCTAATCATTACCTGATCATCAGTTGATCCTTAACTGATCCTCACCAATCCTTACCAATCATACATAACCATTACCTGATCATCAGTAGATCTTTTACTGATCCTTGATAATCCTAGCGAATCATACCTAATCATTAGCTGATCATGAGTTCATCCTTAACTGATCCTCAGTGATCCTTATAGTCATTCATAGTCATTACTGATCATCAGTTGATCCTTAGCTGATCCTCACCAATCCTTACCAATCATACATAATCATTACCTGATCATCAGTTGATCCTTAGCTGATCCTCATTAATCCTTACCAATCATACTTAATCATTAGCAGATCATCAGTTGATCCTTAACTGATCCTTGCTAGTTCTTATCAATCTTTCCTAATCATCATCTGATCATCTGTTGATCCTTACTAGTCCTTACCAATCATTCCTAATCACTACCTGATCCTTAGTTGTTCCTTAACTAATCCTTACGAATCCTTACGAATCCTTACTAATCATTCTTAATCATTACCTCATCATTAGTTGATCCTTAACAGATCCTTCTAATCCTAACTATTCATTACTAATCATAGCTAGTCATTACATAATCATTAGTTGATCTTTAACTGATCCTGGCTTTATCCATTCAACATTTATCCTTACTGATCCTGACTAATAAATTCTTATCATAACCCAATCCTTATTAATCCTTGCCTAGATTTTATTAATCTTCAGCAGTACTGTGTAGGGTGTTCAGTCGGGATCAACTTGACCGGTACCGTGTAAACGGGGCCTTAATAACAATTGGCGCGAGTTTCCGGATGTTTTTGTCAGGAACCTATCCAGCGGGTGGGGGGGGACAGGGAGCCACAGCTTCCCTTTTGCAGCATTCTTGGCGATTCTGCAAAAACAAATGTTCCTTGTGTTATGAACAAATTTGTTATCGTGTTGCAGCCTTTCCTGCTTATAATTTATTTTTTGGTATTTTATATATCTACAGGAAAAAGAGCAGTGTCTTCTAGAAAAACAAAAGCTTGTCAATGAGACTAAATCAAAGGTATTTTCCGTATTTAGCTTTCTTCTTCGACGAAATGGAGATTATTTAAGCTTGTGGCTTCTAATTATGCTATTGCACCACGACTATGCAAGTATGAACTATTATTCAAAGTGCCACTATGCTTTTTATATTTGCCAAAGCTATAATAACGTTAAGTAGCTGCGCTCTTATGTTAAATTTTTTCATTTGATATAGTTTAAATTATGTTTTCATTTGAAAATTTATGAAATGTTGTGTATACTTCTGGTAAAGAAATTCGCTATTGAAACCCTTTTGGTGTTTTTATATTGTTGTGTAAATTTCCTTGCTCTGGCCGGGCCACTTCTAGACGCCATTTTTCATCAGGTTGTGCAATACTTTTGCTCTAGTGCGAGAAAAACGGGGTCCCTACTATGATTTCATAGTAGGCTTAACTCAATCCTCAAAGTTTGTCAGGCAAGATGGCGAAAATTGACACTTTCATTTTTTCAATTTGTTAAGATCATCATCATTAAAAATCTTTCAGTTGGTCACCGAGGAATTTATACTCCATCAACATTTTCTTTCATTTTGGTTCCCATGCTTTTATTTTATCACACCTGACGATTCTGTTTAGACATCCATCACTATTTGGTATATTTTTTATACATTTGGTAAAAAAATGCTTTTTAAGTTTAATGTGCTATACTCTGCTGATGTTGATTGTTAGTTTGTCATTTTTGCAGCTGGACATTGCTAAAAGTGAGCTAGAAATTTACCAAAGGCAACATAATGGATTACAGAATCAGCTCAAAGCAGCACAACAGAATTTGGAAAACGTCTCGAAATCAATCAGTCAGCAACAAAGGTACCCAGCTTCATTTATTTTTAGTAGGTATTGCGTTTAGTTGGGATACATTTGCACGTGTTTTATTAAAAATCTATGTAGCTTGGAATTAGTACGATCCTTCCAGTAGTAAAAGTTTATTAACAGTAAAAAGTCAAACTGTTGAGCTGCCTTTTAGATGAATAATGGCCCAGTTGTCTAGAAGAATATTTTCAAATTTATCCATATCGACTAATGTTGTCCTCACTGCTATCATCAAAACGTAGCCGGACCTGCTTTAGGAGTTATACCAAGTTAGACAGGGAAATTCTTATAAGAATCTAGCAATCAGGGTATTCGGAATTCTGTTTTTGAGACATGTTACTGGGGGGTCTGGGTGTCAAAACCCGCCAAGGGACAAAAAATTTTCGGCCCGGGGGTCATGTTATTGCTTACGTCATATCTGGGGGTCAATCAAATTTTTTTTAATCAAACTTCAGCAAAATTAATATCAATCGAAAGAGCATTTTAAACCAAGCAAGAAACGTATAAGAACTAGGGCCATAAAATCTATACATAAAAAATATGAGCTCTTGAAATTTTTGTAATGACGTCATCAGAATGGACTAAAGTTCAGATAATGTACTTTTGAAGTTATTTCGCAATGTAATGACATGTCACATTAGCCCCATTCACTGTCATCGCTATCAGTACTGCTTTCATCATCGCTAGAATCGCCAAAAAAGATATAATTAAGTTCCATGTCGTTTTCAAATGCAATTTCATTGTTTTCATTGGCCTTCTTTCTTTTTCGCTTTCTGCCATCTTTCCCAAACGGTGGTAGCTGATTACCCGAAAACGTGTTTTGAAGCACTATTGGTTTTGCGAAGATTTGCTTTTAATGTTAATTGTAGATAAGTTGCAATATGCTTACCTTCATACCATACAGGCACAACAGATGTCTCAGAGTCAGCCCGTAGCCACTGTTCATTATGTTTCTACGGAGCATTACTCTTTTACTGCACTGCAGCCATTCCATTAGCTGAAAGTTTGCTCGTCTAAGGGTCTGTTCATATGAGCCCGCTTGCCGGGCCAGCTCACTAAGCGAGATCTTAGGGCCTGTTCATATGAGCCCGCTTGCCAGGCCAGCTCACTAAGCGAGACAGATGCAAATTCTGTTCATATGAGAGAATTCCTTCACGCTTGCCGGGATAGAAACTGTAACATGATACTTGTCACTTGAGAAATTGACATTGAAAACAATGGTTGTGCATGCGCAGTTGGCACGCTTCTGGCCCGGTAAGCGGGATGGAGTGTTCATATGGGAAATTTCCAGCTCGCTTGCCGAGATCTTGGTACCGCTCCAGTGAGATCTTGCCTAGCGGGCCAGCCCGCTTTCTCGTATGAACAGAAAACAAATTTTGCATAGGATTTGGGGAGTAAGTGAGATCTCGCTTAGGGAGCTGGCCCGGTAAGCAGGCTCATATGAACAGGCCCTTATCCACTCCCCAAGTCCTATAGTGAGCTGGCCCGGCAAGCGGGTTCATATGAACAGGCCTTAAGCGAGACAGATGTAAATTCTCTTCATATGAGATGAGAAAATTCTGTCCCGCCTGCAGGGATAGAAACAGTAACATGATATTTGTCACTTGAGAAATTGACAATGAAAACAATGATTGTGCATCACGCTTCTGGCTCGGTAAGCGGGATGGAGTGTTCACATGGGAAATTTCCAGCCCGCTTGCCGAGATCTCGTTAGTGCTCCAGTGAGATCTTGCCTAGCGGGCCAGCCCGCTTTCTCTGATTTAGTTTTCATTTTGGCTGTATAATCTTACCCTGGTTTTGATGTAGTTTTCTTCTTTTAGTCCATTGTAGCAATTTAGTTCAAAGGATCTTACAACATTTCTTTCCACATCTTCACTAATAACTTCACATTCTCCAAACCCTTCTAGTAATTTAAGGATATCGTAATCGTCAAACTAACACCTTCTTTAACACTTTTAACACTTTTAACTCTTCAAGCTTCAGACAAAGATCCTTACCAACGTTATCTACTACTTTTTGAATGTCAACGTATTTACCACTATCTCCATAACCCATGGAAAGATGGCTTATATTTAGCGTAAGCATATACAAGGAGAATAAGTAGTAGATAACGTTGATGAGGATCTTTGTCTGAAGCTTCCGTATTTACAATGTGTAAGAGGCTGCGATACGACATCGTATCCTTTTGGTGTTTGACAGTTAAAAGTGTTAAAAGTGTTAAAGAAGGTGTTGGGCGATAACAATATCCTTAAATTATTAGAGGGATTTGGAGAATGTGAAGTTATTAGTGAAGATGTAGAGAGAAATGCTGTAAGATTCTTTCAACTAAATTGCTACAGTGGACTAAAAAAAGAACATCACATCAAAGCCAGGGTAAGATTATGCAACTAAAATGAAAACTAAATCATCAATGAGCCTGCCGGCCGACCAAAAATCCTTACAGCAACATATTAGACGATCAAACTTTCGGCTAATGAAAAGGCTACAGTGCGGTAAAAGAGTAATGCTCTGTAGAAACACAAAAAAATTCCGGCTGCAACGGAATCTTGTAAAACATAATGAACAATGGCTGGAAGATGGAACGCTCTGACTCTGCGATATCTGTTATGCCTGAATGGTATGAAGGTAAGCATATTGCAACTTATCTACAATTAAAATTAAAAGCAAATCTTCGCAAAACCAATAGTGCTTCAAAACACGTTTTCGGGTAATCAGCTACCACAGTTTGGGAAAGATGGTGGAAAGCGAAAAAGAAAGAAGACCAATGAAAACAACGAAATTGCATTTGAAAACGACACAGAACTTAATTATTTCTTTTTTGGCGATTCTAGCGATGATGAAAGCAGTACTGATAGCGATGACAGTGAATGGGGCTAATTTGACATGTCATTACATTGCGAAAGAACTCAAAAAGTACATCATCTGTAGAACTTTAGTCCACTCTGATGACGTCATTATTCAAATTTCAAGAGCTCATATTTTTTTCTATTTAAATTTTATGGCCCTAGTTCTTATACGTTTTTTGCTTGGTTTAAAATGCCCTTTCGATCGATATTAATTATGCTGAAGTTTGATTTAAAAAAATTTGATTGACCCCCCAGATATGACGTAAGCAATAACATGACCCCCGGGCCGAAAATTTTTTATCCCCTGGCGGATTTTGAAGCCCAAACCCCTAGTAACATGTCTCAGGAAACATAATTCCGGTTACCCTGATTGCTAGATTCTTATAAGAATTTTCCTGTCTAAGTAGCATGTTCCACATATCACACGTTATAAATCATTTTGAATACTGTTCTCAACAGATTTTTACAGATTTTTCGTATTACGGTTTCTGTCTATTTCACTCACGCGGGAAGATTGTTTCTTATAAAAGGCGCGTGACGTGTACTACCGTATATGTAGTTGTGTTATAACTTGTGCGTACTTTTTTTGAGGAAAGTAACATTTTACAAGAACGGGTCTACATACTAGCGCTCTTGTGCTAAAAGAATTTATAATGCCAGCCCTTTAAGACGCCCGAAACCTATGTCTGGCGGGCTTTACATGCGATCATAATCATTTTAAAGATTTTTTGAATCTGAGGCCTTCGACAGGATTTTTAACATCATGAGAAAAGTGAACTTTTGTTTTACGACGGAACCGGACGAAGTAAATTAGCAATCAAGCTTTGATCGACATAGACATTTGAAGTAACAAAATAGTTAAATTTTGTCTCAAAAAGCAAAAATGTAATAATTTCTTGTGAAGTTTCTCTTTTTTATGCGCATGCGTCACTTTTTTCTCGCAGTCAAGAATGCGGAAAAAATAGTACAACGCGAATTTAAAAACACCTAAGGTATTTAGCTGAGATTGTCTTATTCGATCTTAGTCAAATCGTGCTGCTCCATGAGGAATTACCCAACTATGATAAAGATTGCAAACTGAAGAACTCACAACTGAAGAAAATGGAAAATGAAGAAGAAAGCCTTCTATCTAAGGTATATACTAAACGTGGCTTTCGTGTGCTATTGTGGCTTTCATTTTCGACAATAAGTTGAATTTGGAAAGTATTATATGTATATATATATACCATTGCTTGAAAGTGTTTATTTTAGATCGATAACAATTCATGCACCTTTGTCATTTACCATGAAGTTTTATTCGAAAAAATGAATTTTATTACATTAAAACCGAAAACTTTCGGACTTAAAAATTTCGGACAAAATACTTCGGACAAGAAACTTTCGGACGCTTTTTTAAAAATTTCGGACGAAACAATTTTCGGACTAGACAAATTTTCGGACAAAGCTAAAATCGATGAAGATGGCAAAAATTGTGGACGAATTTTTATAAAAAATGTGTGTGGATAGCATGTTAGTTCATAATTGATATGATATTTAGTTTAGATCTTCAAAAGAGTCCTCTGGCTCCAGCTCCATGCTAATGCGCCATCGATCCCTGACATTTGAAAGCCTTTTCTCGTCATTTCAGGGTTGTTTCGCAAATAGTCGTACAGCCAAGTCAATCACTGTGCATGAAGAGGTTTCATCGTAAAAAGCTTTCGTGAAACTTCAATGGAATAGACTTCAATTCCACAATTGATATGGGCCCGACACTCTTGGCATACGACTCTTTAAACTTTGATTTTAGAAAATTTGTTGGCGGACTATTGACAGTAGGCTCCAGTGACTGAAGATGATGTGTTAAATTAGCTGGCACAAACATACACAGTATGTTTGTGCCAGCAGACACAGTAATTGTCTTCAATTAATTGAAATACTGCATTGGTTGTTTGCTCCCTAAACACATCAAAGATAACCATGGCCCTCTGTTCCCTCGGTAGCTTCAGTTCATCTCGTTGTTTTGGCACAAAGAGAAAAATCACTGAATTGAACAACTGAATAACTTTTTTTCAATTGTTTGATGTATATGTCACATCAAAGCCTTCTGGAAATCTAACCTCTTGTGGAAGACAACGATTTATATTCCCTCATAGATCAGTTGCGATTGCAAAAAACGCTTAAAAGTTGCGTTGCTCAACAATTTGAGCTTGATTGGCCTGTGATTGAAGATGATGAACATGAGGAGGAAGAAAACAAAAATGCTCAAAATGTCAAAATAAATGGGAAAAACGCGAAATTATATGCGTAGATGATTAACTTTGATGAACATTGACCATTTCTGTGTGTATTTCTGTGTCTTCCGAAAAAACAAACTTTCGGTCAATAAAACTTTCGGACAGCAAGTACTTTCGGACAATTAAACTTTCGGACACAATTTTGTCCGAATGTTTGATCGTCCGAAAGTTTTCGGTTTAATGTACGTTTGATAAAAGCGGTTAATTTATTTTTTCAACAATCCTTGCGTTTTGCAGATAAAGTCGTCTAAAACAAAACTTCAAGAAGCGAGAAGCTCTTTGCAGTCCAATAGGAGCAGGTTTCTGTTATTTTTTTCTTATGCTTCAAATATTTTAAACCATTGCATATACACTATTCCTACCTTTACATTTTCCAATATTCCCCAGCATTTGTTAGTAATAGCCTGCTCGCAGACTCGACTGTGTCATTTTTTTCTCCTAGGATATTCAGTTGAATTTTATTGAGTTGAATTTTTGTCTGTTATTGGTCCAGTAGAGTCTGCTAAACGAACACGAAAAACTTGTTCTGGGTCACGTGTGGTTCCCAGGTTTTGGGAACCTGTTTTGATTGGCTGAAGTGTTTTCCTTTGTTCTCTCCCTCGCCTCACTTCACTTAGATAATGGCGGAGAACTTATGTACCTTTTGTTGTGAAGAAATTCGCAATAAACACGATTTTAATTTGATTTTTGGAAAGTTCGATAGGAAGAAAGACATTGACGAATACCTTCGAACAGTCTTTACAGGAAATGATAAGATCGTATGCATCAGATTTTTACACATCAACAATCAGCATGAAATTGTGATCAAAGGATTGTGTGAAGGCAGGAAGTTTTTTACTTTTACTTTTGTCAAACACAGTCAAATTGATTATCATAACTTTCAATTCAGGAGACATGATTTTTAGACAAAGAGTCAATTTTTGCACGTGCGCGTGCCATCAATTCTAGGATTCCAGGTCGTTGTAGGTCTGCACATTCATCCAAATTGGGACTATTTGTATTTGTTGGCCTAAATTCGTCTGAAAAGTATCGTTTCTCAGGAATGCTTACAGGCGTTCTTTGAGAATGTACATTCGAAGTTTCTTGACCCACCACTTTACATTTTAAACGGGCTTTCAGGCTAGCTGCTACCTCTGCAAGTTTATTCTTTGTGTCAAGCCATTTCTTATTCAATGTCAAGCATTGCTTACAAATGTATTGAGTTTCTATTAGCAAATCAACATTTTCATTTCCTGTAAAGACTGTTCGAAGGTATTCGTCAATGTCTTTCTTCCTATCGAACTTTCCAAAAATCAAATTAAAATCGTCAGTGGCGTAGCTATAGGGGGGGCAGGGGGGGCAGCTGCCCCTCCACCAAACGTTTCTAGCTGCTTGTCGGAAAATTTATCGGAAAATTTACAACGCAAATTTTACGTTTGTCGGAATTTGTCCTGGTTTCGCTCCTTCGCCGCCAAATCGCAGCTACGCCAGTGAAAATCGTGTTTATTGCGAATTTCTTCACAACAAAAGGTACATAAGTTCTCCGCCATTATCTAAGTGAAGTGAGGCGAGGGAGAGAACAAAGGAAAACACTTCAGCCAATCAAAACAGGTTCCCAAAACCTGGGAACCACACGTGACCCAGAACAAGTTTTTCGTGTTCGTTTAGCAGACTCTACTGGACCAATAACAGACAAAAATTCAACTCAATAAAATTCAACTGAATATCCTAGGAGAAAAAAAATGACACAGTCGAGTCTGCGAGCAGGCTAGTTAGTAAGAGCTAAGGTTCAATTCGACTTTTAAAAGATGGCGTTATTTTGACATTTTGCAATAAGCCAACAAAATGTTATATGGTGTGGCATTTATGTGGTGGCCACCAGATCAGGAACTTTGCCAGATTGTTCAGCAAAACTCCTGTCCATATGGCTTGGACCAATAGCACTAAAATTGAATGTATGGCGTTGTAATTTATAAATGTACAGTTTTCTCGCGAAACATTCAAGCACAACGGTGCTGATATGAAAATGGCGCTGTTAAGAAAATGCTTTATATAGCAAATAACTGCGCTCGTGCATTACAGAAAAGGAAATTCTCACAACATCTAACCAAGTTCTTTACCTTGAGTTCTTTTAATTTTTTAGTATTTAGTCTAAATACATTAAAAATTGTTTTAAACATGACGGGGTTTGCATTATTGATAACGTTGTTGGTACACATTTTCACAAGAAACCCCACCTTATAGTGCCATTAAACAGTGCCTGACTAGATCTGTCGAGTGCGGTATTTTGTTTTGATTTTTGTAGAAGCTGCTTATAATTCTATGACATCAACATTCAAGTAACTTACTTCGGCATTTTTTTGTCGCACTAACACTACTCATGTCATCTGGTGACTATTAATTGGTTTCTGTTGTAGGAATAATGTTATATCAGCTCTAATGTCTGCTAAAAAGTCCGGGGAACTTCCAGGAGTCTATGGTCGACTGGTAATCACATTGTATTTATTTTATTATATGTAAATAAAAGTGTAAAGTACAAGTATATATATTTACTTCTTTTAATCTGATTCTTTTATTTTAAGGGAGATCTTGGCGCCATTGATCAAAAATATGACGTTGCTATTAGTACTGCATGTGGTCCTCTGGATTTCGTCGTTGTGGATACAATGGATACCGCGGCAAAATGTGTTCAATTCTTAAAGCGGAATAATGTTGGAAGCACGACTTTTATTGCCCTTGATAAGGTATAACACTGATAAACATCTCAATACATCGTAAAACGATTTAATTCTTTGGATCATTTTTAACTAAAAACCCGTTAATAAATACCCCGCATAAATTATTTTTGGCGCTTTTTTGCATTGATTTGACTTTCAAGTTTCAATTTTCCTCTGTAGATGGAAAGATGGCGAGAACATGCCCAAAGCAAAATAAAAACGTATGCATGTTTTGTATGTTTATCTGTTTTATGTATATATCTTTTTATTTATGAATCAAAATCGTTGCATGCTTATAGTTATAGCATGCTAATATGAAGATAAAACAAAGTAAAATAATTAATAGATAAGAATATATAAATATCTGGAAGTAAGATTACTCTTAATATTGTTTCATTATTTTATATCATCGTTGGTATTATTACATGGTAATACAACACACTCTCTTTTCAGGCCAGAAAATGTACCACGACTGTTTGATTTAATTCAAGTGGAAGATTCGTCTGTGGCTAACGCTTTTTTCTATGCTATTCAGAATACGTTGGTTGCTGATACGCTTGACCAAGCTACGCACATTTCATATGGAAAGGTCAGTCTACGTTGTCTAATAGCTACTTTTGGCACATTATTTTTTTCATTTGAAGTTGTATTTCGAATTCAATTTTAAAAATAAATGCATAGTAAAGTCTATCTAACCACACGCCAAAAATGCAAATGGGGCCGGAGGCAATGTATAATTATTAGGATTTTTGATCGTCAGCTTAATGCAACTGATTATATCAATGCTACGCCTCGTATCCATGTAGTCGCTGCCGACCGTTGAAAGCATTTGAGAGCACTTTAGACTTTTTCCAAGCAACTGCATCAATTAGAAATGTATCCAACATGGCAGAAGCAGTCAGGTTTTAACTTAAAGTTTGAATTGCCAAGTTATTGCTCGTCCGTCATTTGGAGCAATTTTTTATTGTTTTTCTCGAAATGTCTTTTGTCTCGCCGCTTTCCATTACTCGTATGGTTTATTATTATAGCCATCAAATTTTATTATCGTGTCCATTTTTGGTTTGATCAAGCGCTCTTCTCGCTTTTGCTTTTCTTTCAAGGTTTTTTTTCCATGATAAGCATGCATGTAATTTCAAATTTATATTTTCTTTCTTAGGGATCCAAACGTTATCGGGTAGTCACCGTCAAAGGGGAGCTAATTGAACAATCGGGTATGTCTTTAATTTTGCTATTTAAATTTTTATACCTTGCTGCAATCAGCCAAGCTGCCATTTTGTTATACTTGACGTACGAATTGTAGCCTGTTACGATTGCCAGAACCCGTGAGTCTGAAAATTTAGACTGTATGGCTACACCTCTTAGAAAATCAGTAGTATGGCCCTATTTTTTGGAATGCTCAGAAAGTTCGCCAACGTTTTTCACGAAAGTTTTTCCACAGAAAATTTCACGACGAAATCGTTTGCGATTATTGTTTTTATTTTTGCGTCATTGTTCGTATAAGCTACAATAGAACACATTCTTACAAAGCCTGGGGCTTTTAAGAATTTGCCAGCTTTTGTTTGGAATTTTGTACTCTCCCAGGCTCTATTTACGTTCTTCAAAGGTGAAAGATAAATTCACATGACTCGGTATAAAAGTATAAGATTGGTAAACAATTGTACGTCAAGCAAAATAAAAGGAATAATAATGGGCAGATATGTATTCTGAATTACAATATGGTTGTTTTATTACTTAACATAAAATTATTGCTTATTTAACGATTTATTAAATAATTGTGTAGGTACTATGAGTGGTGGTGGAAGGAATGTTGCGAGAGGACGCATGGGCCAAAGAGTTGTTCAAGATGTTGATGAAAGTGAGATTGAAATTATGCAAAAGAATTTGCAATCGAATGAAGATAAGCTAGAGGTTGAGTAATTTCTCGAACTAATTTCTGAGATTGAGAATGCTATCTTGTTTCATTGGAGCTAATTTTGCAATATAAGATGCTTTTTTTCTTTGCAGGCTATATTAAGTCAGAAGGCTTCGTTGCAAAAGTCTTTAGAAAATACCAAAAAGGAGCTTACTGAAAAGAAACATGAGTTAGAGAGAGCTACGATGGAGAATGACGTAAGTTGTTGATTTCACGGACATAAGAGTTGATCTGCTTAGACTAAAACTTAATAATAAGTTAATTTTGAAGAACATAGAAACTTCTCCCTATGCACCAATTGCACGACGCACCCTAGAGAGGTCTGGAGCTAGTTTTTGGGGAAAAATTATTTCACCCTCAGCATCTTCGACAGTATTCGCACTGTAAAGCTGGAAGTTTACTCTCATTTTGTTCGTATTTTCACATTTATATCTTTTGAGTAGTCTTTAATCTTTGGAACAGCTTTCTTAAAACCTCTTGTAAGTACTAAGCTCTTGCAAATTATCTTTGTTAACAAGAAAGAGGAAATGTGGTCAATAGAATTTGCGCAGTGATAGGCTGAACGAACTGACAAGAGAAAGGAATGGATACGACCTCTTGGACGAGTAAAAAAAGGAAACAAGGAATAGATTCCAGGCCAAAATGACATGATCTTTTTGAAACATTTTGTGGATGGAAGACCCATTTTGGAAAACCCAAACCCTACATTAGAATTGGGTTATGATAATAGGCCTGCTAAGATACCTAAAAGGGAACTTCTTAGGACCACTCCTGAATTTACATGAAAGGCATTGCATAATGATGTGGTAACAGGGGCTAAAGCTGAATTCGAAGCATTTGCAACTTTATTTGATGAAAAGGCCTTAAACGTGAATGATTGCAACAAGTCACATATATTGAGCAAAGAGGGTTGTAGCAAATGTTTAAACATGGGCTCTCATACATACATAAATAACATTACTTATTCAACAATGCAGGTCATCTAAATGGCATCCAGATAAGGGAGGATTTACCCCATTGTTATTGCTCTCTTTATGTTCCAGCTGGAGCTAGAGTAAAATCGCAGCGGACGACAGTGGAGGAGTGTAGAAGTCCAAATTAATGGCGAATTTGCAAATACATGTTGAATGTGCAATGAATCGCATCAAAACATTTCCATTATTGAAAGGCGCATTGCCTCTCACCATCCTTCCATATGCTGATGATATTATAAGGACTTGTACTGCCATTGCTAATATAGAGCCCCCTCTTATTAAGACACAAGAAAAGAAAAGCTAACTTGTTTCAAAAACATGCTTCTTGCAATAGAGTTTGATCATATTCATAAAATAGCTTAAATCAAAAGAACAATTGAAATACAGCTTAGGGATACTAAACTTGATTAGGTTTAAACAATCCAAACGAGTTTCATACAGCTTGATCGAGTTGCAAATCCCATTTTAGGCCATCCCAATGAAACCCAATTTGGTTGCAAGTACAAAAAGGGAACTTTTGTACTTGCTTTTGTACTTGTAATGCTTCCTCAACCTCTTCAGCTATTTGGATAATTTGAACACTCTTTTCAATAGCCATAAAAGCTCTGGCAACCAGTTCTTCCTTTCGACCACTCACTTTCAATCCTCGAAGGCGAAGGAAGGCCTTCAACTAACTCTACTTTTATAGCAAAAAGCAATTGAAAATCCATCGTTTTCGTAGTTTGCAAGAGCTTGGTATTTCTTCCAAAGATTATAGACTACATACGAACAAAATGAGAGTAAACTTTCAGCTTTACAGTGCAAATACTATCGAAGATGCTGAGGGTGAAATAATTTTTCACCCAAAAACTAGTTCCAGACCTCTCGAGGTCGCGTCGTGCAATTGGTATATTGCTATAAATTCATTGCTTGGTGATGCCAAGGAAAGATTTCTGAGCTTCCTGTAAGTAAACTTGTTTGTAGGCTTTGGTGAAACAGCAAGCGGAATTGGATGAGCGAATTGATAGCATCAAGCAACAAATAGAAACTTCAGTATTGGACCAAAACCATCTCAAGAACCTGCAACACCTTGTCAATGTTTGCGAACAAGGTAGATAACTATCCTTCACTTGTGCAAATAGGCTCAAGGGAAACTGTATAAAATAAGTGAAAAGTCAAAGTAAAAATAAACTGATTTTCATGTTATGGTCATCTCAATCAGCTTATCGGAAAGCCCCTAAAGCTCTAAAATTTTGGGTCTATTAAATTTTATATGAGAGGTGTTAACTTCACCGATTTCGGGGGAAATTTTTAACGCAAAAGTGAAAGCCAGGAGCATATCGATTTTTGTAAAGGATGTATACAGACTTTTCACATGAAAACAACGTGCGAAAATTAATACGCAAGTTAAGATGACAGAGAAGTTTGTTTTGAGCAGCTGCTACTCCTAGGAGAGGAAACTGGGGAGAAGGACAAGAACGAAATAGGAAGAAATTTTATTAATTATAAAGTTTTTATTAGCCATTCAGGGCTATTAAACAATTGCATCATTGGATCATGCGCAGAGTATGGTATTTTTAAAACGAGCATTAAACTTGTCGTGATGCGCTTTTAGCCCATGGTTGAATATTACAGAATGGTTTGTAGCAACAAGCGATAGGTCTTGAAAGTTTGAGCTAAAAAAAAAGATCTCACCATTGTGAGTTTTTTGGTGTAGGACTACTGCAAATCGCAGCTACAGTAAAAGCACAAGGCAAGACAGGCATTGTGGGTGAATGGAAATATGTAGTGGGGAGCAAAGCAAATCATTACCATTGTGATTATTGAGTAATAATATTCATTGCCAACTAGGCTTCAATGATCTCTTAAATGGTTAATTTGTGCTTAACACTGAAGAGTGGCGAAATTATGATTACAATTTGTAAGTTATCGGGTGCTTTGCTTGAAAACAGTGACAAAGAAAATTCGTTTTTAGATTTGATGATTTCAGCAGCATAAAACGATGCTCTTTCTGAGGCATTTAAAGCTCATCAAGCCATGATGTTTCAAAACAGTTAAAAGCATTGTGCACCATACAATTCCAAATTAGATACAATTTCGGAATCTCTTTCAAGAGTTTTCCTGCAGCACTGACGGATGAAAGGCATTTGAGACAATTTATTATAAATTTTGAAACATTCGTAAACGGTCACCGATAAAAGTATCAGTTTATTTTATAGAAAAATATATCTTGCCCTAGTTCCTTCCAAATCAACACATGTTCGGTTCTTGGTTTGTTCGGCCGATCAAAGTTTCAAACAAGTCCATTATGCTTGGCTTTATAAAATTAAAATAAAGTATGCTTTGCACGACAGCGCCTATTAATGGTCCGATTCCTTCCCAATAATGTATTTCAAATATACCGAAATCATCATGCATTCTGTTCCTCTTGTTTGTGTGCTTTCTTTGCGCTACAGCTCTCTAGCTTTTGACGCCATTAGTCATTCTGAACGTGACGTGTCTTGTCTTTACCCTGCTGCGCATGTGCATCGATGCAATAACGACGTCACACAAACTCGCAAGACTTGCCCAGGTTAATCTCCCCAACCAGGCCAGTGTTGAAAGAACCGATGTTAATAGGGCTGATAAGATACAACGTTGTGAAATCTCCTTAAATTATGATTCTACTTGCCTTTTGTTATAACTATGTTTCGGACAACGAACAAATGTGTTTATTTGATATCTTTTGTTAATAAATCTCGACCCGTTTGTATTGCGTTCAAGATAAAGGTCCTATTTTCATTCTGCGACATCACAGCACACATTTTTAGGACCTATCACGGCATTTTTCTTAGACTTTTTATCACAAGAAAATATGAAAGACATTGTTGCGGATAGTTTTTCACTGGGGACTTTGAAATAAGTTTCCATCTGTACGCACTTCACCCATCTGCTAATGTTGACGGTCATAGACTACAGTATTTTTTATGGATTTTTGGATTGTTTTTAGGTTTTAATTGATTTCCTCGTTGTGTTGCAGATCATAACAAAGCCAGTAATGCAGCAAGTTGTATTGAAGATTCTGTTCAAAAGTAATGCTTCAAATATATTATGTTATGGAAGAACGCAATTCACATCTCAAAGTTTGTTTGAAACTTTGTTGAAGTAAATGACTGATGAGTACATACTTTTCAGGCTACACAAAAAAATAATGGATATTGGAGGGGCAAAGCTGAAAACACAACAAGTAATATTGCAGTTAATGAGAAGGAATTCCGATATGCCTTCTGATGTTTTGGAGCGTTATATTTTTATTACTCACTGTGCCGACTTATCAGATATTTTTAATTCTCCCTTTTTTAGGTGAAAGTGAACTCGGTGAACAAACTGATTGATGAAGTTGCTCAAGATATTACCAAGGTCAACGTAGCAGTAAAGACCGCAAATAGGTAACAGGTTTAAAATGTTCCTTTGCTTAACGTCATTGAAGTATATTGACGAAGATGTGGTATATCACATTATCTTTGACTTGCTGTATATGTGATCTTAGATAGAACATTTTTTAACCTGAAGGCCTTTTTACACTGAATATTTTTTCTTTATATAACATTTGGTATTTTTTATTCATTCATTACAGAAACATTGCAAAGTCAGAGTCTAAGATCACTTCATTGGAAAAAGACATTCAAGCAAATAGTGATGCGCTTGAAAAGCTGCTGGTATCTATATTACTTTTTTATGCCAACCATTGTCTGTTGCACTCTTTTATTTTTGATCCACTGTTTGAAATTGAAATAACTATTTGCATTTTTTTCTGATAGAATGACGTGAAAACCCTTGAGGAAGATGCTGTGAAAATTCTCGAAGATTACCACACATCACAAGTATTGCTTTGTGATTACCTATTTCTGTCTTTTTTAATTAGTGTCCCTGGTAATTTGAACACTGAAAGGCTAAATTGCAAACGCTCAGCATTGCCAAAATGCTTTAGATATGTCTGTTATAATTTTGCTGTCGCTTCGCCTTATTGATTTTTAGCGTCATATTTTTATCTCAACTTTGAAACAGGCTTCTAGTTTTCAAAGTAATTTTTGTCGTAGCAAAAAATGCAAACGGCCGAGGAAGAACTTAAAAAGGTTCAAGAGGAATGCAAAGTATTCGAGAAACAAGAAAGTGAACTAAAGGAAAAGGAAGTTGATCTAAAGCATGATGTTCAAAAATTTGACAATATCATGAAGGAAAACAATAGCAAGTTAAAGCATTGGAAAGCTGAGGTATACTGTACCAGATTTTGTCTCCTTGCCACTTGTTCACCAATTCAAACTGTTCTTGGCGCTCAACGTTTGCTCAAAGTTCATTATGAAATTTCTGTGGAAACCTTTGCTGAGTATCGATAGAAGTCAGTAGTTCTCTAATTCGTTTTAGTGCTATGTTAGCAATGATATTTTATTCGCGATTCCTCACCAGATCTATGTTCGCAAGCTACAGATAGTGTGGGTTGATGCTTTTTGAATAAGCGTAGCGTTTCGACTTATCATTAAGCTCAGGACAAGAGGATTTGTCTTAAGCTTAGATGGACTAATTTTATTTGAAGTATGAAGAACTGGTTTCTTTTTATCGCCATGTCCTTACAGATTGGTAAGTTGGAGTTGCACAATTTGGGAAATGATGAAGAAGAAAACCAAGAAACTTTCCCAGTGCTTTCTGAACAAGAGCTTGAAGATCTGAACAAGGAAGAAGTCATGGTAATGAGACAATTATTTATGTGATAAATTAGCACCATCTCTATGGAATTGTCATGTAATTATTCAGTATTTGTCATATATCTCTTATAGTATGCTATTACCGTAAAAGAAGAACAGTTAGCACAATTGAAACCGAATATGGCAGCTATTACCGAATATCGAAAGAAGGTATGTTATTAAACATTAGAATTGTGACGTTTTGGCAAATAAATAAGCAATGCTAACAATATGCATTGCGTCATTAATACTTTGATGTTGTCTATACGGCTTGCTATATGTCATCGAATACATTTATTGGCAATTAACGATTGCTTCATTTACTTCTTTGTAGGAAGAGGCCTATCTTGACCGTGTATCGCAACTTGGTACGATCACAGAGGAGCGTGACATTAAACGAAAAGACCTTGAGGCAACAAGAAAGCAGAGACTCGATGAGTTTATGTCAGGATTTAGTATTATCACAACGAAATTGAAGGAGATGTACCAGGTTATATTCGTTGTTTGTGTCTTTTTATTCTCCAAGTTGTTATCTTGCCGTGTTTTATATTAATTGCAAGCCCGCGTTTTTTTTTTATAAATTTTAGATGATAACATTAGGTGGTGATGCTGAATTGGAGCTCGTGGATAGTTTGGACCCTTTTTCAGAAGGCATCGTGTTCAGGTATATTGTTTATAATTCTCTTCATATGATCTATACGCTTTGTATTTAAATCCGAGTTTCTTTAATCAATTGATACGTTCCAAAATAACAAGAGACAGAGTTTAAGAGCATTTATATAAATACCTGCACACTCATGTTACAATGTTGCTTTCTAGTGTTCGACCCCCAAAGAAAAGCTGGAAAAATATATCAAATTTATCTGGTGGTGAAAAAACATTGAGCTCTCTAGCTTTGGTGAATAATATCGTTATTATTTCTTGTTATATCAATAACCAGCTCGCTATGCATATGATTTGGGCAGGTGCACATGACATGATTTCATAGATTATGAAGTGTAGCTGTTAAATTGTGCAGTAAATGAATATATCTATTTTTTTATCTTTTTGTAGGTATTTGCCTTACATCACTTTAAACCAACTCCTTTATACGTGATGGATGAGATTGACGCCGCTCTTGACTTCAAGAACGTTTCAATCGTTGCTAATTACATTAAGGTTAGTACAGTATGTTTCGTTAAATACTTTTCGTAGCTCTGTGTTGTACATTCGAGTATATTTGTATGTTTATGTATTTAAGGCCTTGCAATGCTAATAATTGTTTTGCAGTTTTTTTGCGAAGTGGCTAGCGCTACGTAGTCACCATTTGGCAACAAAGCTCAACGATTAAAGATTGCTTATTTTTACCTGGTCAATTATACCTACTTTTGCAGGGTGCGTTTTGTTGCAAACTTCCTGCATATTGTGAAAAAGTTCACAAATGTAAACAATTTGCGACAGTTGGTTTTCAATTTCCTGTGGTTGAAATCGTTCGTATTTCAATCTCGCGACGAATTGCTAATAATACAATAAACAAGTCAAACAAGATTTTAAAATGTTTATCGTGTTTGGCAGACAATTTTAATGTAATTTTTTTTGCAAACAAGGCTTGAAGGTTTTGTGAAAATACCGCAAAGGTGGGTATAATTGACCAAAATAAAGTTGGGCTGTCTTGGATCTCTTATGCTCTTTTGCTATCAGGGATGAGACGTTTTATGAACTCTTTTTTTAAGGAAAGAACAAAGAACGCCCAATTCATAATAATAAGTTTGAGGAATAACATGTTTGAACTGTCTGATCGACTTGTTGGTATTTACAAGACTGAAAACTGTACCAAAAGCACTGCCATCAATCCAAGCCTTTTTGTTTGAACATGGTGAGTTGAGACTTTTTATGCAAACTGCTGCTTTTTTGATTGAATTTGCATGTATTAAATTTGTATAAAACTGCCAACGAATACTGCAAGTCCTCAAATTCCCCTTGTCTGAAAACTCTCCTCCTCTTGAATATGCCCCAGCTTATGACTGCAAATTTTGCAAGCCCCGACTTATAACACTATATGATCCTAGCAAGTTAGCATCATATAGGGTTATATGTTTAGTGCATTATATACATTATCATCATATGCATTATCATTTTTGAATATGCTCCCAACCAAAGATATCAAAAATAAGTAAGCCTTGGGCTCTAATTCGGGGATTTACGGTAAGAAGTTGTGATCTCTTTGCGATCTTATTATTCTTTTTCCATTACGTAGTATTTTACCTTGAGTTAACTTTATGAGATAATCATTTCTTGATTGGTGTTTGTGATGAGCCTAGTTAATTTTAACATCGAGTGTAAACAATAATATGCATTACCATTTGACATAAAGTTTATGCTACACTTAATTAAGATTTTGAAAATGATGCCCTTTTGTGGAATGATTTCTTTCTTTGTGTTTTACACGGTGGCCTATAACTGTCACTTGCAATTCAAACAACTTTCTCACATGAATGCGGTGCACACAAACAAAATAACACACGGTAAAAGTTTTCACACGTCAAAGACAAATACCTCCAGATAAAAGCAGAGAGTTCTTGATAAGTTTGTGGCAATTATCAATATGTTGCTAATAGTGTTCTAGGAAACAATCCATTTTTCTCTACATATAACTAAAGAATACAACATATAGACCAGGCTGTGGTGGAGGTAGGTACCACTTATACGGTATTTACCAGACTACGATTTGTGTAGCCGTCGTGTTGGTCATTAAGAATCGTGATGGTAAACAGCGATCTTGGGGTGAGTGGGGGAGACATGAGGGTTCAAAGTTACGGTTTAAGATGTTTGACCTCTGCGGAGGAGCTCACAATCAAATCCTCATTTCTAGAGTACCGTAAATCCTCGAATAAGCCCCCGGGGGCTTATTTGCAAAAATGAATTTTTGGGTGGGGGCTTATTCGAGGGGAGGGCTTATTTGAGGGGGGGCTTATTTCAAAGTTTTGCTTTTTCCTCAAAGGTTGACAGAAAAAAGACGACATAGTTTTCTCAATCAGCTAAACTTTTTTCAGAAAGTGCTGTGTGAAGATCTAACAAATATTATAATTTGTTTATCATCACGAAAATCGCGTTTCTTTTTGCTTTTTCGTCTCGAGTCTAAGGAACTGATACTGTATAGCTATTGTCCTGTGGGGGCTTTCTCGAATTAAGATATTATTCTGCACTTATGCTTCCCTCGAATAAGACCCCATGGGGACTTATTCGAGGGGGGGGCTTATTTGCAAAAATGATTTTTTAGGTGGGGGCTTAATCGAGGGGGGCGCTTATCCGAACGTGGGGGCTTATTCGAGGATTTACGGTAACTACAAGACTTTTGGCGGTGGCCTTCTTTCCGGTATGCACTGTTGGACTCTTTCTGACTAATTGAAGGTAAACATGCCCTTTTTTGTCACGTGACAAAATATTTACCCCTTTTCTTTATATGGAATTTCTTCACATTTTTAGTAATTGTAGCATGATTATGGGCACAATTGACTCACATTCCTTCTAAACTGACTTAGTCAGTATTTGTATCGCTATATTTAGCATCTGAATTCATTCATTCTTTCTCGTCATTGTCTATTCAAAGTACATCATTTTCATCTTCATTTCACTGTCATCCAGCCTCATTAACAAATCTTCAATGTTTTCTGGGAATGGTTTTTCCATCCAAACAATCTCGCATTTCTCTGTCCAATCAAGACCCGAAATATGTGGCAACTCCAGCTGATTTTGTCCGGCTGACTTCCAGATTTTGGCAACGAAATTTGCTCGGCTAATATGCAACTTTAACACGGACTGATATGGAGGGAGTGATGAAAGATCTATGATCTTGTTTTCATTCATTTCATGGCCTGCATAAGACAGGAATATCCTAGAGACATATGAAAGGCAATTTTTAGAGATGATTCCGTCAGGATATGCATGCGTAGATATTATTGCAGATAGCGTACAATGTGCTACATCATAGCTTGTAATAGTACTTAGAAATCTTATTTGTTATTTATTTCACTTTCACGTTCGTTATCTTGCCCGGCAGCAAACAAACATGCCATCATAATAATGCGAAGTTACCCCCTGATTTCTTGCCACTTTAAAAACCTGTAACTTTGGAACCGTACGTTTTAAGGCCTGGTTTCCACTTAGTCGTTTGGGGCGTCAGAATCGTTTCAGAAAGACACAAACGATCCAAAAAACATTGGTTTCCACATGGTCATTGTGTTTTTTGAGTCGTTTGTTGTTATTGCTGTTCATTGATCCACAGTGCATCGTTCAATTAATTTTGGCGGCAAAGTTTTTCGTGGGAGGAAAAATGGCAGCATTCAATAGACAACAATTGATCTTGCGAAGTCAGTTATTTCTACTTCTAGCGACTTTGTACAGACGATCGAAATTTAAGAGAAAAAAGCATCAATTTTGGATAAGGGAAATTTGCAAACAGCGACAGAATTTTGGTGCATATCATACACTGACTGATGCAGGAACTACCTCTGAATGACAGAGAATATTATTCATGCATGGGTCGTTTGAGTCGTTAGTCGGTTTCCACTTGCAAAAGTCACTGATGCGTGGGTCTTTTGGGTCGCCGAGATAGAATTTTTTCTATCTCTGCGACATTTGTCGTTTGAGTCTTTCGGATCATTTGGGTAGTTGGCGGGTATGTTTCCATGAAGTCTTTCCAGTCGTTTGGGTCTTTTCCAATGACTCAAACCACTAAGTGGAAACCAGGCTTAAGGTTATGGTTCCTTCATGAAGTTGACGTAACTATTATAGAGTAATCTAAAAATGTACTTGGATTTTAAATTTGAAGTGGTTGATTTTTTCTGACCATGGCTTGTAGACTGGTTCCATTTCCCAGAAAATATGTTGCAAGGGGCATTTTTGGGTAGAAGCTGGGATCCAGTTGTTTTCGGGTATTTCGACCATGCTGATTACGAATTTGGTAGATCCCAAACGAAATTTTTGCGTTTAAGGCCTTAATTTGCATATTCAAAATGGCTGCCTTTCAAACTTCGAAAATTGTTTCATGGCAATCTCTCTCAACGTATATGGCTATGACAGTTGCCAATATTGCAATTATTAAGAACAAATCTGGTGCAATTGTGTACAGCAACAATTGGTATTCAATAGGGTACTTTTAACACATTTTATAACACTCTTGACGTCATTGTGACGTCACATTTCATGAAAATTTTAATATTAACTTCCCATTTGTGATACTTGGCAGTTGCTTCCATTCTTTGCAGAAGACATCTGCAATGTATCAAAAGACCAAAAACTTGCAATCTTATGACTTTATTTTATTAAGAATGGTTATTATTTTGCATCACGTCATTATCTACAAAATGCTGACGTTGTCAAAGATTGAATAAACCATTTTTATGTAGACAGGGATATTAATCCAACCATCTAGCAAACTGGGTAACCGAAAATTTTAAAGTTGATTCTTTATCTGGACACGTTTCTGGCTATTTTGACACTTGGGACATTTTTTCTAATTAGCTGCTGTCACGTGATCCACAAATTAGCAATTTACGGTCAGTGAAAATTCTTTTTCAAAATATTTCAATTCTGAGCACACCGTTGGAAAGAGCACAGCAAATCGAGTAAAAACTAACAAAACACCCTTTAGTTTTATTTAACAAATAGATAGTTATTAGCAGTTAAACTTAATGCTCCTTTGCAGCTTTAACCAACCCATTATTTTGTATTTACTTAAATTTAGCCTCTCTGCGGAAAAATCTACCATCTTGGCAGCCCAAAAACATCATATACGCTTTATTAGCAGAGAATTGAGTACTTTAGAAGCCCAAAATTTACTCGCAGCACCCATTAGTAGCTAACTAATAAAACTTTATGGAAGCCATGCATCAAAATATTCATCAAAGAATGAACAATCTGACACTTCCCAGTTACTTTCATTGTTCTGTGATACAGAAGCAGGGTATGTTTCCTCTATGATGTTACCTTCCATCTCGGCATCATATACATTGGAAGCTGCACTGTGCTGCATTGAGTCTGTGGGCACAAGAACATTTTTGCTGGGAGTTTTTTTTTGCATTAAAATGTTTTTTTCTTTTTTTACTTGCTTCTCTGTAAGTGGATTCAGCATCAGCGTCCTCGGAAACAATTCCATCTTTCGAAGGTTTTTTCCGTTTTCTACGTAAAGATGGCAGCAATTGTTTCCCTTGAAACCATACTGGCTTTAAGATACTATCAGTATCATCCCATTTCCAGCCATTTGTCGCAAAAGCGGGTTCCTGAATGTTGGCTTAACAGCTTTGCAACCAACAATAAGCTTGATAATTTGCCCTCTTCACTGATTTTTCAATAGAATCTGGATCTGGCAGTATCGAGCCAGATGTTTTCAAATTCATCTTCTGATACAAATCTATTCTTGTTCGCAGATATGTTTCGTTTTCTTTACCGCTGCAAAATGCAGTTCTGATGAATTCTATCACATTTCTGATGTTATCTTGACTTAAATTAGGCTTTTGGTCTAATTTCTGCAGCAAAGCGCACTTTGACGAACCACTTAACAGCTTTTTAATTATTTGGACCTTACTTACTTTGAAAAAATATGAAGTGGAATCACAGCCAGAAAGAGAGTGCACAACAGGCAAACGCCGACAAACCTCAGAACCAATGGCTGCACAAATCTCCCCAACATCAACAAATTTTCCAGCATCATATTTCAGATACAACTTTTTCTTCACTGAATTTTTCTCGAATGCCCAAATTAATAAGTTACCCAGCTTGCTACCCAGTTTGCTAGATGGTTGGATTAATTTTCCTGTCTAATAGGCCGGGTAGTTTTTGCCCGTCAAATTCTAGTACCAGCATTGATTGACAGTGGTTTTTAGCGGTCAAAAACAACATCGATTCTCTGATATTGTCTACCCATTTGAAATATACCGTTTTGACAAAGATGTCCGCAAACAACCGCTGCAGATGCAGAAATTCGATACTGCCATGTACATCTTTATGTAATTGCAAGAAAGCTACAGAAGATGACACCTGTCTGAACGATCACCATTGAGGTATTTACTAACTTGAATTTAAAGTATTTTAATCTCGTTCATCTTGGATTATGTTAAGATTCGGACAAGACACTTGGTATGTAATTCATTTCAAGTTTTAATTTAGGGTTTACCTTTTTTATACTACTATTCCAGGTTTCCATTCTTGGCACATAAAAGTGGTTTATTCAATCTTTGACAACGTCAGCATTTTGTAGATAATGACGTGATGCAAAATAATAACCATTCTTAATAAAATAAAGTCATAAGATTGCAAGTTTTTGGTCTTTTTGATACATTGCTGATGTTTTCTGCAAAGAATGGAAGCAACTGCCAAGTATCACAAATGGAAAGCTAATATTAAAATTTTCATAAAATGTGACGTCATAATGACGTCAAGAGTGTTGTAAAATGTTTTAAAATTTACCCTATTGAATACTAATTGTTGCTATACACAGTTGCACCAGATTTTTTTTAATAATTGCAATATTGGCAACTGTTATAGTCATATACGGTGAGAGAGGTTGCCATAAAACAATTTTTTAAGTTTGAAAGGCAGCCATTTTCGCCAAATTCGTGATCAGCGTGGTCGAAATACCCGAAAACAACTGGATCCCAGCTTCTACCCAAAAATGCCACTTGATTTCATTTTGGAGCCTTTTCAGAGAAATTGAACAAGTCTATTCCAGCCTAATTAATTACGTCACTGTAACGTGAGAACAGTTAATTTTCTGAAATGTCCCAATTCGGGATTTTTATCTCCTATACATAGACTTTCATTCTGAGCATTAAAATTGTTGGCTATCCAGATCCTTAGATTGTTGTGACAAATTCCCTACATTGTTGTAGCTATGCAAGAAATGATGTGAATGAATAGACTTGCAACGCAGCAATGGAGATTATTCGTCGGGGTAGTGAATATGGGGGCTACTCAGAGAATTTTTGCTATATTTTTAGTTAAGGTGAAATTTTAACAACTAACTAAGATTATTATTATATTATATGATATTTTAACAACTAACTAATATAACTCTTAAAAACAACTAACTTTTTTTTTAAGAGTTGGAAATCATGTCATGCCAGGCTGGAATAATTGAACTTCTTGTCTCGTTCCACCGCATAATTTTGGCGACTCTGCCAGGACCTGCATGGTGCTTGATTACATGGAAACTTGGTCTTGAATTCATGTGCACATAATAGCTGGAACGGCTAATCAAGAATCCGGGGACAGAGAATTTTATTTTGCTCAAGAAGATTTACATGAACCGGGCCTGAGATTTTCTGCATTTTGAAGCCTGATTAGTATCACGTTGGAGACGACAGGTTTTACTCGTCTATTTGCTTTTTGGTGTTGGCCTATCAGGAGCCCGTCAAAAGAGAGCCACATTACTACAAACCTTTTCCGAAAATGCCTTTAGAATTATAGAACCTCTTACATTAGAAATCAGGGTGAAGATGAACCCTTTCAAAATTGAATTCGTGCATTAAAGAAGTTATTTGAAAAAAGCCAGTCACCCGTGGAGCGCAGATTTCATTTCACAAGGAGATCTCAAATTTTAGACGAGAGTGTGGACAGTTTTGCGTGAAGTTTGCGCGAAATTGCTGCCAAATGTGAATTTTTACCAGTCGAGTTGCCAGGTAAATTGGTCGATCTGTAGGAATATAGACCGTATTCCCACCAAGCTACGTGACCCACCTCTCCGAACTATCCTTGCCATTTCATCTTGATTTTACGTGCAGAGAACACGGAGCCAGGGAGAGAAACGAGTTGTGTTTACTCTGTATTTGATGTTGACTGGCGGACTGAACTTAAAATGAGAATTACATACATTTATATACATTCGTTGAAGTTAATATTATGCAGGCTTTACGTACTAAAACAGATAACAGGAAGGGCTAGTCGAAGTGGTGTTTGGAAAGAATGTAAGGTGTGATTATCTAGATGAAGTAAAGCTGTGAGATTAATTAGGTGAAATAAAATTGTAGAATGAATGGAGCAATTAAATTTCACGACAGATCAATTCATTCATGGCGTGATAGATACAAGTCTACAATGTAAATTGTTGCAAGAACCCCCACTAATCTGGATGAAGCGGTTTTAATCGCGCGAAGATACGAAGCAGCAAAATCAGCTCAACTTAGAACCTTTAGCGTTTACGTGTTTATATGTTGCTAGGTCAAATAAGTTATCATTTAATAATTATTAATTATAACAGTTAGCAAGCGCCTAGTAACACGCTGACCTGTCACATTGATTTATGTAACCTAATTATCCAGTAATCTTAATGTCGTTGTATGTAACTTGGAATTCGAATCAGATTTAGAAAAGCAGCACAATCATACAGACTTGTTTTCTCTGTGTTCTATTCTACCCCGCTTCGCTTCACAATACAGGAAAATCAGACATTGATTCAATCGGTAAATTCCGTACAACAGGTGAATGCCAGTAACAGAATTTATTATACTTGTCGCCAGGAAGATCATACAAGCCAAGACTGCCGAAAAAAGAAGCCCCAAGAGAGCATGTCCAGTCATCACTCTTTTCTGGAAGGGGATCGCCACCAACTTGCTATTTATGCAACAGAGTGGGTCACATTGCAAGATTCTGCCCTGAAAAACAGGAGTTGTCTTGTCCATATATTTTGCAGCAGAACAATCATCCCAGTGGATTTTACAGACCACAATTTGGTAATAATAATGGTAACAATAACAGCCAACCTTCGTATAATCAGCTGTCTGCGACATCGAAAGTGTGCTATGTTTGTGGACAACCAGTCCAGACCAAAAGAAATTGCTTTTTTATGCGGCAACAGCCTGTCAATCGACAATGCCTCCGGTGCGGCCACAACAGCTTGCTCCCCAACAGTGGATACCGCAACAAGTGGCGAGAATGCCTCAGGAAATGCCAAAGGTTCAACAAGACGCACTGAAACGAAATATAATTTTGTCAAACATCGTACCAGATAACAGTCGTAACATGATTTTTGTCATATTTACTTTCAATAAAAAAATATATGTGCATGATCGATACTGGAAGTCCAACTAACCTCATTAGTAGCTCAGTGTTAAATTGCTTACCGTTCAAGGCACTATAGAACCCAGTGACATTGTTGCCCAAGCAGCAAGTGCAAGCCCAATGAATCTATATTGTAAAGTAAAGCTGGATTTTAACATTAATGATACATTTTACTACTTCGATTTTTATATAGTTGAAGAAGTTACAACCGGTGTTTTGCTTGGAGTAAATTGGCTAGTAGAGAAAGAAGCTGTACTTGGTTTGAAAGAGAAAGTATCAAATGGAGCCCATGGTGTTAGTGGTTAGTCCGTGCCGGTGGAAATCATTGACCTGGGATCAACTCTAATTAAGCTTTATGAAGGTACAAATGTTGGAATTCTGCGAGAAATTGAACCCGATTATGTAGACTGCCCAGTCAAAACAGGAATGTCGGACAATGAAATACCAAGCAATTCTATAAGTATTGGGGAAATGTTGCCACAACAATTTTTGATTGCGATAATACCAAATAATAAAAAAACAATTACTGTTGAAATTGGGACATCGATTTTTTTTCTTTTTATTTTCCGCGCATTCTTTTTCTGTCTACTGGCGACGTTTCTCTGCTCCATTCCATCCACTTGCATGTTGCAATGAAAGTGTTTTCCAATCCAAAAACACGAAAATTAAAATGTTCAAAAGGTTTTTAGGAGCCGGAGGCATAAATTGGCAAGCTTGGCGCTGTTATGGAATTTCCAATTCCATAACAGCGTCTTTGAAAATAAAATAAAACTCTAGCGGAGGCTCTCCGTGCTCTTCTGCTGCAACCGTCCATGGTCAGCACATATACAACTAATTAAATGTTTTCTTGAATCTTTAAAACTTTATGCACATTGCAGGGCACGCAACAAAGCGAAACAAAAAACTTCAGTTCGACAGTACATCAGCGACAAAACCAAACAGCATAAATCAGCAAACGAACGTTAATATGATCAGAATTTCATCCTTGCTGCCGACCCCACCTCTCTCACCAATTTGTAGCGTTTAGGGGCTCTTCTTATCGGTGCAAGGTCGATACTTTAATATATAAACTGACAAGTCTTATCAAGCCAAGCCCAGGCCACAAGGCCTAGGCCTGCTAGAAAGATACTCAGTAATAAAGCCTGTTTTCGTCCGACTTTCAATTGACAATCTAATAACTGAACTGATAAACCCGACGTACAACTACTTAATTATTGACGCATAAAATACTTCCGGAATTGTTTGTTCCGGAATTGATGTTCACACAAGGGTGTGTGCCGGACTTAACACAACGTGACGTCTCCAGCTGTAATTATTATTGAGTACCGACAACAAAAGTATACCTATTCGTTACAAACGTAAGAATCTATTGAACGTTTTTGATTACCTGTTAGGCTTTATATTGTCAGCTGAAAACCATGGAAGACGACAGCATCAATAAAGGTCTACTGTAATCATTTTTACAGGATGTTTTGAACATTTTTTGCAGTCGGAAAAGGTCAAATTTGTTTGCTGCAAAGGATACGAAGATCATCTGCTGTAAGATGCTCCCTCAATGGTTTTTGCACATCAGAAAGATCAAAAGACTCCTATAATTTTCCCCTGCTAGTACTCTTGTCATTTCTTCAACTAAAACTCTGTCTTTTCCAAAAATTGGTTTTGTTGTTATTGGTATTTATGGTTGATTCGTAACTTCAATGGTAGAATCATCTGATTCTGAAGAATCTGTTTCATAAACATCTTGTATGGTACCATGGAATTTCTCACCAGTTTCACACATGTCTAACATCACCTCTGCTTCAACATTGCTCTCAACTTCTTTCTTGTCTATATTAATTCTCGTGGTACAAATTTTTTTGGAATTCTTTGTTTTTTTGGAAGTTTCTCGTGCATGCTATTGCGCAATCTGATAAAATGCTCTCGTAAGCTTTTAATTGTGTTTCTATCATCTTCCAATAGGAAAGTCAAATTTCTTATTTCCGTTAGCAGCTCTCGACATGCAGGTCCATCGTAGGTGGAGTTAAACATTTCTGGTCCTATGTCAGTTGCCATTCTATGGACATTGTTAACATTTTCATTGTCATTGTTGTCATGTTCAGTTGCCAAGTCACTTAGATCTTCTCTTTCAATTTCCTTTTTAGGCGGAAAGGAAGCACAATGGTGGTCGTCTATTATCATGTAGGGTGAATTTCTATATGTTTGTGACAATGCCTCCCATGACCCAAATGGAAATTTATTAAATACAGCAAAGAAATGCTTGTATAAATATAGGGAACGTTGCCAATCAAATCAACCACATTTTGGCATAGGTTTCTCATCTCCGAAGAAAACTTTATATTTTTTGTCTCTAGCGGCTGTGTTTCACTGGGAACAAGAAAGTATCCATGCTTGGTCATGATAATTCCAGCATTACTAATGTTTTCTGCAGACATTATCCTCTGCATACAGTGGGCCACCATATCTTTTGGCCGAATATAGAGATATTGTGGCACTTTATCTGAATACTGTTTTTTAGTTGAAGTTGATTTGATATTCAATTCACAATACCTTTGAGAGGAAATAAAGGATAACCTAGAATGATTATTCTATTCTCATCTTGTTCATAGAAATTTGTAATGATTAAATCTCTTCCTTCTGTTCAGTTTCTACATAGACTTACTTTTCAAATTTTTCTTCCAGAAATTCTTCTACCAGTGCAACCAGCATAGTTGTTAGTGAATATTTTCCCTTCCTGTTCAAATAATTATATTTGAAGGACTCATTTTGTCTTTCAGTATCATTTTTGGTATTATAGCTAACAAGTAACCTTTCTTGTCTATATGCGCCAGCCCATCTCTGTAATTTAAATGTGTAGTTTAATTTCTCATGTGCGGTTTTAAGTTTCGTAAGATATTGACATCATGTTGTTGTTGTTGAGAGAGTCTAGTCATTCTTACTTTTGTTTGCGTCAGCCAATACCGCTCAATGTAATTGACAAGCTTGCCGTATAGTGGATCTTTCCACAAGTTCCAGACTTTAAGATCTGCAATGGCTTCATCACAGTCTTTGGTGCTCCTGGCGTGTGCTATTCTTTGGGTCACTATTGTTGTCCAAAACTTTTACATTGTCATCATCATCCCACTCATTGTCACTTGCTTCGTCAGCGCTGCTTCTTGCGCCATTCTTTGCCTCTTCAGCGTCAGCCTCATCTTTATTGCCTGGCTTTGATTTTGGTCGGAAATATATGTTTGCAGACGGCATGTCACCCTTCCCTTTGCTGATCTTCTCGATTAAACGTTCTTGGTCCATTAAAGTTCTTCTTAATTTTCTAATTACTTTAACAATATGGTTCCGAATCGTTCTTGGCCCTGGAAAATACCTTTTATTTTTTTTGGGTGGCAAAGCCCGATCTCCAAATAATCCTTTTTCACTACCACGATCAGATGACGCTTCATTTCAGTTACACCTGAAATTCCTTCTTCTGTGACCAGTTCTGTTATTTTTCTTACCAGGAACGGATCTATAACTTGCGATAATCCTGCTAACTATAAGAAGAAATTGATAAATAAATACTTACTGGATAAATATTACCGAAGTCTTATTTGGAACATATAGCGTCAAAATCATACCTGTCCCACTTCGTAATTTTTATGGCTTTCTATGCTGGGGAAGGTAATTACGATTTTTCTTCGACATATGACAGATTTGTTGTCAATCTTTTCTCTTACTTCCTTGGGAGCCTTTTCCTTTCTACACCTAACATCGGCTGATATCTGAAATCAAATGTGTGCTGGTGTTATATCAGCCGTAATAAAGCAAAAACTTCTATGTATTCGTTAAAGCATAAATATTTTTACTTACAATGTTTTCTGGAAATTCAAAAATTTCTTTCATATGTATTCTTGCAGGACATTTAAATTTCTTCGTATCTTGAAACGTATTATATTTTCGTTTGTAGTAATGGTCCTGTCTCTGCGACAAAAATTTACGCAGCAATATTTTTAAACTGGGCAACACTCTGTAAAGCAACAATGAATTAAATCATAGCATACTAACTGATGCAGCACGCTGCCATTGTTTTCTTCTATTTTTGCTTTTATATTTTTATCAATACCGTGATGAAAATCCAGACACTTCTGACTGACGATAACAAAGGCATGCCAGAAAATTTGATGGTTTCATCTTGCCAAAGTATCTTGTGCTTTTTCTCGAAAACCTAATAAATAGTACAACGCATGCTCAGCAGTTTTACTTATTGACATTGTCAACAGGGACGTAGGAGCCGGGGGATCAAAGGGGACTTGCCCCCCCCCCACCTCTTTGACAAACTATGCAAAAGTGCTCCTTCCACAACCAAAAGTGCCCCTTCTAAAATCTAAAAGTGACTGTTTTTTTCTTACTTGCCCCCCACCCCACTTTTTAAATGCTTCCTTCGTCATTGATTGTCTTTAGAATATAATAACTGGTGATTTCTTTGTTTTCTTTTTAAAAGTAAAAGTAACTACCTTAGCTTTGCCTACCTGTGCTGCCAAAGTTCTTTCTGGAATATAGAGAAACGAAATGCAGCGTATGCTGGATTTCGTGTCCCTTCACGAGGATCATGGCCTCCTCCAATGTGTCTGCTATGAGTACTTTCGCATTTTCCATGTTGCAAAAATTTGTTTACATATGTGTTAAATTTTTATGAAACTGATGTTGGAAATAAACCAGAGTATGATAGCTTTGCGTCCTGAAAACAATAACAAATACAAACTAAAGTTAGGAATATGCCAGATCGCTGTTCGTGAACACAACAATAGACCAGCTACACTGTGGGATGTTGACAATGGCGATTTCTCCCGCCAAGTACAATTACATTTCGCGGAAAGTTTATGTTTCAGAACGAGTTTCGTGGCATGCCCCAAAGAAAAGGACACTATATTCTGACATTTGTAGGGTAGAAAAAAGTATGATGGTATTTGTTGTCAAAACTTGTCAAAAAACTTGTCAAAATATCGTCATAAAAAGTCAAACTTTCGGTTCAGATTTCAACTGGTGACAGCAAAATTCAGAATCTACATAAAAATCTCATGTAGATAGAACAGTTTGACAACCCTCAGAATTAGATGGTTACAGTGCAGTCATGTACCAGTTTATTATATAGCTTTTATACAGCGTTTTGTGGACCAATTTTCCTTGAACTTTGTTTAATATTTTATTAATTGCTCCACACGATTTTTTGTCTTTATTTTTCGAATAGTAAAAAATAATACACAGACAAACATGCTCGTTCAGGACCCTTGATTTTTTGCTGACTCTGGACATAAAGTATTTCAAGCCTAAAGCATTATCCACATAAGTAAAAGACACCATATCTAAAAACAGATCCATTTGTTGGACCTATGCGTTGCTGTATTTCGATATATATGAAGTAAGGCCAAAAGCTTTTCCAAAACGATCACAAACACAACACATCACACCTCAAAGTATTCTCGTCGTTTTATTCGTGAAGCTTGATTCTCGGTATCCGCTCGCTGGTCTGCTTCGTCGTAAAACGAAGAAGTGGTGTACGAGCAGATCGGTTTTGATGCATCCTAAAAATCATCTACCGCGTATCCTCTTCCAAGAATTGAAGATATGATGGATGATCTCGTCGGACAGCAGTAGCCAGGGGGTATTCGCAGGTAAAAGTTGAGGAACAAAGTAAGGATAGAACTGCTTTTTCAGTACCTTCAGGTAGTCATTATCAGTTCCAGAGCATGCTTTTTAGCTTATCAAACGCGGTGGCTACTTTCCAACGTTTAATGTCACAATTATTGAAAGGGGATATCGGTAAACGTCCAAGGACATACATGGTATCCTAATCTATGCCAAAGATTTTGAAGAGCATTTACAAGCTTTAGAAGAAGATTTGGAGATCTCCAGGCGAGCTAGATTGAAGCTGAAAAGGAGAAATGTTTTATTGGGGTATTCAGTGAGGTATCTTGGCTTTATTTCTTCAAAGGGGATAGAAGTAGACCCTACAAAATTTGAAACCATTAGTACATTTTCGCAACCAACCAATGTTTACGAACTCCGTCGTTTCATCACAATGATTGGCTATTACCAGAAACACATTCCGAATGCCAGTGCATTACTCACACCCTTCAATAAATTTTTCTAGAAAGACGTTAACTGGCAGTGGACAATAGCATGTCAAACATCATTTGATCGATTGAAGCAAGCTCTTGCCATATCTCCAATATTACACTCCCCTTATTTTGACCATTACTTTATAGTCTATTACGATGCCAGCGACCATGGAATAGGTGCAACACCCCACCAATTTCAAAACGATGGCATTAAAAAGGCAATTGCAATTGCCTATGCATCAAACTGTTTTAGTACAGCCGAGTAAAATTTGTCCGCTACAGAAAGAGCCGTGTGCCATCGTTTGGTCTCTTTATCATTTTCACCCTTATATTTATGGTGGGAAAGTCACAGTCTATACTAGCCTGTGAACAGAAGCTCTCTTAAAAATTAAAGTAAATAAAAATTAAAAATGGAAGAAAAAGGAAGAAAAGAAAAAAATGAAAAGAAAGAGAGCCTGTGGACATGTAACGGGAAAGTATTTTCCATATGCCGTATTCTGGCAAATTAACTTTGATTGGATAATACCAAATTTTTACAAAAACGCTTAATTATGCAAAATCCCCAAGATCAACAATGGCGGAATGCAGCCCGCAGTAACTTTGGCAAATCTTGTTTCTTGTGCTCTCGTTCATTAATAGGTGTTCCTACACCCACGATAGCCTCCTTCACAAGGCCAGGTAACCATAGCTGCCTCTACCTAACAAGTTTTCTGACAACTGCAGCTATAGCGGAATACGAACAAGGTGATTTTGAGTTTGACGATGCTTTCGAAGGTTTAGGCCTCTTAGATGGGTTTAGGCCTCTTTTATTGTTGTTGTTGCTGCGAAATCATAATTTATGTCACTGTTGTTACTGCATCATTAGCATAATTAATAAAAAGGCGGTAGAACAAAATACATTACGTGTCCACAGCCTCTCTTTCCCTTTCCCCATTTTTTCTTCCCTTTTTTATTTTTATTACTAAGAGAGGTTCTGTTCACAGGCTATGTCTATACTAACCACAAAGCACATCAATGGCTCCGTAATATCAAGTCACCAACAGGAAAACTAGCCCTCAGGATACTTAGGCTTGAAGAGTACGAATATAACATAATTCATCGCCCTGGTACTTTAATGCGACACGTTGACGCCTCATCCTGTTGTTGTGGGCAAGAATCAATTCCGTCTGCTCGTTTGGCTCTGTGCGCTACGGTGGCCCAGAACGGTCAAACGCAAAACAATATGAGAAAACACAAAACAATTCCGGAAAACACAAAACAATTTCGAAAAACACAAAACATTTGTCTCTTCACAGTGGGAAAATGGGATAGGAGACAAGAGGTTAAGCAAGTGTGCAAGGGATGCTAGAGAGTAGTCACGCGTGCCTACTTTAAAGGAACGATGTTCTGCCATAAATGTGGATCAAGGTGGGACAATGAAGCTCAAAATTTTTGTTGTAGCTGTGGAGTAGAGCTGAGTAAAATTGAGACTCCATATGCTCCTAAATAATATGCATCAGGTGATCACATGCAAAAGCGAATTGTGTATCACTCACTCCAGGAAGTAATCGCATGCACATCTTTTGATCACAAGCATAGTCTTCTGCTGACCATCGCACAAGCACTGACGATTAAGTAAAATCAAGCGTCTATCTATAGATTTTGCATATCCACGCTTCTACCTCCTTCGTATTACCCACGAAATTGCAATGCTTATCCGAATCGAGAAAAAATACCCATGATAAGAAATTAGTGAGCTTCAATACACTCTTTTTTTATAAGAATGCTTAATTTTTTTGCTGAGCCTCATTTTGCTTAATTTTTTTTGATTTTGAGCCTCTGAATATTCTTAAATTTTTCTTTTCGTGGCAGAAAATACGGATATGGCAATACACTGCTATTATTATCATCAATGCCAAAAATGCATAACTATTACAATGGCTAACAGAATAAGTCCTTTTTTCCTGTAGCACAGATTTTATCGACACTTTCATCGAAATTTGGATGAGTGCATTTAAAACCATTCCCTGTGAAAAGCACACCAATTCAAAAATAAAAAACGCCTGCTAAAAACAACAGTTTCACAAGATCGTGAGTCTGACAATACTCTTAACATTTTCTTAAATTTCACGAATTTTGAGCCTCATTATTCTTATAAAGTGTATTCTTATAAAAAAAGAGTGTAAAACTGTAATTAATCTTTTGAAATGATTATTGTTGATTTCTCATAGGTGAACAGTACACCAGGATTGTCATTCACGGAGTATAAGATAAAAGTGTAAAGCCAGCGAGAAACCTTTTATCGCCCAGAGGCCAAAAGGAAAAAGACTACCAATAAGATGGAGATGGAAGACAATGTCAATGTTGGCCTCATGAAGTTGAACGACAATGATCGTAGGCTGAAACCTGTCAGGAGAACAATGACCCCGCTAAGAGTAAAAATGTCCATCCGTGGAAAGGAACTGCTTGAAAAAGCTGTTAGAAAGCACCAAGCTCATAATGGTCTTGGCCACGGCCCATATGAGTTGCTGTATCCAAATCAAATCCAAGTTAAAAATCTTTTGGAAAAAGAGGAACAAGAATTTGTCTTGCAGAAGTACAAGGAAGAGGTTGGCAAGCCTTATAATAGGCTAGGTTTTTAGTGCCTATAACAGACTTCTTGAAGTCACTCTTTTTGCCCACTCATTCTGACGAAGATGATGATGTCAACATCAGTGATAGAGTGTTGCATGGTACAGTCCAGTAAATGAATATAACATCAGAGTTTTGAATCACATGGAAGATATCCTATCATTGAAGTTCCAGACACCATCATTACCAGTCCAGCCAATGGATCTAGCTGCACAGTCACAAACCATATGGAAGATATTGGTATTCATCCAGTTGAAATGTCACACAATGCTGTTAGCAGTCTGGACATTGGTCCAAGCAGCTCAAATTTCATGCAAAGCAGCAGTCTCCCAGGAATGTCAAATGTAAGTGACAGATTTGTTGCTGGCTTCAGTAGCAGCTCTAAAATCTCTGTGCCAGAGATCATTCCAGCTGGAACACCATACGCAAGCTTTGAATCTTGCAATGATAATCCTAGTCCTCAGATATCCGGTCATGAAATCATTGAATCTGAATTCAAGTTAGTATTGATCATTCAACAGACAGCTTGTCAACAGATTGTCAATGCGTTAGAATTTATTTGCTTGATGGAAAAAAGCAGTAATAAAATAAATCCACTTGTTAACCAACTTTGTTAAAGGGCTTATGCAGCCTAAAATGACATATTGATTTTTGTACGGAAATGGAGAGAAAAAGATCTGAGTATCACTATGAACTTATTTTGAATGTTTTCTGACGAGTATAAGTATGTTTTTTTCAAGCTCAAACACACCCAGGTCTGTTGAAGAGCTGTGACGTCAGTTTGATGACACGCGAATCATTTTTTATAGGGGTCAGTATGGGAAAATTTGGCCGCGCGGCACGGTTTTTTTAATAACTCGACTTAGGCGACGTCGATTTCAATTATCTCACCCGTGGCTAAAAGCGCGATATTTTCCTCACATTATGAGTCAATTTTCGTTGCTTTCAATAGATCACAGAAATTTTCACAAATTTTGAAAAAAATAAAATTTTCATGATTTTGGTGAAATGTGACGTCAGAATCAACCGAGCTATTGTTCTTCAACTATTGTTCTCTGAAGAAGAGCTGCCCGGTCTGTGTTTTTGAAACAGTGTCTGGCTAAAATCTTTTCAAAATGTCGGATTGCGAAAATAGTAGTTCAAAACAAATTCCTCTGACAATGAAAAAAGAAGTCTTCTTGAGGATAGCGAAGAAGGCGAAGACTATTCAGTAGTCAGTTCGTATACTCGAAACTCGCACGAAGGAGAACCTCTTGCAAGAAGACCCAGACGACAGAGCTGGGTACGGCAGTGATGAGATGGTAAAGGATCGGGTTGTGAAGGCCTATTTCTGAAAGAGCTGGATGCCCGTTTTGAAAACAAAACTTATGTTGATAATTGGTTAGTTCATTTGTTATTTAATAAATTGTTGGCAACTGTTAAACATTAATTCTATGGAATCATATGAGTTTTGTTCATTGTACTGCTTTGTCTTCAGTTGTTACGGTGAAATTTAGGTCTTTAGAAGAGTTTCGAAACTTATGGAGAGAGATGAATTTAGTGTTGGTCCAACTTGCGCTTTTGGGTTCCCCTAAAATACATGATCGACCATGAAGTGCTTTTTTAATACTCTTTATCACTATTTGTTTCCCTATTTTAAGTTGCATATTGACGTGACGTTGTTCAGTCTGCCCGGTTTGTTGTTTTGTTGGCCGTGGTAAGCAAAGGTGTCTGGGATTTCACATCATTCTGACGTCAATTTCTTCAACAGAATTTGTCCAAATTCCCTATTTTGACAATGAATAACTCAAAAACTACAAAATATTATAAAATTCTATTTGCGGCATGTTGATAAGCACGTTGAATTCTATACTTTTCAGCAAAAAAAACTATATGTAATTTTAGGCTGCATAAGCCCTTTAAGAACTTTGAGTGAAACATATACACGTGACTATTCGTTACCAGACTCCTTTTAAAACTTAGTTAGTTAGTCTTTCATTCATTCGTTCATTCTCTTCGTATTCGTTCGTTTTCTACGTATTCTACAAGCTTTATTGACTCGCGACGCGCATGCGCAAGCGAGTAGATGTTGGTGAGTGGGGAAAAATGTTGTGTCTGTGTCTGTGTAGACTTTTACTTGCCCATATAAGGTATGTGCTTCAGATTCAAAAGTTCACTTTTGATTTGAAGTGAGGCTACCAAGTATGATATCACTTTGCATTGGATAAAGTGTAAACTTGCTGCAATAACAAACAGCATGACGTACCATACTAGATGCTGGGCACGCTGGGGCAGGGGGGACCACGAGCACGATCACGCACGGACACGGGGCGGGGGGAGCATTTTGACTCGTTGTTAGAAGCATCAGGTGAAAAGAAGAAAGTTTTCTAGCTGTATGCGTATGCAACTAATACAACAATTATAGTAATTCATTTTTGTTTTGGAAAATGATAGTTTTTTAACTTGATGAAACAAGATCGAAAACTGGAGTCAAAATGTTTGCTTGAGTGGTCTCAAAACAAATGTTTTTTGAATTTGCTGCGCCAACACTAAATTCGTCTCTCTCCAGAAGTCTCGCAAGACGAAACTCTTCTAAAGACATGGATTGGACCGTAACAACTGAAGACAAAACAGTACAATGAACAAAACTCATATGATTCCATAGAATTAATGTTTAACAGTTGCCAATAATTTATTAAATAACAAATGAACTAACCAATTATCAACATAAGTTTTATTTTCAAAACCGGCATCCAGCTCTTTCAGAGATAAGTAGGCCTTCACAACCCGATTCTTTATCATCACTGCCGTACCCAGCTCCTGGGTCTTCTTGCAAGAGGTTCTCCTTCGTGCGAGTTTCGACTATACGAACTGACTACTGAATAGTCTTCGTCTTCTTCGCTATCCTCAGGAAGACTTCGTCCTTCGTTGTCAGAGGAATTTGTTTTGAACTACTATTTTCGCAACCCGACATTTTGAAAAGATTTTAGCCAGACACTGTTTCAACACAGGCCGGCTCTTCCTCAGAGAACAATAGTTGAAGAACAATAGCTCGGTTCATTCTGACGTCACATTTCACCAAAATCTTGAAAGATTTATTTTTTTCAAAATTTTTTAAAATTTCTGTTTTTCATTGAAAGCAACGAGAATTGACTCATAATGTGAGGAAAATATCGCGCAGACCTGGCTGTGTTTGAGCTTGGAAAAAATATACTTATACTCGTCAGAAAACACTCAAAATAGGTTCATAGTGATACTCAGATCTTTTTCTCTCCATCTCCGTAAAAAAAATCGATATGTCATTTCAGGCTGCATAAGCCCTTTAATTTAATATTACTTTCTTCACTTTCTGGATAATACAGTGAAATAAAAGCCATCTGTCGCGAGTCACCTCAAGGTTCCTTTGATTCGTTTATGTTATGTATATATTTGGATCTGTCGTCTCTTTAAGCCTGGTACTCACTGGAGGTTTATCCCGAGTACCGCGATTACGATTAGCTGTAATCGTGGTAATCCTTAATGAGGACATTTACTGTAATCGTGTTTTGAACTGTATTCGTGATAAAACTGCGCGCGATTACCCCGAAATGATATCAAAACTTTTTGATATTATTTCGGGGTAATCGTGATCCGCTGCTGTCAATTCCATTGTTCTAAATAATTTAAGGAATTTTCATAGGAAATCGTGAGAATTTATTGTCATTTCCGCTTTTCAAAACAAAGTTGTACATGTAATCGTACAGTAATTCAAAGTAAATTTTATCGATTTGCAATTTTATTGTTTAAAAAGGGAAACAGAAAATCTGCAATTTGATGAAAAACTGTCTGAAGCCCTAAGACAATTCCCGTGTATTTCTTGAACAAGCCCATGATATTCGCTTGAGGTCTTGTTTCTGAATATTTCCCTAACCCAGAACCTTCGTTTTCGTCGTTTTAATGCCTTCTCTTTTTCTCGTCTCTGTCTTCGTTTTCGTAAGATGTAAACAGTAGTCATCATCGCAAGAAGCTTTTTATTTCTATGAACGGCCATTTTCTCATCACGATTAAAAAGAGTTGCAAGTGAGTACATGTCTTAGTTTAAGCCCCCTGCTGTCTCGGAATTCAATCGAGGTAATCGTAATCGGGGTACTCGGGATAAACCTCCAGTGAGTACCAGGCTTTATTGCTTCGTTCTCTACAAACTCAACTTGTTTCTTGATGAGCAAGACATATCAGATGCACATCTCGCCTAGGGAATGCATTATTTTGTGATGCTAGTGTCCGCCCTATCTTACTTCCAGCACATTATCCATTTTCAGTACTTTGTATTGCAGAATCACATAGGTCAGTGATGCACAACGGTTTAAGGGAATCCCTGAGTAACATTCTTCAGAAATATTGGATATTACAAAGTCGTGCCCAAGTCAAGAAGTATAAACGAGCATGTTTCATTTGCAAATGGTTTGAGGGAACACCCCTTTCCTTTAACGTAACACTACATCTTCCTGAATTTCGGGTTGACAGTGCTCCTCCGCTTGCTAATGTTGGCAAATGCTATGTTTGTTTATATACATGTGTGTCTACCCGTGCAGTTCTTCTAGAATTGATCGAATCCTTAGATGTAAATGTGTTTATTCGTTGTTTCCGTCGATTTTTGCTAGGAGAGGGTTGCCTGTCACAATTATACCTGACAATGCAAAAACCTTCAAAGCCATGAGTAAAGAGGCAAACCGATTGATTCGCAGCCTCCGTGTAAATTTTTTCTTTGCAGCACAACAAATTAAATGGAAATTCATTGTCGATTGATCTCCATGGCAAGGGGAAATGTGGGAACAGTAGTAACAGTGACAATGTCAGTAGCAGTGCTGAAGTACAGGTTGGGCATCCAACAAAAGACAACAATACGTTGCAACATAGTCAATATTAGCTAAGTGAGTCCTCATTTCTATTGACTATAGTTGCAAACGCCACGCTCATGCACAGTGCCAGCGCAGCAGCAAACAGCGCAACAACCCAACACACGTGCTCAATCTGTCAGACCGAAACGTGATGCTGCAGTCATTGGAGAGTTAATCAGACGTGCAAGTAAAGCGGTGTGGTTTGTATATAAACCTGTCTAAGCTTATCTATACTCATAATTTTTAAAAATTTATTTACTCACATCTTTTGTCGTATCTGGTATTATTGTTATTGTTTTAATTGTTGTACGATTACCCAGGGGAGTGTGTTGTGAAGGATCAATTCCGTCTATTCGTTTGGCTGTGTGCGCGCATCAGCCATGTGCTATATTGACTCTGACTTACAGGATAACCCCCCAGGGGTGTTTCTTATCCAGTTCCTTTTAAATTAGTATACATTAGCTAGTGCAAAGAGTCTCTTTAGTTTTTGCATCTATTCTCAACTGTTTGTCGAACTTCCGCGTTATCAACATGAAATATAATAGACTATCCTGCAGCGGCGGACACGTTAAGCAATGGGTTCTAATGAAAATTGATTGAGTTTTGGTAAGATCATTCTTTGTCGGACACGCGAAGTAATGGGTAGTAAAGAGGGGCAATGAAATTTTGGTAAAGTGGATTTTCGCGGGACACGTAATGTAAATATAAATGTATAGTTTACAGCATTCCCCGACCACATGGTTCATGGAAGCCCCAAGTCCCGATTTCCATTCTATGGTTGTTCCAGGTCCATGATGATTTAAATTGAAATCTTTGAAGGCCTCATAGTTGCAACCATTCCTCGATCACATGGTGCATGGAATCCCTGAGTTTTGATTTCCATTCCAAGGTTGTTCCAGGTCCATGTTTTCTCTGATGATTTAACTTGAAATCATTCAAATCTTCAAAGTTGCATTCATTCCCCCACAGCATCGTCCATGGAATCCCGGATCCCCACTTCCATTTCAAGGTTGTTCTAGGTCCATGTTTTCTCCCATGATTTAATTTGAAATGATTCTGATCCTCATCTTTCCATCCTTTCCCCCATGGAAGCCCCGAGGTCTGATTCCATTCCAAGGTTGTTCCAGGTCCATTTTTCCGCGATGCAAATGTTCGTGCACTTCTGAGCGTGCCGGAAACGTCTCGATTTAAACCGAACGGAGAGAAGCGTTGCGATTGAATAGTATATCAGAAAACATAAATGGATCCATTTAATTCGAAATTGCGATTAGAGAATATACAATAATAAAAATATAGAATTAAATGCGTAAAAACATATTTACCACTACACGAATTGAATGAAAGTAATAAAAAGCGCATTGTGAAAATTTTAAAGGGGTCCCAAAGTTAGATGCATCTAAACACGCAGTGAGAAATTCATGATATATAAAAGGGTTTTAAATACAGCAGATCATGAAAATTTTTAATTGATTCACTCACATACTTCACAGACCAAATGCACAACTTTGGAGTTTTGAATTGCAGCTCAGTGGTGGGCACGTTTCCAGTTTAGAATCCATGTGGAGTGGAAGCAATTGTTTCCAGCTTGAGCATACGTTTATGTTATGCAGAACGAAAATGACGTGCTTGAAATCCATTACTTTGCCTTCGGATGGCCAGTCGTGAACAGTAATTCTGTGGATGCCAAGGAGAAAGCGTTTCGGGGGATTTGCATGCTTCTCGGCACGGTCTGCTTCAATGCAATATGAAAATAGCTGTTTTCGACTCTGGCCAGTTAGAGTTTCACATCCAAATCAGTGAGGTTCTTTCGGAAACAGTTTGGAAGAGCAAGTTTCAAGTAAATTTCCAGTTGATTGCAAGGAAAGGCAGAATAGCTTTTAGACAACTGCATGTGTTTTGAATGGCTTCGTTTCAGTGAAATCACAAAAATGTTGCCGTTTCTGAAATTCATTATTTAGATCGTTGCATCCAAACCTGTTATTATAAAAGCAGAAATTGATCATTCAGCGTTTTAGTATTCGATATAGTATAGAAAAGATTTGTAAAGCAATGAATTAATTTAGAATTTCAGGGCCCTAAAAATTTCTATAAATAAAGGATAAGAATAAATCGAAAGGAAAATAAGAATGATACAGAGGAGTTTAGTGAAGGCAAATAGAAACAACTTAGCCACTTACCAGTTAAATCCTGAGAAGCTTTTAGTTGGAAATCTCGAGTAAAACGGTAGCAAAAATAAAACGCAGCCACAAAACGAAATCAATTCATTCGGTTTGTCCCGTCCCAAATTCGAAAATAGGGAGTTTAAGCAACCACAACGCTAACGTAAACGTTAACGTTAGCTCCCAAATTTTCCGCACTGCGCACGCGCCAAAGGACATCCCCATTCTGCTAACGTTTTGAGTTAGTGTTCTGTGTCCTTAGCTCAGCATCCCTAGCGTTTTGCCAAAACGTTAACTTTACTTATACATTTATTCATACGTGAAACTTTGCTTTTGTCAACATGAGTAGTCAATCAACTACGTCAACATCAGAGAAAGCTACTGGGTAAGTTATAAACTGTTATTCTACTAAAATATCTCGTAAACAATTCATAGAACCATTCAATATCTGATAAGCATCTAGGTCCAAAACCTATCTCCTGCAACTCAGGTACTGATTGCAATTATTATGGTCATTTGAGTTCCTAAATATAATCACAAACACGAATTCATGTTAGGAAGAGATTTAAGTGGTTACCAACCCACGATGACTTGCTGCTAAGAGAGGTTTTGGCATCAGAATTGTGGATTTCAAAGGCGGGAAGCGTGGAAAGGGGAGAGAAGTGGAAGGCAATTTCAGAAAATCTGAACCATGTAGAAAATCCCAGATTTAATACAAATTCAAGAAGTGTGAGGGAAAGGTTTGCTGCATTGTTGGAGAGAAGAAAGGCGAAGAACAGGGAAGAAGAGAGAGCAAGTGGCATTTGTCCTGAATTAACGGACACTGATAAAATGTTAGACGAGTTAATTGAGCTCTTCGAGTCAGCTGCTCAAGAGCAGAGTGTTGCAGCGAAAGAAAAGGCAAATAAGGTGGCAGGAGATATTGAGAAGGGGCAAGAAATGAGGAGGCTCAGCATGGAGAGTAGAGGGGAATCTGTTAAGAGGAAGAGTGGGAATGAGGCAGGAGCAGGAGGAAAGGAGAAACGAAAGAATTATGGAGTGGAGACATTTAAGTATTTAAATGAGAAGTTGAAGTTTGAAATGGAGTGGAAAGAAAGAGAGCAGAAATTGAAAGAGAGAGAATTGGAAGAAAAAGCAAAAGAAAGAGAGGCTGATGAGAATGAGAGGAAGAGAAGAGAAGAGAACAAAGAGAGGGATTTTACAAGGGTGGTTGAGCGTATCGAGCTGCAACTGCAGCAGCAAAACCAGTTGCTGATGCAAGTGATTCAACAACAGCAGCATCAGTACAATCTCATAATGAACATTGCAGAACAAATAAATAAGAAAGACTGACATTTTTGTTTGTTTATAATTTATCATTCTTGATTTTCAAAATAAATTTGCAACTCTGGTGGGTCAATGTCGAAAAATTTTGAAGTGGTACTGCCATACAGACAGTTCCTTGCATTTTTTAAAATTGTACAAACTATATACATTTTGCCCACTGCACTTAATTGAATCTTCAAGTTTTTTTTAAAGTCTATAAATTTGAAATAATTAACAATGTCTCCAAATAACCACTCCACACTGACTCTGACCGAACTCATTCTTTGATTCCACAGTTGCTGCTCTGGAGTCAAAATTGGATCTTTAAAAGGTGCCTGCAGCTGTTGCCTTAATGGATATGCTGGATCTCCATATATACACATAATATTTCCATCTGGAGATATTGAATGCTGCTCCAGTAATTGTAGCAGACCCGACTCCCTCAAAATGCCACTGTCATGTCTTCTTCCTTCAAATGGACCATGGAGAAGTGCCACTAGTCCATTTGGGGTGGCAACAGATTGGAATTTCAACGCATGTATGCGTTTATGCCCATTGTAAAGAACTCTCTGGTTGATGCCAGGTCTGGTAATGGGACGTACAGTGCCATCTATAAAGCCCCAACAGTTGCTAAGAGGAGCACCCTTGGCATGAATTGCCTCTGCATACATTTGCAACACTGGAGGACTGAGAATGTGCCTGTTAAATGAAGTTAGCAGAAATCCCCATTGCTCATTAATCATATTCATTAAAGTGTTGCAAATCACACAGAGCTCTGGCACTGGTCTTGCAAACCTTGGAACCATGTCCAAGTATCTGCATGGATATGCAAATCTCTTTAACAAACAACACAAGGCTTCTGTTGTATCTACGTTCATTCTATTATATGTGATAATTTCTTCTGGTAAATTTAATGCACGCTGAACGTCATAAATGTGTCTTTTTTCGAATCTAAACTCTGCCTTACATTCATCGTCTGTTATTCTGTCCAAATCAAAATTTTCGTACTGCCAGTATGGGATGACTAGATTTCTAGGTCTGTTTAGCTCTTGCAAAAGGACAACCTCCTCGTCATCTAATACATCCAATTGGTGTGCAGCTTCGATAGCTTCGTTTAAATTTGCCATTTAGGACTTTTAATATACTGAACAAATAATACTGAAATGATCCGAAGTGAATTTACTAACGTGAAAAATATGTGAAATATTATTTTTATTGCGAAACGTTGATACAATTGTTGCAACATGCTCAATTTCCAAAAAAACAATAGCCCCCTCATATTAATTTACGTCAGTGCTTGCGTTCTCAGCTTGAATCATGCTTAACGCAGTTTCTGCAAAACGATAACGGAAACGATAACGTTAGCACCTAACGTTACCGTTAACGTTAGCGTTGTGGTTGCTTAAACTGCCTAATGGAGGAGATCCACTGCACGGTCGCTCAAGGAAGGAAGCAACTTCCTCTTCAATCAAAGCCCACAGTAACAAAAGGAGCTGTCGGATTAGTGTCAAACGCAACAGGGATTCATTGTTTCGAAAACGGTAAACAACGCACGATGGATCTTTCCAGAATCATGACGTCATTTCAAATGCCTTTTGCCAGGGGGTCGCACATCACAACATGTTTTGTTCGAATCGAAGAGTTTAGTACGCGAGGAAGCTCGGGATATCTCCCCCTCGCACGCAAAACAAAAGCCGAGGCACGGCAGCATCTGACAAAGTACACAAAGCAGACTTCAAACGAAAACAAAGGGCGGAAGAGTTTTCGAAGGAGAAAAGTGAGAAAATCTCGAAAAACACTGCGAAATTTAAGCAGAAAAATAGCAGGTACACTAAAGGATGCGAAGGGGAATAAATCGAAGCGTTTTCGAAAAAGAACACGAAAAGCAGGAAAGGGCCAGGGTGGCTACAACGCCCCGACCGGGTGGGCTTTGAAGCGAATTTCCGTTACCGCTCAGATATTATATAAGGAGGGATAACTCAAGTGTATTACTCTCTCAATCACTCGCTGCAGTTTTGCCTAAAACCCAAGACATAACACCTGTCAACCAGAGCAATTACACTGTTCAAATACGAAACAGTTGGTCAGTGGAAAAATTGAAAGTTGCTCAGGAAGAAGACCCGATCCTCAGTCAAGTACGACCAGGGCCGGTTCCAGGAAATTTTCTTGGGGGGGGTGTAAGCTCTTATGTACCGAGTAATTTAAAAAAAAAACAATGCCAGAAATTTTGAGCTCAACTAATCGTGATCAGAACTAACAACTAAATGACTTACACTAACTTTAATTTAAGAAATTTAACTTTAACGAAAGAACTTTAATTTTAACTTCAATCTGAAAAAAGCGTTTCAACCAAATACAGCACGTTCTAATAAAAATACAGGGTCAATGGTGGGTCAAAAATAGCCCTCAGATTTTTGCGAGTCATTTAATTAGGAGCTTTTGACCCAGCCTCTTTTTCTGTTCTTATAGCGCAATATATGAATAAATTAACTTTAAGAAGTGTCAAATCGAACTCTTCTGTTTTTTAAGTGTATCCAGTTCCTAACAACATCTTTCAAGTTGACATTTTCAGAGAAATCCTTCTCGCATGATATCAGCATCAGAGATTCCAGGCGGTCCTGGAGCATTGTGCTCCGCAGCTTAGTCTTCACCAACTTTAGTTTGCTAAAAGATCTTTCATTTGAAGCCACAGTAATTGGTGCTGTTTGAAGGAATGTATATGCTGTGTTGCTTGCCGGATAAATGTTCCTTCGACTATATACGAATTTTGCAATTTCACAGACTGTCATGTTCTTTACCAACTTTTTCTCTTGGAAATCTTCTCTCAAAACAGTAAGCTCTGCAATAAGACTGCCACTTGAAAATTTCCCTGACAACAAATGCTCCAGATCCTCTGCTTGTTCTTCACTTAAGTTATCCCAAGGAGGCAACAAAACAGTGAACGGCTTTATTTTCTTCAAAATGCTACCCCAGTTTTCTTTACAATCTGTAATTATCTGATCAAGTACAGAATAAATCTCTTTCGAATAAAACGTCTGGAAAGAGAATACTTCCTCGTTGTCTCGGTTTTCATCAATTCTTCTTGGAATCAATCTTCTTCTGTGGCGGTGCTGAAACTCTTCTTCTGGATTTATTCCCATGTGCATTGCAATTTGTGTGGTAGCTTCAATCTGCTTTTGCACGTCATCTTCATTTCGAATCTTTTCTAACGCCCTAGTTGTCGATGACACTAGCTCAAGTGCGTCGAGTAAATTCAAACCCTCTTCCTGAAGTTGCACAACCAGAACCTTACAGCGCCGCATTATGAATCTCATAGTAGCCAAGCTGAAAACAAAATCAAATGTTTTCATTTTCTTCAAAATTGCTTTGGCTTGATCCTGTGTGTTTTTGTCACAGTCTAGTTGTCTATCCATTATCTGCTCGAGCAGCGAGACGATTACTGTCAAAGAGATCCAGACACTGTCAATAGATTCAGATCTAGCAATCCAACGAGTTTGCGAGAGATTTCGCATCTTCAAGGCCCCTTCTATTTCAACTTGTGCTTTTTCAAGTGCTTCAGATCGCTTGGTGCTACTAGAAAAGAATGTGTACAATGACTGTAATATGTCAAACATCGATGATACAAGACTGCTTGCTTTGGAGCTTCGTTCCACAAATGTACTCAGCCTGTGAGCCTGGCATGGGATGTAAAGGATTTCCTTTTTGTGTGGAAAATCTTCTTGAATTTTATCACTTAGCACTCGTTGGCATCCTTTATACTTTCCAGACATACATGACGCAAAATCGTACGATTGAAAGACCAGTTTCTGTGGGTCCACACTACACCCATTGAGAGCTTTCAAAATTTCTGCAGCATGGCCTTCTCCGGACTTGTCTTTGAGAATCCTCAGACACAGTAAACGCTCAACCGGCTTGGCATTGACGACGTATCTTACAACAATTGCCATCTGATCTTTATTGCTTGTGTCCGGGGTAGTATCAGCCATTACTGAGAACGCTGAGACTTCCTCTAGCTCCTTCACCATACGATGCCTCACTGCGTCACCTAGCAACTTTATCAACTCATTTTGGGTGTCTTTGCTCATATAGGTAACATGGTATGGTCGCATCCTTGTTTGATTCTGCCAGTATTTCAAAATGCCGCAATGTCGACTGATTAACTTCACAATCTCATAAAAGTTGCTGGATTTGTCAGTATTTCCGCGAAAGGCAAGGTCCTGCATAGCCATGGTGCGAGCAGCATCACATAATATTAACATAATTTTGGTGTTAAACATTGCGTCGTCAGTTTCTTTAATCATTTCATGACGACGAGACAAATCCAAAAGTACATCGACGTTCTGATGCGGGTTAGTGAATCTTGCAAAATCTCGCAATGCTTCTCTGTGACTTTGGCTAGTGAAATGCTGTATCAGCTTGCCCTTCTTTCCTTTTCCAACACTCTTCATTTTGTGCCACTGTCTAACGCCATTAATAGTCCATGAAGCATCTGCAGAGGGTCTTCCAGCGCCGTTTGGAAATAAGGAACAAACATAGCAAAATGCTGCGTCATTTTGAACGCTATATTCAAGATGTGGAAAATCTTTGAACCAGGTGCTTGAAAACTTATTTTGTTTACCAGATCCAATGAATGCATTACTTGGATAAACTGTCAAGCGAGGCTGGTAGGGACCTAGGTTTATCAGAAAACGGCGTTGGCTATCCGACAAATCTTTTTCTCTTTTTCCAGGGTCGTGTTCTATTAGTGCTGCTGCTTCTCCTGGTTGTACAGATCCCTTTTGTCTGTCAATTTTGACTTTAAGTCGTTCAGCAGATTTTTCTAAATCATTACACTGGGTTTTAATCTCGTTGGCAAACTCATTTGCAGATATCGCAAATTCTTCGATATTTGGGGTACATGGTTGTGTTAGAATGTTTAATGTCGAATTACCTCTTTGCTCCAAAGTGGATAGCAGATGCTTGAGCTTTCCCGCACAGCTAATCCAATAATCATCATTTTCATCATCGGTGTCATCGTTTTCGGAGTTTTCAGCCTCACTCTCGCTCTCCTCATCAACTACATTCTCACTCACAACATTACTAATATTAGATTCTTCTTTTGCAGAATTCGCTAACCCAATCTCTTCGGTTTTGTCATCCAATATCTTTTCAGATGAAGATGAAGAAGATGAATCTTTTTCTTCAATTGGATTATTTTTCTTGCGTTTAGCTGCTTCGAAAGGGTTTTTAACTGCACCTGCGGTTTCATATGGCACATTTTTGCCTTCATGTTTCTCTCTATTGTGTTGGAGGCGATAGTCACTGTTGAACTGGGAATTACACCCTTTTGCCTTGCATCTTATTTTTACTTGTCTTCTTTTCATAGCAGTGAAACATTAACATAGCCTGGTAAAAATAATTGTTCTCAGTTTTACTTCAGATGAAGAGACCCACTTGAAAAAAAGTTCTCAAAAGCTCAAACTCAGGCCTGGATAGGAAAATCTTGCTTTTCAAACAAGAGCACGACAAGAGCAAACAACAAGAGCTTACGCGAGAATTACAAAATTCAAAACAAATGATTATGTGGATATGTCTTCAGAAAATAAAATTCAAAAAACAGAAAGATCATTATTTGAAGCAAATTTTTAAGTTACCTGAAAAGCTGCCGTTTCCCTTTCAAGTAGCGTAATACTTATTACTGTTACTATTTTTTTCAATTTTACGTTTGTTCGTCAGCTCAGCTTCATTCAGATAAAGGATTGCCAGAGAATGTTATGTTGCTTCGCGGGATTCGCGCCTTCTGCACAGGTGGCGTCAGTCACTATGTTTATTTTCATTGAATAAATCGATCAGTGGAATTCGAACAATAGGGAACAATAGAGTAGGCAGGAAACACAAATGGTTTCTCAGGTTCTCACCGAATGAAACCACACCAGCAAATTTCACATGGTCTTTGTAGGCACAGGGCAATAATGAAGAAAACTAGATCTTCAAAATGTTATGCATATTTGATTGCTTTTTGCGTAGTGATGCACTAAAGAATTTAATATAAACTTTCGTAACATAATTCTACCGACCAAAAATCGAACTTTACCGAGTAAATTGCGAAACTCAATTCTTGGGGGGGTGTCACACCCCCCCACACCCCCCCATGGAACCGGCCCTGAGTACGACCCTGGGTACTTATGAGCAAGAAACCAGCACAGGCTCCAGGAAGTAATGAAAACACCCTTGAACTGCGTGATAATTTTATCTGTAGAGAATGGATCGACTATGGCAACAGAAAAACGCGAAAATTAGATAAAAGCAGGTTTTTCTCAAATAATCCTGGTTTTTCTCCAGATAAACCTGGTTTTTCTAAATTTTGATATTTTCTGTTGTGAATCCTGGTTTTTCTCAAATAAACCAGGTTTTTCAGATATTTTCATCGAATGCTATTGTGACTCGCCTAGTGCAATTGCAAGTAGAGAAAACATTTGCACGGATTCAGGAAGAGTTTCATTGGCCGCATTTCTATCCCCAAACAGAACTCCCTTGTAAACATTGTCTTACATGTCAAAAGAATAAAGTAATTCCTAATCCCAGATGGGCTATGAAGCCAATTGAAGTCGTACCAGTCCCATTTTACATGGTTGGCATGGACATGATTGGACCACTGAAGACTACATCGAGATGTAATTGGTATATTATCAATATTGACTATTTCACCAAATATGTCGAAGCATACACTATCCCTGGTGAGAAGGCAGAAACAGTCAGTAGGTGTGTTGAAGATCTGTGTTCACTGCATAGTGTTTTATCAATTATCCAGAGAGATAAAGGTTCTAATTTTATTTCTCGCCTATTCATAGAGGTATGTGCTCAATTTGGTATAGAACATTGTACAACTACGGCGCATCATCCCCAATGTGATGGGTTGACAGAACGTTCGAATGCGACTTTGAAGTCTCTGTTATGTATGTGAGCCGATAAGGATGAGCATAATTTTGATGTTGACTTATTTAGTGCACTACAAGCTCTAAGAGTAACAAAACATGCCTCAACTATTATTTCACCGTTGCAACTGTTATCCGAAGACTGCCTACAATACCGTCTTCGATAGAGAAGCAGAATAACTTTCAAGACTGATCGCATGCCGGTAGTGCATTATACGTGAACTTTGCAATCGATTAACAAACCTTAAGCAAGTTGCTTTACCGGCTATTAAGCAATCTTAGCAGAAACAGCAAGAAGAGTATGATGCACGAAACCTTTCATTGTGTTCATTCCCCTCTGATTTCGCATTGCTGAGCATGTGGATGTGACTCAAAGTTTACTGGTCCATGTCAAGTCATAAAATGCTTTGACTCTGATTATCGAATAAGAAGTTGTAGTGAAGTTACGTATTTTTAGATTTCTTTCATTTTGCCCTCTTCTCGATCACTTCCTCTATTTCATCATCTCGCGTCATTCAAATTACATTCTAATTATATTTATGCATCGTCACTCTCATCCTTCTAGAAACACTTTTTGCTTCGTCATCATGATTTTTAGAGTAATAGAAATACGTCTCAATTATTGTAATTAGTCAATCAGAGTCAGTCATTAAAAAATCAACACACTGTATCGTTTCTCTCTGGCTCCGTGCACCTTGCACGTAAAACACACAACATAGAAAGCAGCGTTCGTTGGATAGTCTCTGTAGACCAGGCTATACTGGAGGGAGGTGCCACTTTTGGGCGGAGAAATTTAAATGGGCATTTTTATAATCCTTAACACGTGGGGATTACGAAATGAGACGGTGATCGGTGATTTGTTGGGGTTTAAGGTGTAAAAACGGGGGTTAAAGTGTTACCACTTGACGAAAAACCCTCTGCGGAGGAGCAATTCGTTTTTTTTGCTCTCTGCGCCGTGGTATTGACTTTTCTTCCTGATTTTAAGATAAATTGGCCAACAGTTAGTTAAAATAGTTGCAATACATCATGATTATTCGTTTATATGGGTCACGTGATCAATTGCAACAGTTAGAATTCCCGGATTTAAAATGTCAAAAATGAGAAAAATACCCACCTGGTCTTCTGCAAAGTTCTGAACAGTAAATACCAGATAACAAACATAGATAAACTGAACTGAACAGAACCGTCTTTAGTAAAAATTAAAATCTCTAATCATCGTCATCAGGTTCCTCTTCACTCTTTCGTCGTCCTCATATGATATTTCAAATTCATCTCCCAAGAGTAGTTCCTCTATTTCATCCGGGAAAGCGCGATCTATCCATTCTATTTCATTCATAGCCTCCCAACCATGTTGTGCAAGATCAGGTAGCTCTATTATTGCTTGGTCTGCTTGCTTCCAGATTCTCGCAATTACATTTGCTCGCAAAGTATGGAGTCGTAACGATGCAAAGCAAGGGGGCAGCAACGTTATGTCGATTACTTTATTTTGCTGTATGAATTTCTTTTCAAAGATCTTTCGTACGGCATTTACATTCCTTTGGCGAAAACCGTAGAGCAGACAAACATATTCTTCAATGCCATTCATAGTTTCTTCTGTTGCATTCCATGATGATCCAAGTGAATTGAAAGTGGCAACACATTTTTCATTGTTGTTCACTACCTTCCAGCATGCTGCTTTCCCCTTCCAAAAAAAATAGGAGACATAATCATTGCCCGTAAATGCGTGAAAACCTATCAAAGAGAACTTCTTGCATTCATCCATCTCTATGTCGCTAAGCATCATGCCTTTCCTATGTATACCTGTCCCAAAATCCAGATAAACGTAGGTCTGACTGTTCATTATACTCAGAAGGTTAACCAAAATGTCAATATCGGCTGATGGAGATCGGACAACGACATATTTTGATGGGTACCTGTCTAAAGCATGGCAACAATGTAACGCTATCTTGGTGTCGGCCTCTTCTTGGTTACTGGAAAGTGCTTCTTCTCGACAGGCACAGGAGAGCGTGAACTTACAACATTGGTTCTCGATCGAGAAAAATAACTCAGTACAACAGAGCATGTTTAAAGCCTGAATGCGATTGTCCTTCACGGTTTCAAGCATCAGCTCAATAAATCGCTGCTTATTTTCACCATTTTTGAGAAAATCCGAAAAGTTCCGAGGTATTTTTGACTTTGGAGACTTGATTATTATTTTCTCAGAGCTGCCTCTTTTATTTCTTTCGCCAGCTTTGAGCGAAATTGGTCTATACGTGTCAGCGACAATATCGACGCGAAAAAAACCAGTTGGAAGTGAATTTAAAAACTTCCAAGTAAGCTCCTCGTATCTTTCAGGTATGCTGGTTAGTGTGCGAATAGCTGCCATCAAATCGATAATATAGGTGGAAGTATTCTGTCTTGGAGGCTGACTTTCTCTAGGGTGCAGCAGTTTTTTTTCACAATACTTCATCAGGACATTTTGGAGCTTACTCTTCGTCGTTATCCTCCTGGATCCATCTGCATTTGCCAAGCTGAGCGGAACCGGGCATAATGGAAAGCATAGCGCGGCGTCAAAATCGATTGCTCGCTCATTTCTTCCTGAGATTGCAAGTAGTATTCCAAGGACATTTCGGTTCGCTTCAATGCTCTTCGACTGATTGCTCGAGGTGACTGTCACTTTTCTATTGGTGCTTCTGAACAGCTTTGCATTCGTTCTTTTAATTGGACTATGGAAGTCGATATCGGCTTTTTCGATTCGGTTTTCTCTGAAGCTTGCATATGTGTCTTTTCCAATTTGTTGAAGATGGATCATATTCTCTGCCACAGGAGTGGGCGTTGGAATTCCCGAGCTTAGGTTCCACAGTTTATTTTTTTCTAGGTTTGGATCGAACGGGTTCAGATATTCTTCTTTCAGAATTTTAACAATGTTTGTAACAAACTTTTCTGTTTTTAACACTTGTGATGGGCGAAGTGGTTTGTACAGAGTTGAACTTGCTTCTACTTCGGCCATGCTCAATAAAGCATTTGTATTCTTTGCTTGCTCTGCTCTGTTAAGGATCCACTTCAAGATCCCAGAAGAACTTGCAGCAAAGTTCTTTATTCCACCTGTCGTTTTGGCCTCTCGGTTGAGGGTTTGTTCGCCACGCTGGTCCACGGCCACCCTGTGTGGATACATTTCCTGAGCCTGCACGGAAATCCCCTTATCTTTCAGTAGGTCCTTCAATCCTGGATACAGGTTTTCGATTCTTTCCAATACGGCAACGTAATGAGATCCATATCTAGCGTAATTTTGCTTGTCTAGAGCAAAATAGAACGGCAGGAAAAACTTCCAACAGAACACCCGCAAGTCCAAGTTGTTTTCTTGAACTGCTTGATGAGCCAACTGCTGCATCTCCATTAGGTCGATGTAAAGAGATAGCCAGAATTGAGGTGTGATTCCATGCTTGCCATCTCGAATTTCTTCCTTAAATTCTTCATACTTCACGAGGAACCTGTCATTACTGAATGTGATATCTTCATAATAATCACTGTCATTAGCGATCTCATTGTACACTTCTGGGATGTTTGTGCCCGTTTGGACACAATATCTTTCAAATAGCAGACGTTCAAGCGCTTCTGACATAGCCCCATGCACAGTCCAAGCTCGGTTGTAATGACTGCCAGACAATACACCGTTCAAACTACCCGAAGAGCATACATCTGCTTGGAATATTACATCTTCGATTCCTGAACCACAGACGATTTTTCCTAACACAGCAAAATTCTCTTCAATGAAATGAAACTGGCCAAGGTGGATCAGAACATTGCTGAATTGATCAGGAAAGTTCCAAATCAGTTTGAGTGCGTTCATTGCTGCTCCGACATCCACTGTCACGTTGACATATGGCATGTTAACTTGAACAGATACTTGTTGAAGATAATTAAGATACTTATAGATGGTTGAAAATTCCGTGACTTTTTGGTCAATGGGTGGCAAATAGGTCATGCGGAGGTCATACGGACTTGCAAGACGTGTTCTTCTTACTTTGGTGCACCAACCTGAATAGCTTGAGGTTGTTTGATCTGCAGCATTCAGCATTCTTATTACTGTCCAAACAAAGTGTCTCGTAAGGAATGGCAAAACGTCGAAGCTGTTATCCTCTGAAACAAGACCCGTTAATCTTGGTGGCTCTTTTTTCGCATCTACAATGATTCTCTCTGGTTCGGTTTCAGGAACGTTCAACATTCTATTTCTTTTTCTCTCAAATTGTATGCGAAGTTGGGGTGTGATGGTAAGCGGAGATTCTTCTTGGAATGCGATCATATGGGTGGAGTTTATTGCCCCATGGCCAGTTTGTGTTTCTATGTTCATGTCAAAGTTGTCGACCCAGAAATAGGTAAGGACGGTATTGTCATTTGTTGCCGGTTTAACAGGAAGTATTCCGCTCATTGTTGCCAATAACTGTGCTGTCTCCGCTTGGTCAGTCTCAACCTCGCAAACCAGATTGTAGTTGATGCAGTGACCAAAGAGATTTGCTATTTGAATCGGCTTCTTTTGCCCAGTAGTGCTGTGCAAACCAAGTCCCAGTAAGAAATGCTTAGCTGTTATGAATTTGCCCTTCCTCACTCCATGAACTAGGTCTGCCGAGTAGGATTTGACCAAACGATTTGCATGGTCACTTTTTGCATGATATTTTGTGGTTAAAAGATCTCGCAGAAAAGATTCAACTGAAGAGGGTGGTTCCCTTGCAGTGGAAGTGACTTCATCAGTCATTATTGGCCATGATAGTGCGGGAGTCTCTTTGGCAAAACGAAGAATATCTTCACGCAAGAACTGTGCAGCTTGTTTGATGATGTGTTCACGATCATTGAAAAGAGTATGGCTATCAATTGCGTTTGCATTCACCACAACTTCAGGAATATTTTTGCTCACTGAGAGAAAGTAAAGCTGATCTCCAAAGACAGAAATTATCCTTGACTTCAACTTACTTCTGTATCGGGTATCGTCAGTTTGAAGCTCAAAGATATCATGAAGAACCTTCATGGATACAACTTGGTTTTCATCTATTATCCTCTCTCTGATACACTGGACAACAGCTTCAAAATTCCCACTTGATCGTTGCTCGCCTGTATCTTCTTGAGTTGATGTAATGCGAATCTTTGCTTTTCGAGTGTATTCTTTGTAGCAAAAATCATGATATTTGAACTCTTTCGCAATGAGGTCAAGATCTTTAATTTCAAAAAATAAGCTTTGGTCTTCATTAGCTTCTGCTGCTTGTTTCATTGTCATTACCGCTTGATGTGTTGAAACGGTTATGGGGAGATGATGCTTTTGCTGTCTTTTAACTCGATACTTGTGGCAGAAGTTACATTCCTTTGGATAAACGCCTCTAACCCCACCCCCAAAACAATCGGAAGACTTGATTCTTTTTGGCCGTGGTTGATCATAGGTTGAATCAGTAGAGGTTCCTTGTGCACTATCTACAACTTTTTTATCGCTTAAAATCTTAACAAATTTCTTATAGCATGGATCGAGGTGTATTCCATGTACATTTGGATCTATTTCATCAGGAATTCCATTACATTGATCCTTGTGATTCTTTTCACCATCAAGCTCTTCTCTCAACCGTTTTGCAGCATAAAGTTTTTCCTTATTTATATCAGAGATCGCCTTAATATTGCTGTATTTGCTTTCTTTAATTTTGTAATGAACTATGCACGATAGCTTTTGCCATTCCATTTTTACATTTCTAAAACATGAATGGAAATAATATCAACGTTGAAATTGCTTAGAAATACATTGGCCCGGTAAAAACGTGACGTGGTGAACTATTTTTCTATCCCTGTGTGTCCTTGTTCAAAACAATTTACTATTTTCCTTGTCTCATAGTCCCCAATGATAGTTATTTATAGGTGAATATTGGTAAATGTTGAATAAGTTCAATAGAAAACTTCAAATACTCACCAAATTAATCTTGGATGTTTGTATATTACTTGAACAATTGTGTATTTCTGAATCAGGCAAAGCGTTGATAAGAGATAGTAAACAACCAGCATTCATCAAATAAGAAGTGAACGATAAAATTATACATATAACACGATACTATCATATAAAATTCACAAGCCGACTGCAATGTAGTCATCATATATAACTACAGTAGTTCGTGTGGATGTCGTAATAGTTCGTGGGTGTACAGGAAAAGTCAATACACAGTACCGCATTTCATCTTTGATTCAATTTCAAAGAGGATTATAACTGTGACAATTTAACACTTGTCCTTTTGAATTCACTTCTTTTAACTGTTGCAATTGATCACGTGACCCATATTAACGAATAATCATGATGTATTGCAACTATTTTAACTACCTGTTGGCCAATTTATCTTATAATCAGGAAGAAAAGTCAATACCACGGCGCAGAGAGCAAAAAAAACGAATTGCTCCTCCACAGAGGGTTTTTCGTCAAGTGGTAACACTTTAACCCCCGTTTTTACACCTTAAACCCCAACAAATCACCGATCACCGTCTCATTTCGTAATCCCCACGTGTTAAGGATTATAAAAATGCCCATTTAAATTTCTCCGCCCAAAAGTGGCACCTCCCTTCAGTATAGCCTGGTCTACTGGAAATAGAGGAGAAGACACACACGCAGGCCTCTTTATATTAGGAGCACAATTCCTAAAAAGTCAACATACTGGAAAGAAAACTGTAGTACATTTGAACAGTTTAAAAGCTTACCGTCTTATCGAGAAACCCCAGTCGCGACAGCAACAGGAAGAAGACGCCTCTTCAGAAGACGATTCGGACCATTGTGAATTTTTTCTTGCTCAACCCCAGTGTAACTACCTGCTTATACGGGAAGAAAGCCAGCAACACCATGGAGATCTTGATGAAAATCGGCCACGACAAAGTTGCAGAAATCGTAGGGCACCCGATTACTACGGTAACCTGGTCCCATTTGACTGAACGCTTAATTTTTAATTATAGACTCGTTTATATAAGTATATTTGAAGAAGAGGGCGGTGTCAAGAGGTCACCGTTAACCCTTGTCCCCGGTTGTTGTAAGATCAAAGTTTCTTGGTTGATCGTAGGTTCCATGTTTGATAGAGAGCAGTAAGATGTCTTTGGTCAGTTGTTGTTTTACGTACTTGTGGAGATTGCTGTTGTTTTTAAGAGTTGGAAATAATATCATACTAGGCTGGCATAATTGAACTGCTTTTTTTGTCTCATTCCACCACATATGTATTCATATAATCAAGTTTAGTTGCAAGATCCCCAGATGTGATTTGGTAATTGAAGAATAAAGAGCTTAAATACGTTGGCTTTCTTATTGACTTCTCTGGCCCCCAAACGTTACAATAATAGGCCTTGTTTTGATGAATTTCTTACTTGGAAGTAACTTCCATATCGATTTGACCGCTGGGATGCAAACACTTCAGAGAACGTCGAGAGCTTTTTCTTTGAAGGTATCAATTTCTTGCTCAGACGTAAGAGTATTAAGTTGCACTATAGTATATACTTGTAATTAAAATATGCAATCACGTAATTAAAGTATGAATTAGTCATTGGTTCATTGGCTCCGATTTCACCAGTAATCGTTGACATGACACAGGCAACATATGTTTGTGCTTCACACTCACAAACATGACATGGGTCGCCATTTTTCTATTCAAAGTTACCTGTGTCTTTTATGAAAGACAAGTGATCTATTATTTCAACGCTATGTTTTTTGTTCACACTTGTTCTTGAACCTTCATGTGAGAAGTGGTGCCTTGTTGATGTTGGAGGAACATTTTTAGCAAGCAAAGTGGCAAGCACCTGAGTTTGATTGATGTGAGTAAATGATTTACTGAAGTCAGTAATTTGCATTAAATCAATTTTTAACACCATTGGCTGGGCCAAGAAAAAATTAATTCTTAATCGTAACTAAAAAAATTATTTAAAATGGTTCTTTCTGAAACATTCAGCTGACAATGTATCACATGCCTTGGAAAGATGTCTGCTGAAATCAATTGATTATGGTATTGAAAATAAAATGGCAGTCTGAGTAAAGTCAGTTGATCATCTTGAAAAAATATTTGGAGATAAAAGTTTCTGAGCAAATGTTGAAATGATTCCTGTTAAATGAAAGTAACTATATTCATGGTATAGCTAAGCTAATGCACAAATGCTTTATTACGTTGCTATACTTAATGTCTGTACGATACCAGAATGCCTGGCAAGCCTTGCGCCCAACTTCCTAAGTGCTTTGGCCTTCGATCTGAGTAAAACCGTGACCTTTAGCTAACGTTGGATACTTTTCTCAACAAGATTGCAAGTTTCAATACTTTGAAGCCACATCCAATCTGAGTTGAAACTCATTTAATGGATCCAATGATTGCTTCTTTGGCAAATTGATTGTTAACTAACCCTCCACCTTACTTATATCCCCAGTTACCTTTTAGCTCTTGCGACATTATAACAAAATTAATTTGCTCAATATGCTGCCGGCAATAAAGTACTAAAGCAGGGGTTAAAAACTAAAACTGACCTATGCTTTGAACTTGATAAAAAAAAGTATGAAAGAAGGAACTAAAAATCCAATTTAATCTATCCACATATAAAATCATGAATATGTCATTTGTGTTTCACAGATGCGGTTGAGCCGTGCGGCCGTTTCTCTTGCTATGTTTTCGAGATCTTTTAGCTGTATGCACTGGATCTATATATCTAACCTCATTAACTTAACCTGGTGCAAAGTGTTGCTGACCGAGACTTTAGAGCCCTTGCAATTTCTTAGCCTGTGTGCTGGTTTGGGGTTTACTGCTGTTGATGATGTCGTCAGCTTCATTTGCCTGGGTCGGGTCGCATCAACCCGCATTGATCTCTTTTCACCTTTGCGATAGAAAATTTGCGTGATTTTGGTACTCCTATCTTTTTCTTTGCCTTCGCAATGTGTCTCCATAGTTGGACCGTGTCGCAAGATTTTCCAACATAATTTGGATTGTTTATTTCGTACTTTTAGCAGTGTTTAAGCAGGCCCTCTCTGGCCACTTGGGTCGACTTTTTGCTCAAGACTGTTGTACACATTTTTCTATGGCTTCAACCCAAGCTCTTTCATGTGGTTCCTCTTCGATTTTCTGTTTTAGTTTTGCACATTAAGCCATTCATTTTGTACTTGTAGGGTTCCCTTATCTTTTAGAATTTCTTATTCAATTGCTACATCAGTACATAACCCTCCTTTTCGCGAAAGAAGAAAACAAAACAAAAATTAAAGTAAAAAACTTTAAAAAATACTCTTTATTTTCATCAAGTTTCACGGTATTATACTTCTATATTTTGGGACTAGTATTGTATTTTTGTCGTCTAGACACTTGGTCATTGATTCATTGGTTCCATTTCACAAGTAAGTTCTGACATGATACTGGCCAGATTTGTTTATGCTTCAGAACCACAAACATGACATGTACCACCATTTTTCGTTTTTCCAGTTGAAGATACCTGTTACTTATGATTGACAAATGCCTTATTATTGCAACGTAATGTTTTTTGTTCACACTTGTTCTTGAACTTTGATGCGAATGGTGGTAAATTGTTAGAAAAAGAAAATGAAGCTGCCTGATTTCAATCAGGTGATTACTTTAGAAAGTCGTTCAAAATAAATGTTTTTCGACAAACTGTTGAGATGATTCTTGTGAAATTAATGAAATAAAATTTCTTGGGATATAGCTAATGTACACTGTATTACAATGCTATGCTTAACATTAATACGTTTATTTAGTTGGACCCACGTCGAGAAAAGGACTCTTAAACAACTAAACCTGGATGTTTTTCATCCACGAAACCATTCAGACTTTGCTAAAAACCAATTTCGTGAAAAACGTGGCGGCTGGAGCGTTTTGTATACTTTGTTCTTCTTTATTTGGGTTAAGAGATTTTTCTGCAACGAAGAATGTATTGCTTTGGATTTGTGGTTTTTTCCTCACACTGACTTCGAGACGCGAGGGATCCTTCCAAATCAATAACATTGCAAATGGGACGAGACTTGAAATCAACTTGAAAAAGAAGGGAATGGACCACAAAACCCGATAAAATGAGTTTTCGTGGCTCAAAAGTGTTAGCATTACAATGGGGCTTCTGCAGGACTTTCAATAAAAAGGAAATACCTGAAAATGCTGATTTTGCATGTACTTCATTTTGAAAGTGGCGTACTTCATAAAAGCAGACAAGAATTTCAATACACAGCTGTTAAACTGTACAAGCACGTTTTATTCTGAACATAGCCACTATACACTATGAGCAGCTAGAACAAAGACTAGAACTGGAGCTGGCAAATAACACATTTCTAAAAATCTTTATAAAAGAATTAAAATAGATGACTTATAATCTGTAATGGTTTCTACATGTAATTATAAAAACAAGTAAACAACGTCTGGGTCAAATATATCATTTGAGTCACAAAAGTCAAAATTATTGTTTTGATTATATATATAGTGTAGGATTTTGGTCCGTATTCCCAGCAAGCTACGTGTCTCAACCTCTCACCTCTCCGAATTATCCTTGCCATTTGGTCTTGATTTTACGTACAGAGAACACGGAGCCAGGAGAGAAATTGGAGACGAAGGCTATGATTAAATTTCACGACAATAGCATCTAAGCCGCGAAGTTGAAGAATTGACAAAAGTGGTCATACAAGAAGAAGAGGACCCAGGACCCTATGCGGAAACCCAGGACCTAGGACTTACGACCCAGAAAAAGAGGGACCCAGGATGAGGACCTAGAACCCAGCTACTTTGTGTTATTGCATCTTGTTTTTGTTATTTGCTTTAATTCAATTGATGCTTCAATTCAGCATCCAGACATTATTATTTTACAATAGCAAATAACAAAACAGGTGTTAAAATGTAACAGAGCATACAGGAAGCAAATGGCGAATTGAAGTAAGATATGGAGGAGGATATTAAAACTTAATGAAGCATGGCTTAAAGTCGTCAATAACTTTAACTTGTTGCGGAGTAAAAAGTTGATTTATGTTCGCAACACAGCCATAGCTAAAGTGGAAATACACATTTTTGATTCAGGCGATAGTACTTGCTGTCCTGCAACATTATCCACATATGAGCCTTGGGTCTTCGTAACCAATTACACATCAACAGATGCCATTGGGTAGCCTTTCTCGTAAACCAAACCACCCCAACCATAACATCGGCTGACATTGCTGTGTGCCAACCTCAAGAGTGTTAAAACATACGTGCTTGGCCCCGGTCGAGGCAAGGAGGTTTTATATTGATGCTAGACCAATGAAACGGGAGTAAGAAGAGCATTCTTGCGTTTGCAGGTTGCACACAAGTAGCAGGTTCATCATTTCACTTCAATAGCATCATATGATGGCAAACCTTTGAAGAGGATACCCTGAACTAATAGTTTTTTGTTCAATTAAAATTAGCCATCAAGAAATGCCCTGTTTACAAGACAAAATATTCATTTCGCACCAGTTTTACTTCGATTTTGGATTGCTGTATTGCATTCATATGAGTTTCTTTGAGTTGAGAGCGAGATACATTAATTCTTTCAGCGTTTTTAAGTATGGACACATTAGAAGTGACCCTTCAAATAATTTTTCACCATTGAATTAAAATCTCCTGAATTGAAAATTATTCATTTTCATTTTAACTATTGCTGTGCTGCAAACATAAATTAACTTTTTACTCCACTACAAGCCATTAACGTGAATTGCTTAAGCAATTTGTAATACGTAACTTTTGAATTGTAATATTTTTGAATTGTATGGTCTGTTGCAATTTTACACTAGTTCTATTCCCTGTTATAGCATAATAATGTATTCTGGATACCAAGTATTGATGCCTGAAAGAAAAGACAAAAATTCGTAATGACAAAACATTCATTTTGGGTCCTGAGTCCTGGGTCCTTAGTGCTGGATCCTTCTTCCCGGGTCCTAGGTCCTCGCATTGGGTCCTGGGTCCTCTTTTTTCCGTATGCCACAAATGGGGTAGCTCTCATCGCTGGACCCCACGATCCCGTGACCTGTGGACCTATAACCCAATTTACGACCCCTGTTTTAAAACCTGCCCAATTTGCATTATTTTCCACTGTAACTATTGTATCGAAATCAAAGGCACTGTTATAAAGTATGAAACGCAGTTTTGTGAGCATAATGAACAGAGATAAATGCTTTTCGTGTAAGCAATTTTGTTGAAGAACGCGCACGTCTGTGTTTGTTATCATCCATCAAATATAGCAACAAAATGTGAATAAATCACAACACAACAACAGCTAAAGCAACGAAGCATGGAAATTTCTGTGTGAATCATCAATAGCATAAACAGAGTTCTAAATTTTTTGATGGATTCTTGAGAAGAGTCATGGATAGGGTAGATCTATTTTGTCCCAAAGATGAAATGCATCTGATGTTGGTTAATATATAAAATTTATTAACTTGAATTAATTATGCACGGATATTTTTCATTGCTTGATCTGCTTTGACGTTCATCAACAAAGAAAGTTAATATATTCCCTCCCTGCGGTATGTTAATGACTTGCTAAAGGCAGACTATCTTAATCTGGCATATCAGGATTTACGCAGTCATCATCATCATAATTTACGTTTGAAATATTTACGTTTTAGAAAAAATTACAGATAAGAAGGTCAACTATTGTTAGCTCTTTCTAAAGACTTGCAGCTTCCAGTTCTAGCTATACTTCTCTTGTTCATGTTGCCGATAATTTGTGTTCAGAATAAAACGTGTTCGATTCAATTTCGTGTGTCCGCTTTTATCAAGAAGTTGATTTGGGTAGTTGTGTATTGAGACAATTTTGCTGGAATGTGTTCTTACTTGATAAAGATAAATGAAGTAAACTCGAAAAGAAATAATATTCATAAAAACAGCAATACCACGATAAGGCGGGCCATCAGTAACTCAAACCTCGGGTAACTAAGGCCCATTTGCATCCCATAGAAAACTTGTTTTCTAGAAGTCAAAAGCTCAATATAGCTGCGCACTGTAGGGTGCACTGCAATAATAACAATAATGATAACGATTATAATGATGAGCATGATGACGTTGATAAAGTTTCCATGTTTCGTTGCTTTAGCTGTTGTTATGTTGTGAAATATTCACATTTTGTTGCTATATTTGATGGATGATAACAAACACAGACGTTACGAAAGCAGAATAGTCCTTCTGCATTTATATGAAATTCTTTAAAATTGTTCTCTCTTACTACCTGTGGTTTCAGATTGCGCGACGCTTCTGAAAAGGATGGAATTTTGATTATGGTGCAAATGTCAATGTCGTGGCTCCAAAGGAACTCGATTACCTCAGTGATTTGTAGCGACCATGTGCGTTTTTCGACAAAATTGCTCACTCGAAAAGCATTTATTTCTGTTCATATGCTACCAAACTGCGCTTCATACTTCACAACGGGGCCTTTGACTTTGATACAATAATTGCAGTCAAAAATAATGCAAATTGGGCAGTTTTAAAAACATGGGTCGTGGCTCTTCGAGTCACCAGGTTGTGGGGTCCAGCAATTAGAGCTACCCTTTCTAAAATGTAAATATATTAAACTAAAAACTAAACAATGTCTGGGTCAAATAGATCATTCAAGTCATTTTCTCAACACTTTTAGTGTCACTCCCTTTACTTCCAAAATCAAGGTCACCGTTTCTGTTTTCGCCATCTTCACTTAAACCGCATAAGTTTTAGGGCTAAACTGCGCGGGTAGTTCTAATCGGTGGACCCCACGACTCGGGGACTCTCCTGACCCACGACTATACGACGTACGGAAATATGACCCATGTCTTTAAAACCGCCAAATTTGCATTATTTTCACTGTAATTGTTGTAGCGAAGTCAAAGGCACTGTTTTGAAGTATGAAACGCAGTTTGGTGAGCATAGGAACAGAAATAAATGCTTTTCGAGTAAGCAATTTTGTCGAAAAAAGCACGCTGTCGTTGCAAATCACTGAGGTTTTCATATCGTAAGCAAGGAAACTGCGGTGGCAGCAATCGAATTCCTGTGGAGCCACGACACTGACATTTGCACCGTAATCAAAATTCCATCCTTTTCAGAAGCGTTGCGCAATTTGAAACCACCGGTAGTAAGAGAGAACAACTTTAAAGCATTTCATATAAATGCAGAAAGACTATTCTGCTATTGTAACGTCTGTGTTTGTTATCATCCATCAAATATAGCAACAAAATGTGAATATATCACAATATAACAACAGCTAAAGCAACGAAACATGGAAACCTTATCAACGTCATCATGCTCAACATTATAATCGTTATCATCATTATTATTATCATTATTGCACCCTGCACCATGCACTGCGCAGGTATATTGAGTTTTTGACTGCTAGAAAACACTTGTAAAGTTTTCTATGGGATGCAAATGGGCCTTAGTTACCCGAGGTTCGAGTTACTCCTGGTCTGACTTATCATGATTTTGCTGTTTTTATGAATATTATTTCTTTTCGAGTTTACTTCATTTGACTTTATCAAGTAAGAACACATTCCATCAAAATAGTCACAATACACAACTACTCAGATCATGTCATTGTAACACCATTTCTGTTTGGCGTAAACAGAGTTACAAATTTTTTGATAGATTCTTGAGAAGAGTCATGGATAGGATAGATCTATTTTTTCTCAAAGATAAAATGCATCTGATGTTGGTTTGGTTACAATATATAAAATTTGTTACTTTAAAACTTGAGTTAATTATGCGCGGATGTTTTTCATCGCGTGATCTACGCTCATCAACAAGGAAAGTTCATATATTCCCTCCCTTTGGTATGTCAATGACTTGCGAAAGGCAGGCGATCTTAATCTGGCATATCAGGTTTTACGTAGTCATCATCAGTATCAGTATCATCATCATCATCATCATCATCATCATTGCCGTTCCCCCTTTTAGAAAGAACCGCTGGCAGCATGCTTGACATTCCAGTGTGGCGTGCTTGACACGAAAATGAGACAGATTGAGAACGAGGTGGTGACTTAGTTTTTAGTTAGAAATATATACATTTTAGAAACTATTGCAGATTAGAAGGTTAACTATTTGCAACTCTTTATAAAACTTGCAGCTTCCAGTTCTAGTCATACTTCTCTTATTCATGCTGCCGATAGTTTGTGTTCAGAATAAAACGTGCTCGTATTTCTTGTGTCTGCTTTTATCAAGAAGTTGATCTGAGTAGTTGTGTATTGTGACTATTTTGATGGAATGTGTTCTTACTTGATAAAGACAAATGAAGTAAACTCGAAAAGAAATAATATTAAAAAAAAACAGCAAAATCATGATAAGTCAGGCCAGGAGTAACTCGAACCTCGGGTAACTAAGGCCCATTTGCATCCCATAGAAAACTTTACAAGTGTTTTCTAGCAGTTAAAAACTCAATATACCTGCGCAGTGCATGGTGCAGGGTGCAATAATGATAATAATAATGATGATAACGATTATAATGTTGAGCATGATGACGTTGATAAAGTTTCCATGTTTCGTTGCTTTAGCTGTTGTTATGTTGTGATATATTCACATTTTGTTGCTATATTTGATGGATGATAACAAGCACAGACGTTACAAAAGCGGAATAGTCTCTCTGCATTTATGAAATGCTTTAAAGTTGTTCTCTCTTACTACCGGTGGTTTCAGATTGCGCAACGCCTCTGAGAAGGGTGGAATTTTGATTACGGTGCAAATGTCAGTGTCGTGGCTCCACAGGAATTCGATTACTGCCACCACAGTTTCCTTGCTTACAATATGAAAACCTCAGTGATTTGCAACGACAGCGTGCTTTTTGCGACAAAATTGCCTGCTCGAAAAGCATTTATTTCTGTTCCTATGCTCACCAAACTGCGTTTCATACTTCAAAACAGTGCCTTTGACTTCGCTACAATATTTACAGTGAAAGTAATGCAAATTTGGCAGTTTTAAAGACATGGGTCGTATTTCCATAGGTCGTATAGTCGTGGGTCAGGAGAGTCCCCGAGTCGTGGGGTCCACCGATTAGAACATCCCAAACTGCGCAGTCGTGGAATACCATTCTAAAGCACGTAATGATGATGACTTAAAGCTAATTAAGATTAATAAATACTAGATCAAAGTCATTAAAGTAAACAGAACTTAGGCCCCGTTTACACGGTACCGGTCAAGCTTTTGTACAGATAGGGGTCGCGTTCACACGAGATCGGCTATCCGTACAAATATTTGTACGGATAGCCGTGCAAAAACTTGTCCTGTTAGGAAGAGTTGACAAGTTGACAACTTGAGCGGTTAAATATTTGAACGGTACCGTGTAAACGCTTCTAACGGTGCAAACATTTGTACGGATTCATAAAGAGGTGAAAAAGTCAAGCAAACGAGGCAATTTGAAAATGTTGGATTTGGCGCTCAAAATTTAAGAGCAGTTTCTTGTTATTTACGACGAAGTTTAACTTTCAGAAATGAAAAAGACAGTCGTCAATTTCATAAAAATCCAGACAACAGATCATTTCACTCGCCACAAACAAAAAATAATTCGACTTGGGGCCAACGATTTATGAAAAAGCATACTGCCTGCGCATGACGAACAAAGAAAGCCGGCTAGCAAAATCCATCGTGTAAACGGGAGCCCTATCCGTACAAATATTTGACCGGTACACCTAGCCGTACAAAAACTTGAACGGCTAAAAACTTGACCGGTACCGTGTAAGCGGGGCCTTAAGCAAGCAAAACATAAATGAAACGAGAAAATATATAGAAAACAAATTAAGAGCTTACTAACTGGCCAAATGTGAAAGAGAGTAAAGGTAAACTGTGAATTTTTAGCTGTGGAAGAAGTGATTGCGAACAAGAGGAAGTGACTTTAGAATATTAGGAATGAAAATATAAATGCCTATAGTGGTTATCATGACAATGACAAAAACAAATATGCCTGTGCAAATGATTCAAATAAAAAAAATATATGGACTTTTAAAGAGTTTTTTCACACGACAAAGTGTAACTCCGTTAATTAAGTAAAATAGCTTAAAAATTTCTGAATTGCACCGTTTTTTGTATGCAAAACTTGCGAAAAAGCTTAACCGGCTCGGCTTAAAATCTTGTCCGATATGAACAGAAAAAAATGGTCCTTGTTTCTGTATATACCCCGGGTAAATGTCGGGATAAATAGCCTTATCTGACCTCATTTGAACCTAGTTGCTTATTACACCAACTGCTTACTAAGAAATAATTTAAACTTTATGTTTTCTATTCCCTCTTATATTCTAACTTATTTATCTTCTCTGGTGTAGCTATTTATTTTCGAATCTGAGAATTAATTTCTATTTTTCTAGAACCGACATTGGACTTTTGGACTACATCGTTGCTAAATCCAAGCTGTGCAACAGTCTGTTCAAGTCATGGCTCCAGTCCTAAGTAGGGCATTATTGTTTTACATTCTCGTTGCAATACATGCCACAGCCTTGGCCACTACATTCCCCGAGACATGTAGGAAATCGAGCACTGGTAAAGAGGTCAGAATGTTTGTAAACCGTCGTCGTGATTCTTTGGACTTTCGTTACCTTTCGGATTATCAGGGTGAATTTGATGGTGTATTAATGATGAAAGCTTTTAACAATTACTTATACAATATAATAAGTAACATACCAGGAGGGTTTCACGAATGGAATACCTTTAGCAGAGAAGTAAATGATTTATTGGGTGGAATAGACGAAATCTGCACAAATCATGATACAGATTACAGTACTGATGCATTTCCTTACGATTGCTACAACAAAGAACACTGGTGTTCCATGAAAGAATTTCTAAGACAACTTAAAGGAAAGATAGATCTTACAAGACCGGGAGAAAGTAACTGGCTCAAGCGCTGGACAGGATTTTTCAACCCGCCACCACCAGACACCAACTGGGGCAACGCTTTCGATAACGAAATTGAAATTGTGTGTCAAATTTTCTTCTATCACTCCTCTCTTGGAACAATGACAGAAAAAGCTAAGGAGCATCGTGAACAACTCAAATCCAAAATTGTTGATCGTGTCTATTATTACGTTCGTACAAATAACATGGAATACCTGAAGCTATTTCTTGAGCAACTGGGGTGGGTTAAGGAAGATTTTTCGGAAGCTTGTGGTGACAGCAATGATGAATTTGTGTGTACAATCAAGCGTATTTTCAGTACTGTTGCTGCAATGATTGAAGACACAGATACATTTAGTTGGAACTTTGAAACTCAAATTCCCAGAACAAGAGAAGTAATAGCAATGCTGTGGCTGGTTATCCCTGCAGAGGTTAGGGGAATTTTTCCTTCCATTGCCGATGACGATGTTGTCCGTGAGAGAATGCAAAGATATCTGCAAATATTGTTCGATAATGTTGTAAGCAAAACTGAAGGAGAGCTGGAGAGCCTATTGAGCCACTCTACACATCTCCAGACGAGAAGCGAAGCCGAGTGCAACGACCCAACGAATGATATTTCTGATGGATTGGAATGTATCTTTTATAGTGTTACAAAACATGCAAATGATTTAATATCAGCAGTTAAAAGTGGAAATTGGGGCGAACGAAGAACTTTGGATATTAGAAGCGCTATTTTGGTAGGTCTTATTGCAACTAAAACGAACAGTTACATAGAATATACAACTGCTCAAACAAGGGAGTTTGTTATAGATTCTTTTGAAAGAATTTACTTTTACGTGAAGCAAAATGACATTGAAGGACTAGACCAGTACACAAAATCAATGCCTGCCCCTGACACTTTGCAGACAACCCAAGGTCAACGCTGCTCTGAATTCTTCAATGATCTGAAATCAAGAATACCCTGCTTGTTTAATAACATGCTTCGAGAAATATTTGTTTTCATGAACTCACAGAAAAGGGCTCCTTTGAACACTAAAGTAATCAGTACTCAGTTTGACTACAAGACCTTGCTTCAAAGTGCGCAATTAGCATCTATTTCAACACAGATCGAGCAACAAACACTGGAAATAAAAGCTAATCTTGCCGAATGGGCAGATGAAATCAAAACCTTTGTATCACAAGATACGGGAAGAAAATTCTCTGCTCTTGAAGAATACTTCCAAGGAATTGCAGACTTTGACGAGAGAAAGGCAAATGCTGACATTGCTTTTATTGCAGGAAGATTGACAGGATTTGATGACCAAATTAATGAGCTGAAACCTGACCTAGAGGAACGTCTGATGGGCATCATAAACGGTTCTTTATTAGCAAATATGGTAGACACTGTGCAACGAGCAGGAGAGCTGGTTGTAAAAAGTGCATTTGCATGCAATCCACTTGATCCTGACCCAGGAGCTGTTATTGACAGTGTAAACGATCTTGCTCAAAGTGTTGTGAATGTGATGAGATCAGAGGCTTTGAAAAGATTGTTTGGGGCTGTCGTAGATCAGACAACAAGCGTCGCTAAAAGGATATCCGAAAATAACGATTTTATTGAAAACGTCAGAACCATTGTTACTGACCTTCCGAACCAAGTGGATGACAACGAAGCCTTCACGGAGAAGACAACTGAATTTCTTGATAAATATGCCGAATATGATCCTAAAGTACAAAGGCAAGAAATTGCTGCAATGGAAGGAAGTTGGGAAGCATTTATTGAAGAAGGATGCGACACAATGTTTGCAGGAGGGACTGCGGCCTCTGGTGTTGTCGAATCTATTTTTGCAAACAAAGGTGACTGTTTGACAACACATGCAAAGATAAACAAACTAGTTGAAACCTTTTCCGAAATTTACGATTATCAATTCGATCTGATGGAAACCCTTGCCACAGCAGTAAGAGCCTACCAGTCTAAGTTTTTTTCACGAAGACTTGATACCAACCTTCGCGTCATCGGCGAAGAAGATCTCACGGACGAGAGTGACAATGAAGCTGTAAACCTGAATGAAGCCATGCTGAACTTTTTTCTTATATACAGAATGCACACCACTCAGATACTCTCACAATATTGCAACTATTTGGAATTCAAAAATGCCGGGGAAATGCCATCAGTTTGCCCCAATGCCCTACATTCGCTGGAACAAAATGATATCAGCAGAGTTATCGCATTCAGTCCAGCCTCGTGTACCCCTGAATCGTTTAAATTTGTCGAAATTCCTACTACTGATTCAAATAATGAAGACAAGAGAGGCTTTATCAACACTACAAGACTGTATAGTGGCGAAGAAATCCCATTTAAAATTCCAAATATCGATTGGCTTCTAAGGCATGAATGGATCACAAATGCAGATGCCAGAGATACTGCAATCTATGTAACAGCATTTGAGTTGTTTCTTCCAAGTGATGGAACACCTGGTTCAAGAAAAAAGATTTCGAATAAACAACAGAGTGATCAGTCTAAGATCAAGATCACAAAATCTGAACCTGGACGATCCTTAATGAAAAAAAGTTTTCTTACGAAAAAGAAATTAATAAAGAGTGCCAGTTCATCTGTACCAGAGCAAGGACGAAAAGATGTTTCACTAAATTTAATGAGATCACGTCGTTCATCAACAGAACGTGAGATTCGGTTCAAAATTACAGCCAGGCATTCAGCACCATTGTTTTTTGAAGATGAATCAGACCGCTATGGCTTACAGCCAAACCGGAGATACATATTCACATACCAAGAAAATGCAGATTCTTGCAGACAAGATAGAATTGACAATCCATATTCAAGCAGTCTTCCTGAACTCTGCCCTGTATCCCTGAAACCTGATGACAACGATGTCAACCCTTCAGTGTTCTCTTTATGGAAGATCAAGTTGCAGGCTCCCACGTTTGAAAACATCCCAGAAGTTGCCAATACACCTCTTAAGGCTGCTATCAGGTTGTGCAAAGTCAAGAAGCCTTCAACTGTTTCAAAGAAGAAGAGGAACAAGAAGAAGGAAGGAAAAAAGGAGTAAACATGCAAAGTGGAGCAAAAATGAATAAAAGAATTAATCTGCTGACAAACGAATATTGAAATTTGAGAAACTTGAACCCACACGTTTTAATTAAAATATTTACCAATTTTTCTCACATAACGAGTAATGTTAGCAAAGTAAGCTATGCCAGTATTGTTCAGAATATAGGAAGATATCAGAATTAATTGTCATGGTGGCAAAAAAATACAAAATATGAAGTACATTTATGACTCGGATGCGCGCGCACAAGCGAGTATGTCTTGCTTCCGCAAGTCTAGAGCTTTAGCTGATCTTGGTGGGTGGGGAAAAACGATATGTTCTGCGTCCTATCTCTGTTTTTTATGTTTCTTCTGAGCATCTAATTAAAACGGTCATTTTTTATTTGGAGCAAGAGGTATTCATTGCGTTTAAGGTAACGACAATTTGAATAAAGCAAGCCGTTCTGAAGATTTCGGATTTTGAAGGAGGTTACTTATGTATTGTTTGGATATTTATTTCAATATTGGCAGCCGGCAGCAGAAAGAAGCAGAAAGAACAAGATTGATACGAAAAGAGCAATTAAGCTTGAAAATCGAAATCATTGAATAATTTGATTTACTATATTTACAAAAGAATGAAAAATAATAAAAGTAAGCCAAAAGATTAGGAACGGTTAAATAAATATCAACAGAACTGAAACATTAAGAAAATTTGAAACACTACAAAACCAAAATAAATATTTAACTTTCTTAAAAAAATTGTCTGCTATTGTTGGGAGCGGGGTTAATGCTATAAATAGCCATACCCGCTCTAATATTCCACACAGTGGAAACTTCTCCTCGTTGTACTTGCAGCTAAAAATAAATGCGGCTTTTATTAACAATAGAAATGAGGACATCACTCCGGCATCGTAAGCATTGCCCATAATCATAACATAATATTGGCTGGACCTGGTATCTCTCACGATAAGCAAATCAGGATTTTTTTCTCCTGTTGATTTGATAGAATCGAATGTTTCCAGAACCTGCTTTCTGCTTCTTTTCGCCAGCAGTGCAGCACTGAAGCAGGCTAGATCGTCATCTAAAAGAAAGTCATACTATTTACTTCAACCGGAAAATGATCAGACGTAAAGATACTATTTAGATATAGTCCTTGTTTATTCAGAATCAATTCTTTTATTCCCCCAATTTTTCATGTTCCATGTTCCATCCGGGATGTTATCTCTATTTTGAACAACATCTCAAATGTTTGGGTTTTTGTGTGATTCTATTCGGGTTGCTTTCATGTTTTCATTTACCATGGCCAAACTATCTGCTATCTTCCACCCACCTTTACGGCAGTATTTTTGAAATGTTCCATGATAGCGTTGCCTTCTTTGATCTTTTCTCTTATGTGATTCCAACGGTTTCTAATTGCCAAAATTCATCGATTTAAAGAGGTGCATGTAAAGTTGATTCTACTGGCGTCAAACTGTGCGTGGTTTTGCTACATGAATGCATCACTATGAACATCATGTTTTCTTGTTTTGTGGTTGTTCTAAAAATAACCCATCCAAACATTCCTTAATAAGGTCCATCTTCTATTTCCATTTTTTATGGCGAAATAATGTCACTGCAGTAGCCGTTGCCGATAAGTAATCCATGGACAGTTGACGTCCAAGTGGTAAGATATATTGGCTGTCTTTGTAGTTTTCCACTTTTCTCTGAAACAACGCTTGCTTTAATCACGTCCTTAGCTTTCAATATTAACCTAACAACAGGGGCAACAATTTCTTTTTGTTTGGTTGCACAAATGTGTAGATGCCTAATTTTTTCTTCCCGGTTGAACCAGAAGTTTTCTTACGACAATCAAGTGATCAGAACAAAACGTAAAACAACAACATGATTGTGTAAAACTGTGGCTTCATCAATACCAAATCTGTGCCCTTATCTACTGCTGAAGGCATAGTGATATTTCAATTTAATAAAATATGACTTGTCAACAGATCGATTGCTGGAGACGTATTTTCCGGCTTCCGCGATAAACTTGCACCCAAAATCAATGTAGGCAACCGATTTGCAACTTCCGTCAGCATTAAATACTTTCTTCTTGAGACTTTTGTAATGTAGCTGAAGCTCTTTCTCCAGGTTTTCCGGTCTGCATTGGTAGACTGAAATAGAGCATTAACTGCTTCGAACTCTGCTGTGATTGGAGTTGCAAACTGAACATATAAATAGCTCACTGGACCTGCAAACAATTCATGTACCAATCTTGCCTTGAATTTGATGCTTTGGGAAGATGAAGACCCAACAGCGAAGAGGTATGCTTTTAGTTCCACCCAGTTGAGCAAGATGTTGTACCCTACATTAGTAAACCACAAATTAACCAGCGAGTTTTACAGTACTGTGTGAATGGTAATGGAGTACCATATCGCTTATTATCCGGATTCATCATATCAATTTTTAGGGGCTCATCACATCAATTTTTAAGGTGTTGTCAAAATTTTGACCACAGTTTTTGAGTGCAATTCACATATAGGGTCACAAACACTCTAAATCAAAGACAAACCTCATTCCTAAAAATTTGCTTGATAGGCCATGTGAAATTAAATAGGCCTGTTCCGGAGCAGCAGCGCGGTGCAGGTCTTTTTATAATTAATGTATTTTTTGATTGACAGCTAAAATATGTAGCACCACATGATTCGGGTGTGGAATTTGTCTTGTGAGACTTTAGAGTTGGAGTGTAGTCGTGTTCTATGTTATGTGAATCGATTGAGATAAAATTTGATTGAAAAGGTTGCTTTACTTGTATGATTCTTCCTCGTTGTATAAAAGAACTGGAAAGGGGGAAAAAGTTCTCCAACATAATTGGTCCACCGAGCCGGATACTGTAGAGGGAATAATATGGATCAAGTAGAGAAAACCAAGAGAAAGAGAACCACCACGCGGGGATTAGTTACCAAATTAATCAAGAAGGTGGAAGAGCTGTTAGATGAAGAGAACACGGACATCGACGGCAGGAAACGCACAATGTACCAAGGGTATCTAGAAGATAAGTCTCGTTGTTTGAAGGAGCACGAGGAAGTGATTTTAGACAGTTTGTTCGACGAAGACGCAGATGAGGAAACGTGTGCCAACGAAGCTGAAGAGGCAGATGAAATTCGGCAAAAAATTGCGTTTAATCTGATTTGTTTGGAAAAGGCTTTGATAGACATAGAAGAGGACTCAACAAAGTCGGTTGCGAGTGCTAAGTTGCGGCGAAGCACATCAAGAGATAGTTTGATCTCGGTCCGTACAGTCGGTTCAGTTGTATCGTCTGAAGAAGGGAGCCAAGAAGGCCAAGATGAAATATCGAAGAAACCGTACACAAGGGTGACGCAGGGCCGGTTCCAGGAAATTTTCTTGGGGGGGTGTAAGCTCTTATGTACCGAGTAATTTAAAAAAAAAACAATGCCAGAAATTTTGAGCTCAACTAATCGTGATCAGAACTAACAACTAAATGACTTACACTAACTTTAATTTAAGAAATTTAACTTTAACGAAAGAACTTTAATTTTAACTTCAATCTGAAAAAAGCGTTTCAACCAAATACAGCACGTTCTAATAAAAATACAGGGTCAATGGTGGGTCAAAAATAGCCCTCAGATTTTTGCGAGTCATTTAATTAGGAGCTTTTGACCCAGCCTCTTTTTCTGTTCTTATAGCGCAATATATGAATAAATTAACTTTAAGAAGTGTCAAATCGAACTCTTCTGTTTTTTAAGTGTATCCAGTTCCTAACAACATCTTTCAAGTTGACATTTTCAGAGAAATCCTTCTCGCATGATATCAGCATCAGAGATTCCAGGCGGTCCTGGAGCATTGTGCTCCGCAGCTTAGTCTTCACCAACTTTAGTTTGCTAAAAGATCTTTCATTTGAAGCCACAGTAATTGGTGCTGTTTGAAGGAATGTATATGCTGTGTTGCTTGCCGGATAAATGTTCCTTCGACTATATACGAATTTTGCAATTTCACAGACTGTCATGTTCTTTACCAACTTTTTCTCTTGGAAATCTTCTCTCAAAACAGTAAGCTCTGCAATAAGACTGCCACTTGAAAATTTCCCTGACAACAAATGCTCCAGATCCTCTGCTTGTTCTTCACTTAAGTTATCCCAAGGAGGCAACAAAACAGTGAACGGCTTTATTTTCTTCAAAATGCTACCCCAGTTTTCTTTACAATCTGTAATTATCTGATCAAGTACAGAATAAATCTCTTTCGAATAAAACGTCTGGAAAGAGAATACTTCCTCGTTGTCTCGGTTTTCATCAATTCTTCTTGGAATCAATCTTCTTCTGTGGCGGTGCTGAAACTCTTCTTCTGGATTTATTCCCATGTGCATTGCAATTTGTGTGGTAGCTTCAATCTGCTTTTGCACGTCATCTTCATTTCGAATCTTTTCTAACGCCCTAGTTGTCGATGACACTAGCTCAAGTGCGTCGAGTAAATTCAAACCCTCTTCCTGAAGTTGCACAACCAGAACCTTACAGCGCCGCATTATGAATCTCATAGTAGCCAAGCTGAAAACAAAATCAAATGTTTTCATTTTCTTCAAAATTGCTTTGGCTTGATCCTGTGTGTTTTTGTCACAGTCTAGTTGTCTATCCATTATCTGCTCGAGCAGCGAGACGATTACTGTCAAAGAGATCCAGACACTGTCAATAGATTCAGATCTAGCAATCCAACGAGTTTGCGAGAGATTTCGCATCTTCAAGGCCCCTTCTATTTCAACTTGTGCTTTTTCAAGTGCTTCAGATCGCTTGGTGCTACTAGAAAAGAATGTGTACAATGACTGTAATATGTCAAACATCGATGATACAAGACTGCTTGCTTTGGAGCTTCGTTCCACAAATGTACTCAGCCTGTGAGCCTGGCATGGGATGTAAAGGATTTCCTTTTTGTGTGGAAAATCTTCTTGAATTTTATCACTTAGCACTCGTTGGCATCCTTTATACTTTCCAGACATACATGACGCAAAATCGTACGATTGAAAGACCAGTTTCTGTGGGTCCACACTACACCCATTGAGAGCTTTCAAAATTTCTGCAGCATGGCCTTCTCCGGACTTGTCTTTGAGAATCCTCAGACACAGTAAACGCTCAACCGGCTTGGCATTGACGACGTATCTTACAACAATTGCCATCTGATCTTTATTGCTTGTGTCCGGGGTAGTATCAGCCATTACTGAGAACGCTGAGACTTCCTCTAGCTCCTTCACCATACGATGCCTCACTGCGTCACCTAGCAACTTTATCAACTCATTTTGGGTGTCTTTGCTCATATAGGTAACATGGTATGGTCGCATCCTTGTTTGATTCTGCCAGTATTTCAAAATGCCGCAATGTCGACTGATTAACTTCACAATCTCATAAAAGTTGCTGGATTTGTCAGTATTTCCGCGAAAGGCAAGGTCCTGCATAGCCATGGTGCGAGCAGCATCACATAATATTAACATAATTTTGGTGTTAAACATTGCGTCGTCAGTTTCTTTAATCATTTCATGACGACGAGACAAATCCAAAAGTACATCGACGTTCTGATGCGGGTTAGTGAATCTTGCAAAATCTCGCAATGCTTCTCTGTGACTTTGGCTAGTGAAATGCTGTATCAGCTTGCCCTTCTTTCCTTTTCCAACACTCTTCATTTTGTGCCACTGTCTAACGCCATTAATAGTCCATGAAGCATCTGCAGAGGGTCTTCCAGCGCCGTTTGGAAATAAGGAACAAACATAGCAAAATGCTGCGTCATTTTGAACGCTATATTCAAGATGTGGAAAATCTTTGAACCAGGTGCTTGAAAACTTATTTTGTTTACCAGATCCAATGAATGCATTACTTGGATAAACTGTCAAGCGAGGCTGGTAGGGACCTAGGTTTATCAGAAAACGGCGTTGGCTATCCGACAAATCTTTTTCTCTTTTTCCAGGGTCGTGTTCTATTAGTGCTGCTGCTTCTCCTGGTTGTACAGATCCCTTTTGTCTGTCAATTTTGACTTTAAGTCGTTCAGCAGATTTTTCTAAATCATTACACTGGGTTTTAATCTCGTTGGCAAACTCATTTGCAGATATCGCAAATTCTTCGATATTTGGGGTACATGGTTGTGTTAGAATGTTTAATGTCGAATTACCTCTTTGCTCCAAAGTGGATAGCAGATGCTTGAGCTTTCCCGCACAGCTAATCCAATAATCATCATTTTCATCATCGGTGTCATCGTTTTCGGAGTTTTCAGCCTCACTCTCGCTCTCCTCATCAACTACATTCTCACTCACAACATTACTAATATTAGATTCTTCTTTTGCAGAATTCGCTAACCCAATCTCACGAAATCAAGAATGCAAGAAGGAGGGTTTAAACTACGTAAGTGGAAAACTAACAGCTGCTCTCTAGCTAAAAAGCTTGATGAAGAGAATGAGGCTATCAGTAAGGAAGTTGTTCAAGAAGAAGATAGCAAAAGCAAGATATTAGGCTTGCCTTGGGATAAGAAAGAAGATGTGATAGAGTTTGATTTGGGGAAAGTAGCTGAGAATGCAGGACAAGCTGATGTCACAAAAAGAGGAATATTGAGTTCATTGGCAACTATATTTGATCCAATGGGTGTGATAGGGCCAGTAGCAGTACCTGCTAAAATTCTGTTTCAAGATCTTTGTCTAGAGAAGATAGGATGGGATGATCCAATACCGGCAGATAAGTCTAAAGTGTGGCAGGAGTAGACAACCCCCAGAGCTGTACTAAACCAAGTCAAAGGTGAAGTGCTCAGAACAAGTCTTCACGGATTTGGAGATGCAAGCAAAAAACCTTACTGTGCTGCGATATACCTGGTGTATGAGACAACAGAAGGAATATACAGTGGCTTACTATGCTCAAAGTCTAGAATTGCACCATTGAAAGGCTTATCCATTTCGAGGTTAGAGCTTATGGCTGCTAAGATTCTGACTACACTGATGCAAACAGTTACTCAAGCATTGAGCTCTGATACTAAGATTGATGAAGTCAGATATTGGTCTGATAGCATGACCGTGCTATACTGGATTCAAAATAAAGGAAAATGGAAAACCTTTGTTCGGCATATGGTTAATGAGATATTAAAGGCATCTAGGAAAGACCAACAGGGTCATGTTGTTGGGACTGAGAACCCGGCTGACATAGGTTCGAGAGGTCCTCTTGCAGAACAATTGAAAGACAATCAACTTTGGTGGGAAGGTCCATCTTGTCTGAAGGAGAACAGAGATAAATGGCCAAGTAACTTTATGGTGGATGAGTCAAATGATGTGATTGAGGAGAGAAAGAAAACTGTTGCAACAGTAATGGTATAGCAGTTGAGTCAAAGAATGGAATTAGTGAGATGATGGACATCAAAAGGTTCAGTTCACTGAAGAAGCTGTTCAGAGTGACAGCATATGTGAGAGGATTTATTCATAATCTGAAGCAGAAAGTTGCAAAGAAAGATTTTAATACAGCCAAGCTGAGAGTTGAAGAGATCAAAGAGGCAAAGAGAGAATGGATCATTGATGCGCATTTATTCTTGCAAGATAATAAAGATTTTGCCAAGTACAAAGACCAGTCAAGGCGGATTTACACGGTACAAGTTGGCTACAAGTTTTTTCGATATTGGACTGAAAACTTGAACTTGATGGATAATGATTATTATTATTATTTTATTATACCATAATTAATAATGGCTTGTTTTGAATATTTAATAAATTACTGGTGCTAAAATTTTGTCATAAATTTCTTCATGAATCTGATAATTTAAGTTGACGCACGCGAGATAAACTTTTATCCGTTAACAGAACTATTTTGCTGCAAAAATTGAGTTTTCCTTCCCAAAATCTGCAATTCGCGAATCAAAACAAACCTTACATGAAGTAGCAATTTGCGGCGTCTTTGAAAAAATGGTGTGAACTGAAAACTTTTTGACATCGAGTCAGAAATTTTTCGACTGTGATGGAGGATTAACGTCAATCAAAACAACAGGCGTGAACAGAATTTTAGGGCATTTACACGATACAAGTTCAAGTTTGCAATCCAGTATCGAAAAAACTTGTAGCCAACTTGAACCGTGTAAATCCGCCTTTAGGCATTGTGAATAAAGATGGCATACTAATTTGTAAGGGGAGATTTGAGTATTCTGATTTGGAGTTTGATGCAAAGAACCCAATCATATTGCCAAAGAACCACGGATTTACAGATCTTGTTATCATGGACTGCCATGTAAAGGTTCATCACTGCAGGGTCAGCGCTACTCTTGCAGAATTACGTTCAAGATACTGGATAACCCAAGGCAGGCAATATGTCAAGCGATTGTTGAAAAAGTGTTTCACGTGCAAGAAAGTAGACGGAAAGCCATTCAACAACACAGTTGCACAACTACCAGATTTCAGAGTTAATGAGGCCCCACCATTCAGCAAAGTAGGGGTGGATTTTGCAGGTCCGCTATACTGTAAAGGAGCAAGAGGAAGCAGTATAAAAACGTATATTGCTTTATTCACTTGTTGCGTGACTCGAGCGGTGCATCTCGAGTTGACACATGATTTGAATGCATCATCGTTTTTGAATGCCTTGAAACGTTTAACTTCAAGAAGGGGTACGCCGACAATGATAGTATCTGATAATGCTAAGACATTCAAATCAACAGCTAAGCTTTTGAAGAAATTTCAAGTTGATAAGCAATTGGTTGACTACATGGAAAGTCGTCAAATCCACTGGAGGTTTAATCTTCCAAGGTGCCCCTGGGCAGGGGGGGGGGGGGTGTTTGAAAGTATGGCAGGCAGCGTGAAGAGATGCTTACGCAAGGTATTGGGTAAGGCTCGACTTACACCGGATGAATTGTATACTATTCTAACTGAGATTGAATGCACTTTGAATTCTAGGCCGTTGACGTATCTATGGGAAGAAAGACAAGTTCTTACTCCATCTCATTTGATGCTGGGTAGAAGATTGACACCATTCTCTGCAAATCTATCCTTAGATTCAGAAGATAATATTTCTGTTGATAATTTAACCAAACGATTTGTGTTTCTTAGGAAGAAATTGATTCATTTCTGGAATAGGTGGAAGCGAGAATATCTGGTGAGCCTCAGAGAACAGCATCAAATGAACAAAAAGCCATCAAACGCCATCGGTAAAGGAGACATGGCGCTGATGCAAGACGACAAAAAAAAGAGAATCGAGTGGAAGTTAGGAATTGTAGAAGAGTTGATCGCAGGGAAAGATGGAGAGGTAAGAGGGGTGAGTATTCGAGTAAGTAATAAAGGGAAAACTCAAAATTTGCATAGGCCGGTGCAAAAGGTTTATCCTTTGGAAATTTCGGATAGAGCAAAGCCTTATGATTGCACGGGGAGTAATGCGGAGGAGAACGTCGAAGGGAAAGAGCAAACGATTGAAGTGAGTGGAAAGACGAATGAGGTCAATGAGAATGGAGATTAAAGCGAACTACGGAATACGAGTTCTGAGTTTGTACGCCCACGCCGCGCCGCAGCAAGAGATGCGCGCGACTTCTTCTTGATCCCTGATGGATCAAGGAGGGGGAATGTTGCGGAGCAGCAGCGCGGTGCAGCTTTTTATAATTAATGTATTTTTTGATTGACAGCTAATATATGTAACACCACATGATTCGAGTGTGGAATTTGTCTTGTGAGATTTTAGAGTTGGAGTGTAGTCGTGTTCTATGTTATGTGATTCGATTGAGATAAAACTTGATTGAAAAGGTTGTTTTACTTGTGTGATTGTTCCTCGTTGTATAAAAGAACTGGAAAGGGGGAAAAAGTTCTCCAACAAGGCCAAAATGAAAGTATCATTTCCTTTGTCTTTGAAACCACAGCTCGCTTTTATTTGTTATAACTTCTTGAAAAGATACATTATTTTCTCTTCTTCCTTCCTAAAGGTTTAACTAGTGTTTGTTTGCAAAATATTAACTTGTTTCAAAGCTAAAGATGCCATAGCCTGCGTACAGACTTTATGGAACTGACAACATCCAATTAGCAATAACTTTGGCATTGAATTGGATTCAAGATCTTCTGCAACCGTAAACGGAGCAGACCAATCAACGATCATCTTTTACGGGTGCTGAGAACTGACGGAAGCACCCCTAAAACTTGAAATTATGGAGCAAACCAATGAGCAAGCATCTTTATGGGTGCTCAAATCTGGTAGACCAATCAGGAAGCATCTTTACGGGTGCTCATTGTTAAGCTACAACCACAGAGCTACAAAATATACAAACGACCATTTCTCTAAATATTAAATTGAATAACAGTGCTGCATAAATTTGTCGGGACGTCGGAACGAGATTTATTGAGGCGCTGTTTGTCATCTGCAGTTGACGAGAATATTTCAAGAGTGGCATTTTAAATTTTGTTACATATTACTTTTTCATTATTTTCCGGAAAATGTTATGGGTGCTGCAGCACCCACAGCACCCGTAGATCCGCGCCTAATAGAAACCCTGAAATGCTTCTCGTCTGATGTTGCTCTTGGAGAACCAATCTGGTGCTTCTTTTGGCGAAAACCCCGGGTTTGGTGGCAATTTTTCAAATGCATCTCATCTAAATAGAGTTGGCAGAATTTTCTTTAATACGTCACCAACTTTGGGAAAGATGCTAATTCTATTTGCTTAACTCAAAGGTTTCATAATCATACACTACTGGACTGATAATAATACTTCTTAGCACAAGAGCTGAACTGTACCAACAACACAGTTGATCGAACGGATTTTTTAAGAAATTTTCCAAGGAGTGTTAAATAACAAGCAATGCAATTAAGACATTAGGGCGTGTAGCTTTTCTGTGTAGTGAGGTGACAAATCTATGGGGCTGGCCAGTTCTTCAGACATATTATTTCCATTGCAATATTTTGTGAGGCTCAAATTCTTCAGGTATCGCTCTTCTCTCATCAGTCAGTGGTATATCTTTCATAACATTCATGTTGACCATGGCTGAATCTCTGGCTGCTAATACATCGAGTAAAGCTCGGTGAGCTTGAAATACTTTCTGCAAATTCTCAAAGATTTTGCACAGATCATGCATAGCTGTAGTCAGTCATTCTTGATCTGTGCCTTTAAGGTGGTATACCACCATTAAAACTAGTTTTATCTGCTGGTGACTTCAGATAGCTTTCCTATATAGTATCGGAAAACAATTACAATTTGAATTTCACTCATGCATAAGCTTGCATAACTTGCAGAATTAATTGCGAATAAATTAGCATAATGCGTGAAACAAGTATCCAACTTTGTGCATGTTTTATGGATAACTGGCAAAAAGTAACAATGTCCAGTTTTCTAGATGAGTTTTTGGTATCCTGTTCTTGTGCAGCATACCTAAACTTAGCTTGCAAGAGTGATTATTTTTAAATTATTGGTTAATAAGCCAATACAAATTTTAAAAGAACGAAGTTGTTTTTAATGAAATTATTGTTGAGTTCAAAATTCATGTTTTGCATTTTTAGGCATTGATATATCTGCTGTATTTTAAAGCAGGTTTCATCAAAATACCTTTTATATTGGCTGAGTCACACTTGTTTAAAGCTTAAAGTCATGCTGTTGAGACTTTCGAGAAAACGCAATTTAGAGTTAAAAAGGAAAATAAAATTAATGACTTTGTCACATCAGAAGGAAGGGGCCGTTCAATAATTACGTCACGCTAGGGGGGTGGGTGGTTCTTCAGGTTTTTCGTGACGCAGCGTGACGGTAAATGACGGGGGTGGGTAGTACTTATTTCAAGTCCGTGGCGTCACAGTGTAAAAAAAATTTAAAATAAAGTTTTATTTGGATTTGTCAATAAACTGGTTTGGGTGTAGGGATGAATGATAATCCCTTTGAAAGTACATCAATTTGTGTCTGTGTGAGATTATGATTACTCAAATTGTGAATCAGCAGGGAATTGTCAAAATCGTTTTGAATAGTACAGTGTAGGGATTTTTTCGCAGCATTTTTACGTAAATGGCGTTCACTACGTTTCCTTTTGATGCCAGCCATGCGTTTCAGAGTTCGGAGTTTCGATGTGTGTACTCGGAGTACGTCATCAGTAGTTTCTATTTTGAACAAAATGAATAGAAGCATATTGGCAGAAAGTTTCACTCAATAAAAATTAGAATGTTGTTGTTTCCAGTATTTATATAGAATTAGTAAAAATTTGGCTCATTCTAAAAGTATATGCTTTTAGAATGAGCAATTTAAATGCTGACTTCGAACAACATTTAAAACAACTACAAACTACACTTGTTAAACGAGGCTATAACATTGGCCTCATAAGCGACATCTTCAACAAGGTACATCCATTATCACAGGATGATTTACTAAAACCTACCGAGTCTCAACATGGTACCAAATTACCCTTCGTGGTAAGATACGATTCTAATACCATGGGCCTCGGAGCAGTGTTACGAAGACACTGGCACCATATTCAAGAGGATACCGATCTACATAACATTTCGGATACAACACCCATCCTAGCATTCAAACGAAGCAAAAACATAAGAGACATTTTGGTCAGGACTACCCTCAAACTATAAACAGTCAAAATCGTGGGCATCTCCGTGTGATAATTTCACATTTACTGTATTTCATACTTTCTATTTGGCCTAACAGCCGACATTGTTGTTGTTGTTGTAATTACGTTTTCTATTGTTATTGTTGTTGCTGTTATGCAGCATACATCAAAATCATAATTTAATTTTTTTTCCAATTACAACTTGAACATGTATCCAAAAACACTAAATATTCTTCACTTCGAAATCTTTTTAGTATGAATTCATATTTTTTTGCGATTCTACTTTACATTGATCGCTATTCCCCACATATTCATAGCGCTTCTGAATTCTGATACTCGTCTTCTTTAGCTGATCAGCTGTACGCGCCTTGTTTTTCCCATTGTCTCTAACTTCTGCATTCATTATCTTGTGCGATGGTGCCCTTCGGGGTGCTGGGGGGCCTGTGATCATAAAAGCGTACTGTCATCAAACCCCCGAAACGCTGATCCAGGTTGATAGCTGACGATTCGCACACACAACTCTTTTCTTTACCATACTGATCTTCAAATCAATCCAATCTCTCTTGGACCTTACTCGAATTTCTTCTACACCCCATTCATATTCAATCATTTCTGATGGTTATCATAACTGAAATATTTATCTTTGCCATATTCTACCACTACTTGCGTCCCTTACATTTACTATCTCCATCACAGGACTGGTGATGATTATGATGATAATGACATTTACTAGACATCGCCACCACCTCTATATCGCTGATGTGTATTGTTGCCTATCGTTCTGCATTGCTGCGACTACCCTGTACATTTTTTCTTATTTACAAATGTTATCATGTTTACCTTTTATTTACCTTATATCATTTAAAAACACACTTTTAGGGTACCATTCTGTTTCTCTTCATGAATCCTGGGTATAGCCATATCTTCATTGGTTTTAATACGTTTTGCCCATGACGGTATAATATTCAGTGAGTAAACTTTTTACAAATTTTGTTTACGCAGCCTTGCTATGCTGGCGTTTCTGATCACCAGCGGATATTTATCTCCTTATAATATAATATTCTTTATATAATCTCTTTAATTTACATAATCTCGTTAGAGCCCTCTACGACACTTATTTTAAAGTGCAATAACATGTCTTCGCATATTTTTATAAAAGGTCTCATGACATGGTTCCCTCGCCAAATTCGAGGTCCACCTCGAAGATGATATAACGGAAATCTAATACAACAATTCAATGCTCGAAATACGAAGAAGGCAAACATTTTAACGGCCGATACAATAATTACTTTAAACGCAAAATACGGTATATGTAGACGAAACCTACTTATATGGAATAATGTATAACATACTGAATAATAGGGACGCTCAGGTCTAAAAATATTTATGATATTTTATTTTCTTTATATTTTTTTTGTGACTGAAGCTTCTGGCCAAATTTTAAATAATGTACGATTATCTAATATGAAATAAGAATGAAATAATACGGCATAAGAATAATAAAAGTCAATGTTAATTGGACAACAGACGCCATACGTCTGTTTAAACCGCGGCGTCATCTTCTAGAGGCTGAGAATTTCTGACTGGACAGTCGCAAGTGGAACAAACTTCCAATTCAATAGCCGGAGGATTCGCATGGCTTCTGAGACAGGTACAGCGAGACGAAAACTTGCTATACAGCAAATAAGCTATTACGAGAGCGACTATGCCCCATGATATAGCGCCGCCAATAGATCCGAAGATGGACCGAAAAAGGGATGCGAGCCATGTTCAACATCGCGGATGGCATGTCCGCCCTTTTCCAGAAGCTCGCCTGCTGACTGAGTCATACCTGTGGCAACTTTCTTGCTCATGTAGCCTCTTCCATGAAATACCGTGTTCAAGCCACGACCAGCTGCAACTAGGAGCTTACCACCACTACTACCAATGGTAGTAATAGTACGACCAACAATTTCACCTAAGCCATGCAGAAAGTCACCGTCATTTTCTTTGGTGAACTGGTCTATTTGCTTAAGAGTCGCAAAGTTATTGGACACTATTTCTAAAAGGGATAGACGGTTTAACTGGACTGGATTAGGTTGGATAAGCTTGGAATGAAACCGCGCAACTTTAGGAAAAGGTAGGCAGGGTGAGGTAATAAGGTATCCCGAGAAACCGGTGCATGGTAGTACCATTAGCATAACTGTGCCAAAGAAGACCAGCCAGATCCTCAACAATTGTAAGATTAAGTCCAAGGCTGCACGGAATGGATCGAGAAAAGGGAATCAATTGACGAGTTGGCAAGTCCAAAAAATGCAAGGAACGGTTGGAGGGCAAAACAACCGGAAAATTAGTACAGCAGAAATTACTTACTTGGCGAGACCAATGTACACTATACAAAGCAATAGGGGTACATTCACTGACAAATACCCCATTGCCTACTAATTTAATATGCAGACCGTGATCAGTACCTAACAGTTGAGACGTACTGTTGGGAAATGTGGAAATTGCCCAACGATTAAAGCGATCAACTTCACGCTGTTGATGACAAAGCTGTTCCCAGGAAGCAATCATAGACGCTCTTTGCATTTCCAGAGCGGCATTAATATGAGGCTCCAACAGATCGGTATAGATTGAAGGTTTAGCATCCTTTAAAAATTGAGTGGCCTTGGCAAAGAAGGAGTGGAATGAATGATTAGCTAGGTGTAACAATTTGCAAGTGAAGCCATTGTCCAGCTGGAGGACACGCTGGTCTCGAGATGTTTGCTGGATAGCACCACCAATGGCAAGCTTGGGAATTAGGACGAAGTCATCCAAGATCTGAATACTAATGTTTTCAAGTGGATTAAAACAATAAGGGTTACGGGAGACTCAATCCCATACAATAGCAGTATTGGGAAATTCCTTGGGAATACAAGATAATTTTTTGTAAGAACAAAGAGATGAAGTAATCTCTTGATGAATGAAAGTGTCATCCGCTATCAATAAAGCAGAATATTCGTGGATAAAGAAATGCGGAAAAGTTTCCGTAGTTTTTTTTTTTTTTTTTTTTTATTAAATTCATAATAACGATATCCCTTCAGCTTTAGATATAAGATACATAATAATAACATAATATAGTATAATATAAGTGATTGCTTAAGTCATTAAATAAGTTAAAATAAGGGTAAATACAAATGTGAAATAAAGCGATACTGTTCTTCCAGGGAGTCGTTTTGGTCATTCTGAGTTATCATTGCTCAGTAAATGTCTTTTTAATGTTTTTTTAAAGACGGGTAGCGATGACAGCTCTCTGATCTCAATTGGAATACTATTCCAATTTTTGATGCTAGAGTACTGAAAGCCTCTCTTTGTGTTTTCTAGATTTATTTTTGGGATATGAAGGTCTCTACTATTCCTTGTTTCATAATTTGAGAGATTGCATCTATGCTCAAACATATCCCATAGGCTTTCGGGGCAAGCTTTATTCAAGATTTTATAAACCATCACAGAACGATCAAGCTGAATTAAACTCCCGATATTCAAAATATTATTATGCCAGTTGTCTTTTATTCTTGCTCTTTCAATGATGTCTATGGCCCTCTTTTGCATACGTTGTAGGGAACCTATCTGGGTAGCAGAAAGGCTCCCCCATATGACATCGCCATATCTTAAATGGCTTTCAAAAGAGCGCGATAGACATCACATAGTTTTGATTGAGGGAGGATATGCTTGAGCTTCTTTAGAGACGATAAGCCACCCGCTAATTTGCCTAAAAGTGCTTTATACTGGTCATTCCAGCGGAGGCCATTGGCCATCATCTACAATCATTCCGAGAGATTTAGTTTTCATCACACGCTTTATTTCACATTTGTCTAGCTCTAGCGGTGGGAAGACTTCTAACTCGTTGAGCCTACGTGGGTGCCCTATCAACATGTATTCAGTCTTGGATAGATTAGGACTAAGCTTGTTTATTCGTAGCCAATCACTTATACTAAGGAGTTCTTCTTTTGTCATTCTTATAAGCTCCTCTACGTTTCCCGAAGCAATCGTTGTATGCGTATCATCTGCATACATGCTAGCGCTTGAGAAATTTAAGCATCCCTCAAAATCGTTAAGGTACAGTATGAAGAGCAAAGGACCTAGACAGGATCCCTGAGGAATCCCACACGTTACTTCTTTTGCTGCAGATTTCTGGCTGTTGAGCGAGCAGTATTGTTTTCTTTCTGTCAAATAAGACTTAAACCACTCTATTTCAGTTCTTTTGATACCATACTTGATCAATTTATCAATGATTATTTTATGATTAACAGTGTCAAAAGCTTTTTTCAAATCCAGGAATATCGTTAGGTTAAGTTTACGGTTATCGATATTATTTAGCCAAGTTTCAGTACTATTTATGAGGGACGTAACTGTGGAACAAAGTTTTTGAAATGCATTTTGATTTGCTGTAAGAGTCTTGTTTGCCTTCAAAAAACATTGTAGTTGATCGTGGACTATTTTGTCAAAAATTCTGGAAAAAACCGAGAGAATAGAAATAGGCCTATAATTGTTGGTATCATCCCTTTTCCCAGACTTGAAGATCGGAGCTACTCTAGCTATTTTCCAAATATCAGGGAATATCCCATTTTTCATTGATGAGTTGTAAATCAATGAGAGAGGGTAAGAGATGAACTCAGACGCATCTTTGACAAGAGTCACGGGTATCTTATCGGGCCCACTAGCTTTCCCATTCTTTTGACTTTGCAGGACATTAATTACCTGATACGGACTGACCAGATTAAAACTAAAGCTCGTCTGTGGTTCTTTTGTTATATATAGAAGGGGATCATCGTCCGGCTTGTTTTCTATTTTATCCGCCAGTTTTTGTCCAATTGTAACAAAGTGCTGGTTCAGTGCCTCCGCAACTTCTCTCTCTCCTGTCACTATCTTACCATCTATGTTTAGACTAGAGATAGATGTGGCAGAGGCATTTCTGTCAAGCACTCTATTAATGGTTTTCCACATACTCTTTGGGTCATTTTTATTTTCTTCAATTAGACCGTGATAATATTCTCGAATGGCCAAACGGATCGCATTGGTGCACTTATTACGTAGTTCTTTATATCTTGGCCAAAGTTGTGTATTCTTTGTGGCAGCTTTTTTCATTTTATCTCTTTTGAGCATTAATTTTCTAATTGCCGACGTAAGCCATGGTGCATATTCATTGCGCATCTTTCTGATTCCCAGGGGTGCATGTAGATTCAAAAGCGACTCAAAAATGTCCTGAAATACTTGAGCCATTCTACACGGGTCATTGGAAAGTGGACCGAGAGCATCGTCCCAATTTATTTCTCTTAGATCTTGCTGAAATGAGGCTTTGTTATATCTTTTTAAGCTGCGGATTTCAGCAAGTTTCTGTCTTTTTTGGGACTTCACTCTAGACGCATTCACCTTCCTAGTACCATAAATCATATAATGGTCAACCATTCCTGTTTCTAAAATCTCTGTTTTGAGTATGAAGTTTGGCTTGTTGATAGAGAAATGGTCAATAAGAGTTCTGGTAACATTAGGACTGTCATTGCTATTGTTAGTTATCGCAACTCTTGTATAGGAATTGATTAATTGTTCAAATTGATATTCCGAGTAAACCAATCTGAGATTTCTAGCATTGATGTTATTAGTTCCTTTAAAATCACAGTTAGTGTCACCAATCAATATAATTTCCTTCTCTGTATCATCTAATTTGTTTATTATGTTTCTTAATTCGTCAAAGGTTGATATATCCACACCAGATGTTGGGGGACGATACCAGCATACTATGAAGAAGGACTTACTGTGTTGTGGTGTAAATTCTAAACAAAGAAGTTCCATGCTTTCACTTTTCAGCTTGACGGATGGTTGGAGTAGATTGTCTTTCACATATATTGCTACTCCTCCCCCATTTGTATCTCGATCGTTTCTATAAATTTGATAACCAGGTAGACTAACCTCAGAATCCCTAATATTATTATCAAGTCTAGTCTCACATAAGCCTATGATATCAATTTTATTCTGATCTAGTATAACACTAAGCTCGTGCCTATGGTCTTCATCCAATGGCAGATATAGTGATGGTTGGGACGAGTTTGCCAAACTGTGGAAGAAACCTGTTGAACAGATTCAAGTGGAGATTTGCCGATTTTAAAGGCACAACGACAATCTGCCCCAGTAACATAAATAGGGGCAACATTTCGGTGTTTGGACTTGGATCCAAAAAACGATTTTTTGCAATAAAATACGGCCTGATAGGCAGAACAAATTTTGATTGGTAACATGGTATGATGTACAACTGGTTCAGAAACTATAGCAAAGGTATGTTTGAGTGGCTGTGTCGAAGAGTGCATTTGTCAACATGGTCCTCTTCTGTAGTGTCTTTTAGGAATGATTTGTCAGTTGCCGCCGCAGCAGGTTCTGTGACGACATCACTTTCTTCAGCAGTTGTAGTTGTATCGTCCTGGCTATCATCAGACAGATCAGCAAAGTTAAGATAAGGCTCGTTAACATCAACGGAGGGATGTCCAATTGGGCGATTGTTACGATCGTGGTAGAGTTTAAGACAGTTAGCATGCACCTTGGTAGTGACTTTGCGATTGTCACAAGTTCCCAATTGATAGTGAGCAGGAGATAGCTGTTCAAGAATGCGGAACACGGAGAGCGTAATGACGTTTCATGGCCTCCTGTGTTTTCTTAATGTTAGCCTGGGCCATTTCATGGGCTCCGGTTGGTTTTTTGACAATTTGCTCTCTGTGAGCGAGAATAGAAGTGGACAGATTCTTAGAAGGGCTCAACGTGACGTCAATGGGAAAACGAGGTTCGCGACCATACAAAAGGTAAATGGGGATTCCCTGTAGAGGCATGTGGCGTGACGCGATAACCGAATAACACGAACATTTTCATTATTTAAAACATCCCAATCTTTCTGATTTGAGCTAGTGTACATGGAAAATGATTTAGCAAGAGTACCATTAAACCTCTCAACCAATCCATCGGTTTGTGGGTGGTAAGCAGTTGTGTTTACCTTTTTAGTGTGGAAAAGACGACAGAGCTCTGCTATTGATTTAGACATAAAATTGCTTCCTCTGTCTGATAGTAATGTGCTCAGAGCACCATGACGAGAAAGAATGGAGTCCAGCAAAATTTCTGCAATTGTTCCTGCTTTTATATCAGGAGCGGCAAAAGTCTCTGGCCATTTTGTGAGGTAGTCAGAAATAACTATGATATACTTATTATTAGAATAAGTGACTGGAAGTGGACCTAAACAATCAATAGCGATTCTGTCAAAAGGACTTTCGACAGGAATAGACAGAAGGGGTGCTCGTGTCCCAGTCCGTGGGGACTTCTTTGTTGAGCAGTCAATGCAACTGCGCTGGAGCGGATCCAGACGGACGCAACCAGGGAGCATTAAAGCACGGGAGGCGCAACGCGCATTGCGGATGCGATCCATGTGTGATGCACTTGCGAACGAGGTTGCGCTAATTTGCGCTTGCTGCGCCAGTTTTTGAATGTTCATTTTGATGGACGGATCACTTTGCAATAATTCAACATTGATCAGAGATCTTCACTGGTAAGTTGAAAATTAAGATTTTATTACATTCTATAGTAAATTTACCACCTTTCTGCCAGGTTTAAATGGAAGCACTAATTATTTTCAATATTTAAGGAATATTTGTAATTGTCGCCAGTTGTGGCCTATTATTATTATTATTATTATTATTATAACCAATTTTTATACAGGATAAGTTTTTCAATATAAAAATATTGCTATTAATAAACGTCCTGTCTAACAAATAGCTAAGAAACCAGAAGGTAATAAAATAATCTAACTAAGAAGTTTAGTAAAATAGAAAAATAAGAAGAATACAAGTACATGAAAAGTCCAAATGATAAGGTTAAAAAATTTAAAACTCATGTTAAAAAGTCGTAAAAATGTTTGTCAAAAAAGTTAAAATTAATATTAAAAACTAAAACTAAAGATAAAATCGTTTTAAAACACTATTCATAAATGTTGTGAACTTCCTCCCTAAAGTTACTAAAATTTTCAATTTTGCTTGTCCCAATGGGAAGGGCGTTATAAAGGCTTGCCCCCATAGAGAAAAAACTTTTTTTCGCATACTTTAAATTAGTCATCGGAATCGTTAGTAAGGAACCATTGTTTCGAGTAACACGTTCATGTGATGCTATCTGGAAATAATTTTTAAAATTGCTGCATGTCTTTTGTTCAATGCATTTTCGGACCAGTAAAATTGAATGTTTCCTTATTTCATTTCCAACTGGAGTTTGTTTGATGCCAGTAATTCTTGCTGCTAGTCTGTCTAACGATTCGAGCTTTCTTCTATCTTCTTTGTGTCTGGTTGAAATCAAGGTTCACCATCCAGCTGTATGTGATGCATGGCAAGACCATTCCGTAGCTTTGCAGTTGTCTTTTTGTACATTTTGTCAAAGTTCGATGAGAGAGATAAAGTACTGTCTAGAGTGGTTCCCAAGTACTTGTATGTTTGTGTTGTTTGAATTTCTGTATGATCGTAATATAACGCAAGCTTCTTATCACATTTGGAAAGTTTTATGGCAGTACCAAACAAAATTGCCTCAGTCTTTCCCTTCTTCAGGTTGATCACTAGTTGGTTGCTTTGGAAGTACGTAGATATCAGCTTGAGATCTTCATTAAGCTGGTACTCGATGGAATCCTTACACTTCGCGACCGTGTACACAACTGAGTCATCTGCAAAATTCAAAGCTTTGGAACCCTTTAGACATTTTTCGAAGTCATTGAAATATACGAGAAACAAGAGTGGCCCCAAAATCGACCCTTGGGGCACACCGCAGACAATATTCATAGATGATGAAGTACAATTTTCGACTACACAATACTGCTTTCGGTTGAACAAATAGTCACTGAACCACACGATGGAAGCCTCATTTATACCGATTTTCCTGAGTTTCTCTAAGAGGACAGAATGACTTAAAGTATCAAATGCCTTTGATAAATCAATGTACAGAACACCAACCATGTTACCTTCGTCTACAGCTTTTCGAATTTTATCTGTCAGTAACACTGTGGCTAGCTCGGTTGATCGTTTTTTCCTGTAGCCGAACCGGTTTTCCGATAAGATGCTATTGCTTTCCAGGTATTCAATTAGCTGTTTATGAACGGCTCTTTCTAGTATTTTGGAACAAGCAGACAAGACGGAAATTGGACGAAAGTTGTTGTTGTCGTCGGTAGATCCTCCCTTGTGGATTGGAGTCACCTTCGCCACCTTCCAATCAGTAGGAACCATTCCAGTTGATAGTGACAGGTTGATAAGGTAGGACAGTGGAGCTGAAAGAGGGTGTGCTGCATCCTTCAGGATACCAGGAGGAAAATTATCCCATCCGGCTGCTTTCCTACGTTTGAGAGATTTCAATTCTTTTTCAACAAATATTCTACTAACATAGCTAAAAACCAAACGAATGTGTCTGTCCTTTCGGCTCTGGTGGTCGTTCCCAAAAAAAATCCCTAAGTAAGAATGCTTTTGACTTTAATGATTGAGCAATGTTTGTGAAAAAGCTACATAACGAATTTGCTGCTTGAAAGTTTTTATTATGGTCGATGCTGGTGGTTGCAGTTACAGGAGGTGGTTGTTTCGACGGAAATATCTCCTTGATGCATTTCCAAGATTTGTTCGGGTTTCTACTGTTTTCGATCAGTAAGTCTCTGTGGTATTTTTGTTTCGCCTGTTTGATTTTATTATTGCATGAGTTCTTCAGCCTTTCGTAAAGAGACCAGTCGGATTCCTCTTTTGTGTTTCTGGCTTTTCTAAGAATCTTATCCCTTGTGTTCATTAAAGATTTAATTTCATACGTTATCCATGGACATCTGCGTCCCTTGACACGCATTTTGATCAAAGGTGCGTGGCGGTCAATGATTGAGGAAAGCGCTTCCTTCATGTAATTCCATGCAATATTTACATTTGGTCGTTTCATAAAATGGACGCCAGTTGTAACTTTCAACATCAGTAGAAAGCTCGTTGTGGTTGTACTTCGAGTAATCTCGGCATACAATTGTTCTAGATTGTTCTTTTCGACTTCAATTTGCGCACACATTCAATTTGCGCACACATGCAACACAATCATGATCACTAAGACTTAATGGAATAACTTCTGTTCGGTGAACGTGTGAACGATTATTTGTGAGAATAGCGTCAATTAAGGTTTCTGTATCCTTGGTTACGCGTGTTGGGGATTTTACTATTTGGTGGAGCCCTTACGTGATAAAAATGCTTTTTATTTCTTTATGATTTGCATTTGTTAGGAAGTTCACATTGATATCTCCCAAGAGAAATATTCCCACAGATATCAAGTTTACTTTTGTAAGCATATCGTTGAGAAGTTTATTGAAGTCCTTCCTCAAGTAATTTGATGTATCCGGGGGTCTATATATGCAACCAACAAGAACGTTTTTTGCTTTAAAAAGTTCTACTTCAACCCAAATACATTCGATTTCTTCCTTTTCAAGGTCTACTCTTCGTTTCCATTTTATGTCATCAGAGAGATACATGGCCACGCCTCCTCCTTCACCATTTGCTCTATCTTTACAAATAAACTGGAACCCCGGCAATTTGAACAGCTCCGAGTTTGTAGAAGTTTTGTGCGTTTCAGATAAGGTCAAAATGACTTTGGATTCGTCACTCAGCAAAGCCTGCAAGAGTTCTCTTTTACCAAATAATCCTCTGATATTTTGATGTAAAATCTTGACTCCTCTCATCTGCATTAAATTATCCAAAGGACTAGGTCCCGGGCAACTTTCTATGTCACCACATGCAAGCAAAAGTAAACATACCAAACTCTTGCATTTGAAACGAGTGAATATTTTGCTTTTCATAGCATACAGTGTAGAATACGCAAAAGTTTCCTCTATTTCATAGCTATTGCCACAAATAGACAAAGAAAATCAATCTCCACCAGACGTAAAAACTGGTTTCTTTATCGAAAAACAAGCAACGTAAAAGAAGATTGCTACAAGCACGAGCACACGTCCTGCCGCCATTGATGCTGCTTACGCTTATGCAATTACTTATGCCTAACTCTCAATTTCCGGATTACAACCTGCAATTTTTTCCATTTTCTCCTCAGCCCGTTATTTCAAGTTAAATTTCTTTGCGGATTATTGAAGTTTAACTCCTTTACTTTGCAAGAAATTAATTTGTTTCGTTAACTAGCGTTAGTAACGTTTTGAAATTTTGGCCTTGAGTGTTTTGACTAAAACCAATTCCCTGAGTCAGTTTCCAGATGGCAATGGAAAGCTATAGTTCCGTCTGGTTCCGCGACTTTTGATAGAAAGGAATGTAACATTCTTTAAATATTTGATTTTTTGAAAAGCTTTTTGGACTGTTTTGTTTTAACAAGTTTATTCCAATGAAAAGAAACTCAAGTTCTCAAAAACTTTCAATGAATATTTGCAAAAATGGAAGCTGAAAATAGCACAAATAAAAGACCCTGCCTGTCCAGCACAACAAGAATGGTCTGCAAGAAACAGATTTAATTTTTGGGAAGCAATTGAAAATGTGCTCTCTGAAGAACAAAATGCAAATAAAGAAAATGTAAACCATCAGATTTTGTACAACAGACAACTTTCACCATGTGGTGAATTTCTGATTGCAATCTAATATATATGTTCTACGGAGTCACGTGATAATGCATTTTCCCTGCCAAAAACAATAGATTCGACCCGAAACAATAGGTCGAACGCCCGAAAACATTGGGCCGAAACGGCGAACCGTGTAATCAACAAGGCTTTTTTGAATGGAGGAGGACAAGGTTGGCACTTGCATGGAAAGCCTCCGTTTCTAGAGTAGACAAAAGTTATCTATTTTTGGAAGCCTAATTTAAAAGAATTTTGAGTTATTCCATTAATTATTCCACTAATTGTGCTATCACGAAAAAACGACGGTTTACGCTGGCGAAACTTCCAATTTAGCGTCCCCGACTCCATTTTCGAAAAGAGTATTCGCTCTTCACGTGACCCGTTTCGCCTTTTCCTGCAATTTGATTGGCTCTTTCGCAACTTCACGTGAACAGTGACGCGTTTTTCGTTATCATGCAAATTTGCCCTCGGCAGGCAGCAGGTACTTTTGGAGAAGACGCGTGTTTTTGTTTTGTACACAAAAAGTGAGGTGGGCGCCTTTCAAAGTGTTTTACCAGCTGAATTATCTTTGTAAAGAGCTCTTAATTGTTTGAAAGACCCCTGGAGAGTTGCAGGAAACAATAGAGAACACAGGTGATAGCTTTGTTTTGTTTTTTGAATGAAATAGTTGTAGGTTTAGGTTTTGTAACAGGCGACCGCCATTGTTGCTTCCGCATGCTAACAACGCTTAGGCCATGGTCAAAGTTTTCAATTTTTCCGGCCCTATTTGCACGATTTTCCCCATTTAAATTTTTGGCAAGTGTTGTCTGATAACACAACTAGAATAATGTGTTGTTTTTTTTTTGTTTTGTTGTTGTTTTTTTACGATTTCCAACAAAGTTGCTTTTCACTGGGGAAGGAGCAATTTTCCACGCAACAAGCGTTGTTTTTGCATTTGCGAAAATTCAATTTTAGCCTGCCACAATTGATTATTTTTTACCCAAACACTTTCGATAATTGTTCCCCAACATATTACCTTCATGTTGGTTTTTTTTAGTTCAACTGGGTCACTATTTGCCACGGTAAATACTATTTTTACTTGCTAAAGTGTGTTCAGAGGTTTTGCTTTTTGCACGGCTCCGAAATTTCATTCAAACCACTTCCACTACATGGTCTCTAAGAATTCAGTATTATTTAGTTAAGAGGTGAGACTATTTGCAACGTGTTCGCTGTTTCCTTAGCTACAGTTTGATATATTTTTTATTACAGATTGAGTTTAAATTTTCCAGGATGGATTAGGTTTTTGAAAATAACTATTTTTTTTCAAACTTCACACTGAAATTATCAACTTTCAGAAACGGCTTTCAGGAGCAGCGTAGGCACGGGGCGGTCGCTTGCTAGGGGGGAAGATTCGACCTCCCACCTTTACTTTCTTTAGAAATGTTACGTCGTAGTATGTATAGTAAGGTATGTATAGTAGGGTATTTATAGTAGGGTATGCATAGTAGGGTATGTATAGTAGGGTATGTATGGTAGGGTATGTACAGTAGGGTGTGTATAGTAGGGTATGTATCGTAGGGTATGTATTGTAGGGTATGTATTGTAGGGTATGTATTGTAGGGTATGTGTTGTATTGTATGTATTGTAGGGTATGTATTGTAGGATATGTATTGTAGGGTATGTATTGTAGGGTAGGTATTGTAGGGTATGTATTGTAGGGTATGTATTCTAGGGTATGTATTGTAGGGTATGTATTCTAGGGTATGTATTGTAGGGTATGTATTGTAGGGTATGTATTGTGGGGTATGTATTGTATTGTATGTATTGTAGGGTATGTATTATAGGATATGTATTGTAGGGTATGTATTGTAGGGTAGGTATTGTAGGGTATGAATTGTAGGGTATGTATTGTAGGGTATGTATTGTAGGGTAGGTATTGTAGGGTAGGTATTGTAGGGTATGTATTGTAGGGTGTGTATTGTAGGGTATGTATTGTAGGGTATGTATGTAGGGTATGTATTGTAGAGTATGTATGTAGTATGTATGTATGTATGTATGTATGTATGTATGTATGTATGTATGTATGTATGTATGTATGTATGGGCATGAGCGGTAGCGAATGCAGCGCGCGAAGCGTGCCAACCAGATTAAGCATTGTTTACTTGACGGGCTCCGGGGAGGGAGCGAAGCGACCTAACCCGGCTCATGTTTGTACGTATGTATGTATGTATGTATGTATGTAGGTATGTATGTATGTATGTATGAATGAATGTAGGTATGTATGTATGTATGTATGTATGGGCACGAGCGGGAGCGAATGCAGCGCGCGAAGCGCGCCAACCAGATTAAGCTTTTTTTACTTGACGGGCTGGGGCGAACGAGCCAAGCGAGTGATGACCTCCAGTCTAATAAAAATATTCTACGGAGCCACGTGATGACGCACTTTCCCTGCCAAAAAACAATAGATTCGACCCGAAACAATAGGTCGAACAGCCCAAGACAATGGGCCGAAACGGCGAAGGGTGTAATCACAAAGGCTTTTTTCAATGGGGTCGCAAAAGGTTGAGACTTGCATGGAAAGGCTCCGTTTTTGGAGTAGGCAAAGTTATCTATTTTTGGAAGTCTATTTTAAAAGAATTTTTGAGTTATTCCATTAAATATTCTACTAATTGTGCTATCACGAAAAAACGACGGTTTACGCTGGCGAAACTTCCAAATTCGCGTCGCGAACTCCAATTTTGAAGAAAGCATTCGCTCTTCACGTGACGCGTTTCGCCTTTTGCTGCAATTTGATTGGCTTTTTCGCAACTTCACGTGAAAAGTCACGCAATTTTCATTATCATGCAAATTTGCCCTCGGGTTGAACAGCAGGTACTTTTGGAGAAGACGTGTGTTTTTGTTTTGAACACAAAGGATAACTCGGCGCCTTTCAAAGTGTTTTACGACCTGAATTATCTTTGTAAAGACTTGCTAATTGTTTGAGAGACCTCTGGAAAATTACAGGAAACAATTGAGAACACAGGTGATAGCTTTGTTTTGTTTTTTGAGTGAGATAGTTGTAGTTTAGGTAGTAGGCTAGGCGACTGGAAATTAGCTCTTTGATAACTTGGACAGCGGAATCGAGATCTGGGGGCAAAGACATCGACGATATCTTTCTCAAACACATGTACAAGGGAATTCTTGTTTGCACGTAATCTTAATTTTCCTTGCCCGAATAGGTCATTGAGCGCACAAACCCTTTAAAATCGTTTTAATTATCATTTGCCCGCTTTCTGTCTTGCTCAAGTGAGTCAAGGAAACCCTTAATGCTGTTAATGTGGGCTTATTCGCAGTGCCATTTTAAACGTAATGGTACTTTAAGTTTTATGATTATTCTTGTGACTATGATCCTATGTATAATCTGAAATGTAATTAGCATCAAAACAACAAGAAAATTTAAATTTAAGGAAAACAGGGGGTAACAATGAAGTACAAAAGCGCCATAATTCATCTGAATCCCATGATGTATAGCTTACAATATGCTACAACATAGCTGGCAATAGAACTTAGATATCATATTTGTTATTTATTTTATAATGGCATCTGTTAACTTGCCGGGGGCAAAAAAGTTACCATCGAAATTATGTGAAGTTACCCCCTGATTTTTCGCAGCTTTATAGGCCTATAACTTTGGAACCGTACGTTTTTAGGTTATGGTTTTTTTAGGAAGTTGACATAACTATTCAAGAGCAATCCAAAATTGTACTTGGATTTAAAATTTGACATGGTTGATTTTTTTCAGACCGTGTCTTGCAGCCTAATTAATTACGTCACTATCACGTGAGAACAGTTAATTTTCCGAAATGTCCCAACTCGGAATTTTGATCTCCTATATACAGACTTTCATTCTGAGCATTAAAATTCTTGGTTACCCAGATCCTTAGATTGTTGTGGGAAATTCCCTGTCTATATGGAGCTTTTGTCAAGAAAGGATTAGGCTAAGCAACGCTAACTATTTGGAATGAACGGATAAAATTCTGAAAAAGATGCTTAAATAATTGTAGATACTTCCTAGGAAACATTTTGTTGTTTTTCAGAATTCACATGACTCAGATAGCAGTTATCACCTTGTTGGGCAAATGGTCTCTTGAGGTTGGGCGAAAGGTCTTGCGGTAGTTGGGCGAAACGCCCACAAAGGTTGGGCGAATAATCCAAGTTGGGCGAAACAGTTGTTAGGCGAAATGGTGGTTGGGCGAAACGACCTGTTACCGTTGCTTCGGCATGCTTGCGACGCTTAGGCCTAATGTAAACAAGCCCAAAGTTTTAATAAACAAATTATGATAAGGGGTTATCAGGCGAGCGAAGCGAGCCAAACTGTTGCAAGAGGAGTAGGCAGAGGCATGAGCGAAGCGAATGCAGCGCACGAAGTGCGCCCTATCAGTCAATGTGTCTTGATAATAGATAGTCAGGCGAACGCAGCGAGCTAACCCATTGTAAGTGGATTTGACAGGGGCATGAGCGTAAGCGAATGCAGCGCACGAAGTGCGCCGACACATTAAGTTTTTCACTTGCCCCTCTCCGGGAAGCGAGCGAAAGCGAGCGCCCCCGGCTAGTCTAATATTACTATTCTACGTGGTCACGTGACGGTGGCGAAACTCTGCCTAAAACAATAGATTCGACTCGAAACAATAGGTCGAACGCCCAAAAACAATGGGACGAAACGGCGATTTGGTGATCAATAAGGCTTTTTTCAATAGGGGCGCACAAGGTCGGCACTTGCATGGAAAGGCTCCGTTTCTGGAGTAGGCAAAAGTTATCTATTTTTGGAAGCCTATTTTAAAAGAATTTTTGAGTTATTCTATTAATTGCTCCACTAATTGTGCTATCACGAAAAAACGACGGTTTACACTGGTGAAACTTCCAAATTCGCGTCCCCGACTCCATTTTCGAAAAGAGTATTCGCTCTTCACGTGACCCGTTTCGCCTTTTCCTGCAATTTGATTGGCTCTTTCGCAACTTCACGTGAACAGTGACGCGTTTTTCGTTATCATGCAAATTTGCCCTCGGCAGGCAGCAGGTACTTTTGGAGAAGACGCGTGTTTTTCTTTTGTACACAAAAAGTGAGGTGGGCGCCTTTCAAAGTGTTTTACCAGCTGAATTATCTTTGTAAAGAGCTCTTAATTGTTTGAAAAACCCCTGGAGAGTTGCAGGAAACGATCGAGAACACAAGTGACAGCTTTGTTTTGTTTTTTGAATGAAATAGTTGTAGGTTTCGGTTTTGTAACAGGTGACCACCATTGTTGCTTCCGCATGCTAACAACGCTTAGGCCATGGTCAAAGTTTTGACTTTTTCCGGCCCTATTTGCACGATTTTCCCCATTTAAATTTTTGACAAGTGTTGTCTGATAACACAACTAAAATAATGTGTTGTTTTTATTTGTTTTGGTGTTGTTTTTTTACGATTTCCAACAAAGTTGCTTTTCACTCGGGAAGGAGCAATTTTTCACGCAACACGCGTTGTTTTTGCATTTGCGAAAATTCAATTTTAACCTGCCACAATTGATTATTTTTTACCCAAACACTTTCGATAATTGTTCCCCAACATATTACCTTCATGTTGGTTTTTTTTTAGTTCAACTGGGTCACTATTTGCCACGGTAAATACTATTTTTACTTGCTAAAGTGTGTTCAGAGGTTTTGCTGTTTGCACGGCTCCGAAATTTCATTCAAACCACTTCCACTAAATGGTCTCTAAGAATTCAGTATTATTTAGTTAAGAGATGAGACTATTTGCAACCTGTTCGCTGTTTCCTTAGCTACAGTTTGATATATTTTTTATTACAGATTGAGTTTAAATTTTCCAGGATGGATTAGGTTTTTGAAAGTAACTATTTTTTTTCAAACTTCACACTGAAATTATCAACTTTCAGAAACGGCATTCAGGGAGCAGCGTGGGCGCGGGGCGGTCGCTTGCTAGGGGGGGGGGGAAGATTCGACCTCCCACCTTTACTTTCCTTAGAAATGTTACGCCGTAGTATGTATAGTAAGGCATGTATAGTGGGGTATTTATAGTAGGGTATGCATAGTAGGGTATGTATAGTAGGTATGTATGGTAGGTATGCATAGTAGGGTATGTATAGTAGGGTATGTATTGTAGGGTATGTATTGTAGGGTATGTATTGTAGGGTATGTATTGTAGGGTATGTATTGTAGGGTATGTATTGTAGGGTATGTATTGTGGGGTATGTATTGTAGGGTATGTGTTGTATTGTATGTATTGTAGGGTATGTATTGTAGGATATGTATTGTAGGGTATGTAGTGTAGGGTAGGTATTGTAGGGTATGAATTGTAGGCTATGTATTGTAGGGTATGTATGTAGTATGTATGTATGTATGTATGTATGTATGTATGTAGGTATGTATGTATGTAGGTATGTATGTATGTATGTATGTATGTATGGGCATGAGCGGGAGCGAATGCAGCGCGAAGCGCGCCAACCAGATTAAACATTGTTTACTTGACGGGCTCCGGGGAGGGAGCGAAGCGACCGAACCCGGCTCATGTATGTATGTATGTATGTATGTATGTATGTATGTATGTATGTATGTATGTATGTAGGTATGTATGTATGTATGTATGTATGTATGTATGTATGGGCATGAGCGAAGCGAATGCAGCGCACGAAGTGCGCCCTATCAGTCAATGTTTTTTGATAATAGATAGACAGGCGAGCGCAGCGAGCTAACCCACTGTACGTGAGATTGAAAGAGGCATGAGCGAAGCGAATGCAGCGCACGAAGTGCGCCCTATCAATCAATGTTTCTTGATAATAGATAGACAGGCGAGCGTAGCGAGCTAACCCATTGTACGTGGGGTTGAAAGAGGCATGAGCGAAGCGAATGCAGCGCACGAAGTGCGCTCTATCAGTCAATGTTTCTCGATAATAGATAGACAGGCGAGCGCAGCGAGCTAACCCATTGTACGTGGGGTTGAAAGGGGCATGACCGTAAGCTAATGCAGCGCATGAAGTGCGCCAACCAGATTAAGCTTTTTTTACTTGACGGGTTGGAGCGAACGAGCGAAGCGAGTGATGACCCCTAGTGGGAAATGTTCTCCAGCAGTTTCATCAAGGCAACATAATTTTGAAGAAACTTGATTAAACATTAATCAGGTCAAATACTTTCCAATACTTTTCAGGAGTGGACTGAGCATGACATCAATTGAATTGCTACTGTATGCTGAACTTCGTATTAAATTTCCAAAGTCACCTTATAAAATATTATGTTGCATTTTTTCATGAATAAAGTTTGTGCTTGGAATCGATGTGAAAGAGTCATCAATAAAAAACTATCTTTCGAGGTCACAATGCAACAATACCAAGGGCGCTGGAAAAGACAATGGAAATACATTAAAAGGAAATTATTTTTCATTTTCTTCCTTCCATACTCCTGCTGCTACTTGGAATGTGTATTAGAAAGGATATTTGAGGCCAGATTATAATCAAGATTAGTTTTCTTTTTCTTTCAGAACCGTTACATCTCATTTACTGGATGATATTGAAGAGATGCTAAAATCTTTGACAAGAAGAATGATCAAAGCAGAGCTGGAAGATTGTTTTCCTTCTTGATGTTTACTGTTAAAAGAATAGGTTTATGGTGATAATTCATAAACATTGATAATAATTGTTGAAGGTCGATTAGAATTTTTATTTGTGTTATGTTCTCCTTTGTGCTAATTTCAGTGTTTTGAACTCGGAATCTGTTTCAAAACAATACTTTTCGAAAGCGATCTCACACACAATAGAAAGACGGCCTAAATCGCAGCCAAAGTTTCAATTTATTCAAAATTCTTGTCTAAAGACAATACTGTCCTGTTAAGTAAAATTCTTTAATGTTTATCAAACGTTTCAAAGTTTTTAAATCGCTTTCAGCAAATGAAAACTTTGCACAGGTTCGCAGCTTTGTAAAACACCGACTAGTAGCCATGCTCCATTATCGACGGTCTCGAAAATAAGTCTCGTTTTCAAAAGCCGCATCTCACATGAAGCAACAAAACTACCGTAAATTCTCTATTAATGTTATCTCAAGAAATTGGGCGGTTAGCCTACCGGCCCGGATTGCTTGAGTAGGGATACGCTTTTACGGTCGGTGTCCCGATTTGCCGTGCAAATTGTCCGGCCGGTAAACCTGGCAGTACTAACCGAATGGTCAAACTGCAAAATGATGACTGAAATCATAATGTAAATCAATAAACAATAAAAGAGGACAGGGAGGGTGGGAGGAATTGAATTGAACGTGTGCGAAGCACACTCGTAAAACAATGATTAACCCACCTATGGTTCATACAAATAAATACCTCAAAGGAGACGAGATGAAAGACGTCGATTGACAACGATATTGGAGATGCCAACCCCATGGGTATTTCACTGCAGGATCGGGGATCCGATTTTTAACAACCCGTCAGCACTTTGCTGTGTGCAAATAACAAGGAATGGATGATTTCATTTCTTTCCACATTAACTCTGATTAAATCGAGATTTAATCACCATTTAATGTTATCTCAAGAAATTGGGCGGTTAGCCTACCGGCCCGGATTGCTTGAGTAGGGATACGCTTTTACGGTCGGTGTCCCGATTTGCCGTGCAAATTGTCCGGCCACAGAACACAGAGTGTGACCCCACCGATCGTAATATATTTAATCTCTGTCTTGTAGAACTTAACTATTACTTATCCTTATATTAGCTTGTATTCTCTTTTGGAGCCAGCAATTCCTCCTCCCAACCCTCTAAACAATAAGCCTAGAAAAGGGCAGGTCAGGAACATAAGTATAATAATAAACGTAAAAACTCAAAAAAATCATAATGAAGGCACCCAGCACGATTACACCGCGACTAATCGGCAGTAACCTTCTAAGGAACATATATGCCGTAAAAAGTAGCAAGCAAAAGGCCCCACTACCTAAAGGCTTGGCGATAATTGCGGTGTTTGTTTTGTTGTGTCCTCGCGGAGGACTATTTATACATGTAGTTGTGCCCTCGCGGAGGACTATGTATGTAGATATTTCGTTGCGTCCTCGCGGAGGACTATTTATACATTTAGTTGTGCCCTCGCGGAGGACTATGTATGCAGATATTTCGTTGTGTCCTCGCGGAGGACTATTTATACATTTAGTTGTGCCCTCGCGGAGGACTATGTATGTAGATCTTTCGTTGTGTCCTCGCGGAGGACTATTGTTACAGGTATTTCGGTGTGTCCTCGCGGAGGACTATTTATACCCTTGCCAAGTTGCGGTGATTAAATTAGTGCGGCCATGTCGTTGCTTGATGACTTCGCGTTCAAATCAGGCATCGTGGTCGCAGGTGAAGTATCTGGGGGTACCATTGCTTGGGTACTCCGTACTTCTCAGTTGGATAAACGGTCTGAATTAGAAATCAAGAATCAAAAATGTTCATTCAAAGCGAGAATTCGCGATGGTATCTGCGTTTACAACACAATTGGGTGTGGGTATGTGATTCCATATAACCCCAACGACGGCATATTTATGCACCTGTGTAACATCGCACGAAGATATATTGAAGCCACAGTGTACACGGGCTGCCAAAATATCGCTACCCAGATTAAACCATACGGTACGTCCAGTTAAAGGAATAAAAAGGAATAATTAATGTATAAAAGAAATCAAACAAGGCGACGTAATTCAATGCATGTCACAACCAGCCATATATAGAGGTTGGGATAGCTATCTATAACTCGATAAGCCACCCTAGACCATTGGCCTTGAGCTTTGATCAGATGATCCGGGAAACCCAAAGAAGCGGCCGTTGTTTAGTTATAAGACTTTAATTCAACTACTGGCCTACTTTAGACAAACCTCGAAGACAGTCCCGCCGTTTTGGATATACTATTATTATGTTAACGAAGTAACCCAGCTGCAAGAAGGTGAACTGAACTGAAATGCTGACCTGAAATATATTTGTATTAAGCTATATGGAAGAGACACTTAACCAAACAGAGACTACTAAAATCGAATTATAACTGTTTATTAGTACGATTTGCTATTTCGGATGTCTCTAGAGTGAGTTCTACCCGAACCAGCCGTTGTTGCCGCACCTACACGAAAAACTGTGCAAAGTAAATGTGTGAGGTCGTCCACAAGGCTGCAATATGTGTGTAATCTCCTTGTATAAAATTTTTGTTGTCCGGGGGGGGGCATTTGCCCACAGCGACACATAAAAACTTGTAGGACTCCCCCCAACGTTTGGCAGCAAAGACAAGCAACTTTAGCAGTGTTGCCACGCTCAACCTGTCGTTTCTCCCAACTGCGCAGGCATGTATCATTTCTGTTGCCAAAATTTCACTCACACACAATGACAATTGACATGTAAATTAATAAATTTGAGTGTTTCGGGCAAACACGATTTTGTTTTCCTACAAGTTCACAATTAATACCTACTTTTCTTCGATTATCCCAAAGGTTTTCCCTGCAACCTACAAACTTCTCAAAATCCCCAAAGAAGGTGGAAATCAAATCTCTAATAGAAAATAGATAGGCCGGCCAGGGGGTCTCAAACCATTGAGAGTTGTGAATAGCGGCGATGCGAACCTTTTCTGCCCGCCGCATCTGAAGTTACACTGGCAGCCGGTGCCTCAGTTCAATTTAGATAATAGAATAGGCCGCACCCATTCCATGGCGACAACAGGATGACCCCCCGTGCGATGTCATCGCACTCCCATGCCGACAGATCAACATGTTGATGGAATTCGGGGACCTAGTGGGTTCTGTCAACAAGTCGATGCAAGAATGGCCGGGCCAATACAATGGCCTGCCAGCAATGCTGCAAAACTGCCAATTAATGAAAGGATTTCGCAACATTTCAGCTTCTTGCTGCTTGCTATATTTCTATTGTTGGAAACAAATAGGGAACGAAAGTACCAAAATTGTTCTTGTATGTGTATCTTGCCCAATTCCGTCGAAAAATGCGAGTGCAGTTACGTGAAACGATTTCAATGCTAGATTTATGCCCCTCGTGCGGTTTAACGTCGCTATGCGCATGCGAGACATATATTGGAAAATGAACAATGCGTAAATTACTCTTGTACCCATGTTAACTACTTTATTATACACACAGTGTTATGTTATAAGCAAGTGTTGTTGAATAAAATGAAATTGAAATTGAAAACACAAAAACCCCGAGAGCCGAAGACGACAGAATTATTATAACAAAAACGAAAACGGTTAACAAGGGAAATTCGAAAGTTGAGGAATTCAAGAAAATCGAGAAAACAGGCCAAAAAGGCCAAATTTAGGTGTCATGCCAAAAGTTTGTCGGTGGCAAACAATCATGACGTCGTCCTAAGGCGAGCCAGAGTATGGTGTGTTGGCCACCTTGTTCAAGGATCGATAGCAGGACATCAGCAAATCCCGTGAAGATATCTGGGGCTGAGCGAAGGCCGGGCCAGGGGAACAAATAAAACCCTCGCTAAAACATTCCCAAAAATGGTCGACCTTCAGGCCTGAACCTTCGACATAGGACTTTCTAAGGTCATTAGGGGAGTTGAATATCTTGGCCCTTGATTTCTGGGTTGTTCGCAGTTGCCATAAACATATCAACGAAAATAGCGTAAATGGAGAAGGGTACAAATAAGGAACAATCTCACCAAATGACACGGTGTCCGACGAGGTCATTGTAAATCAGCAACTGTGAGTAGATAACCCAGCGTTGGAAAAATGTTCTTCTGGTGGTTGGGCACCGCAAAAGTATTGGCCGAGTTGGTTGCAACCAAGGTATATAAATTTGAGTAAACACCAAGGATAATACGAGAATTGAATTGAACGTGTGCGAAGCACACTCGTAAAACAATGATTAACCCACCTATGGTTCATACAAATAAATACCTCAAAGGAGACGAGATGAAAGACGTCGATTGACAACGATATTGGAGATGCCAACCCCATGGGTATTTCACTGCAGGATCGGGGATCCGATTTTTAACAACCCGTCAGCACTTTGCTGTGTGCAAATAACAAGGAATGGATGATTTCATTTCTTTCCACATTAACTCTGATTAAATCGAGATTTAATCACCATTTAAGCCCCCCTCTCAATTAAGCCCCCCCCTCTCAATTTAGCCCCCCCATCTTCACTGATGCCAAAATAAGTAAACTTGACACACAACGGAGATTTTCATTTTGTTCATTGGTCGTTCAATACTTCTCAACAAATTAAAATTCAAATCATTTAGGCTTAAGTATTGTAGATATAAACGTTTTTCACACATACTTCATTCAATAATGTATTTCATGTATTATTTAAGTATTTCCATCACTGAAAATGGTTTTCTATTACAAAATATTTATTAAGCCCCCTCTCTCAATTTAGCCCCCCCTCTCTAATAATCCCCCTCTTTAAAGTACTGAAAAACAATTAGCCCCCGGGGGGCTTAAAAGAGAATTTACGGTAATGCGCGTTTCTCCTCCCACATTTCGGGCTCCCTGGACGCAACAGACGCAAATGCGTCGGTCAGACTTGTTGGGAAAACATTAAAAATTTTACCATTATTTTCACTTTGAAAAAGAAATTAAAATTTTTCATCCGAGTTCGAATAATAAAGTTTTGCCCGAATCTATCTATTGGTTTCTTTTACATCGTTTCCCCCCTATAGACAGAAGCAAACATTTCATTCACCCATTTTTACGGGCTTGGAGCCTTTGACAAATAAGTGGCAACACTTCTCGCCTTGCCACTGAGCCTTAGTCCTTTAAAGCGCAAGTGTGCAAAGAAACAGATGCAAACCAATCAGAATTACGGATGCTGCTTCACGACACAGTGGCGGGAGCGTTTGTCAATTTTAAAAAACTGATGCAAACCAATCACGTCTCTCTCTCTCTCTCTCTCTCTCTACTGATGCAAGCCAATCAAAATTATCAATGTTGCTTATGAGATAGTACGGGGAGCGTTTGTCAATTTCACAAAACTGATGCAAGCCAATCAGAATCAATCCCTACTGATGCAAACCAATCATTTTACATTTCAAATAATGCAAGCCAATCAAATGAACGCTGAGCTCTCGATCGATTTTATTATAACACTAGAGATAAACACAAACTGTTGTGTTGAGTTGGGTTTTTTGTTGCAAAATGTATCCTTCAAAATGGCGTTGATTTTGGCGTTTGATAACAAGGAGTTAAATTTCTCTTTCTCCGTCGAGAATGAGCTATACGAAGAAAAGCTTTAAAACTTCCGAGAAAGATGCTTCCAATTGTTTACTAGCAAGTTCTCAAAGTATCAAGTTTGTAGCATCTTTGTAGTACAGTGTAATGTATTCCACTTTAATAGGCCCATTAGCAAATACATTGCAATTTACAATATAATAAAACTAAACTGCGTCATTTATGGCATAAGAACACAAAGTTTCAATTTAACCTATTTTTGAATCAAGTACAGCATTGAGATCTTGAACAAAAGCAAATTTTCATGATACAACAATTCACATTATCACTGCGTTGTATCTAAACTGTCCCCACAGCACAGCTGGAGATGGAAATTTTCTAGGTATTCAATAACAATTTCACTCCCATACAGAAACATCGTCTGATGCTGATGAGATAATAGTTCTGTTAAGTTTTGTTCAATTTAATTGCTTAATAATTAAGTAGGTTGTAGTATGAAAGATTCTAATATATTTTGAAGCTAGTGTTAGGTAACAAAAACTGTGCCTCGTTTACATTGAACTTCGTTGTATTCTATCAATGTTTTCACTGCCCACGTTAAAGCAAAATTTGATCAGCACTGGAGGTGCCAAAATTTTTTTTAGTTATATTTAATATCTAGAAGGGCGTGGCCGACGAAAATTTTATGGACCACGCCCAAAAGCCTGCAATAGAGCGTCGGTCAGATTTTATGGATCCGCCCCTGCTGCGCACCCAATGTTCACAATCAGCATACATGCCGGGCCAAAAGTAGTCTTGTTTCAGTTTGTCATAGGTGCGGGAAGTACCAAAGTGACCTGCAGTCGGTTCGTCATGCATCTGAAAAAGTAGATTTTCATGAAGATCGACAGGAATTACCAATGGCTGTCGCTAGTCATCATTGATCCGATTATTTGGCTTGTCAAGATGATACAGCAAGTCGTCAGAATTAAGATAGAAGATAGTAGTGATCATGTTGTGTCGAAACTCGCTTACTCAAGGCATCATCAGTTGGCAGTTCATTTGAACGAAGATAAGTAATGAGGGCAGCGAAGAAAGGATCTTGCTGTTGTAGTTTGCGAACACGTTCGAGCTGAGGATTTAGGCCAGTAAAGGCATTGATATTTACATCATTAGCCTTGATCCCAAATGGATACCTGGACAAGCAATCAGCGTTAGTGTGGCTAACTCCCGGACGATGAATGATTTCGAAATCATATTGTTGGATAGTCAATGCACAACGTGCCCAGTTGGGATCAGTGGGATCGACGCCCAGTGGGATCTTTAATTCCCATAAGCCATTTCAAGGACCCATGATCAGTGATGACGTAGAACTGTTGTCCGTGCAAGTAGGAACGGTATCGCTTGATACCATCAACAACTGCCAATGCTTCACGCTCTGTTGTAGAATATTGTTATTCTTGCTTGATTAATCTCGGCCACCGTACGCTATAAACACCGGTTTATTCTCTCTTCGTTGTTCAAGAACGGCCCCAAGTCCGTCATTGCTGGCATCCACGCAAAAATAAAAAGGAGAACAGAAGTCTGGGAAACTGAGAATAGGTACACAAATAACAAGCTGTTTCAGGATATCAAATTCATGTTGACAATCAGAGGTCCACTTCAAGGAAGAAGTCGAAGACGTTAGTGCTGAGATAGGTGCTGCTATCTTGGAAAAGTTTTGCACAAATCGTCTATAATAGCCAGCAAGTGCAAGAAAACTGTGCACTTGCCGCACCGTTCCTGGTACTGGAAATTCTTCTACAAGATTGATTTTATTCGGGCTAAGCTTGATGCCAGAGGCAGAAATGATATGTCCAAGGTAATTTACTTTGCTAATCCGAAAATTGCATTTGGATGGTTTGAGACGTAGACCTGCATCGCGGAAACGATTGAAAACCTGAGCCAAATGTTTCAAATAATGTTGGAAAGACGTAGAGAATACTACAACGTTAACCAACAAAGTAAACCATACAATTGATTGAGTATGTCATCAATGCGAGGCAGAGGATAACTATTCTTGCGAGTTACAGAATTTAATTTACGGTAGTCGGCACAAAAACGAGCAATCCCATTTCCCATCCTTCTTTTGTACAAGAACCCCTGGACTTGCCCAAGGACTGTTGGATGGCTTGACAATATTATTCTCCAACATCTCGGCTACTTGTTTATTGATTTCGGCGCGCTTTTCTGGGTGTACCCTATAGGGACGTTGGTGGATTGGTGCTGAATCCCCCTGTGTTAATGGGATGTCTCAGTATAGAGGTACGTCCAAGCTCACTTGTATTACAAGCAAATACATCACGATATTGATCTAGAAGTGCTTGCAATTCTTGTTGTTCGATTGGCGATAAGGATGACTCGTTGAGGTCGAAGATAAGAAAATCTTGATGAAAAGTCCGAATAAATGATACATATAGTTCTTTTGAAACAATTTTGTCTGGGGTTCCACAAGGCTCAGTACTAGGACCTATTTTGTTTAATTTTTATATTAATGACCTTTTATATTTTATAAAACAAGCTACACTGTACAATTATGCTGACGATAACACCCTTTCACATTTCTCCAAGACCATACCGGACCTTGTAAATGTTTTGGAAAAAGAATCAAATACTGCATTAAAATGGCTAGAGAACAATCATATGATAGCCAATCCAGAAAAATTTCATGGTTTGATAGTTAAGAAAAACCAAGAAAATACCAGTGGACAATTTATCAATATTAAGAATAAACAAATCAAAACTGAAGAACAAGTGAAATTATTGGGAGTAAATGTTGATTTTAAGCTAAATTTTGATCCTCATATCTCTAAACTCTGCAAAAAAGCTGCAACTCAACTGAATGTTTTAAAGCGTTTGAAAAGATTTTTAGGCTTTAAGGAGAAGAATGTACTTGTAGAAAGTTTTGCACTGTCCAATTTTAATTATTGCCCCTTGGTATGGCATTTTTCATCATGCAAATCTTCGAACAAAATAGAAAATATACAACAGCGGGCTCTAAGGTTCCTTTTCAATGATACAAGCTCATACAATGATTTGTTAATTAAGTCAGATAAATGCACAATGCACGTTGGCCGATTAAGATCATTATGCATAGAAATTTTCAAAACATTGAATAACTTAAATCCCTCGTTTATGGAAAAGATATTTCAAACCAAACAAGTTAGCTATTCAACTCGTAATTCAAAAAACCTCCAACACTACAGACCAAATCAGGTAACATTTGGATCAAAAAGTTTACAATCCCTAGGACCAAGGATCTGGAACAGCCTACCCAAAGAAATAAAAGAGGCAAATAATCTGCAAACTTTTAAAAAATTGATTAAAAAATGGTCTGGACCTAATTGCCAGTGTAGCTTGTGCTCTAATTTTTGTAATTAATTAGCTTTCTGTCAATCGATTTAGATTAGTTTGCAATATGTAAGCTATATGTACGCATAGTCTTTTTTTTTAAAGGGTATAAGTGTATGTAGTAAAAATCGATTTTAAATAAAGTGAACAAACAAACAAACAAACAAACAAAGACAACCCACTTGCACCATTTTGTTCATTGTCTTGAACTCCATGGGAATGTTGACTAATTTCTTCAGCAGATTGAATAGTGGCCAAATTCTGTTGTTTATATATCGTGACGGGTATACTATTAATGTTTATCACCTCATAGGGGACGATTCGAGATCCGTTTACTGAACACGGTGAGGGAAGTCCATAGATGCAGCATTACAGATAGGAAAAATAGATTTAAGCAAAAGTTCTGTGCCTAAATCCACAGAGTCTGGAACTTCAACGTCCAACAACAACTTAGAAAAAGGAGGTATAGTAATAGTTTCGACGGCAGATACCTTAAGAGGCTGTATTTGTTTATTCGCATCGGCTGAATAGAATGGTAGCTCAGCAAGAGGATTAACAGGTATTGTGAAATTGCTAATTTCTGGCCTTTGAAATGTTAGGTGTCTCAAACCAAGGTCTATTATGGCTTTGTTAGTAGTCAAGAAATCAAGGCCAATGATGGCGTGATACACAACCACATCAACTACTAAGGCGTCAAACAAATAAAATTTTCATTAAAACGTAGCAACACGGTCACAGAGCCAAACGAATCTATATGTTCTCCACTTACTGGGTTGATTCTGCCCCATTATCCAACCGTAGAAACTGGCCTCTGGTCATTAGGCATACAATCCCAAAAATTCTTTCCAAGTATGGAGATATCTGCTCCGGTATCGATAAAACAGCAAACAGGTAATTCATTAATGTAAGCAGTCGTTAAAAGAGATTTGCCCCGACTTGTATCAGGGCGAGGCACACTCGGCGACAAAAAATGACTATCTGCATGTCTATCGTGAACTTGTGTTTCCTTTATCATGTTCACGTTATAGTTATTCCTGGGGCCACGTTTTTCGGAGTTTCCATAACCATTAGGCCTGGAATACCAACCTGGAGTTTGTTGATATTGGGCGAGACATGGATGGCTTGTGTGACCCAAACCCCCACACTGATAAAAAACCGGTTGCCCTTGACTGTTGCGACCCGGTTGATAGCTATCATTATGTGGACCTTGCGTCTGTCGCATTTCGAACCTTTTCTTTTGCTTGTTAGGCCCATCAAATTTCCGATCACGGTGTTTTTTATTGCCCTGTTCATTCAACCGTGCGAGCGATTGGGGGATTTCTCGCAACTCTCTTTTCATTTCGAAAAAATCATCAGGCTTGGAAAAGGAGTTTGACTGGAAAGCCGAAACTTGTTGTCCTCCGAGCTTTGGCTTGTTGGTTTTTACAAGATTGGCTAAGAGTTCGGCAACCCGACTTTCCGGCGTAACAATTTGTTGTGTCCCCTGCACAAAGGTAGCCTTTAGTTTGGCTAGATATTCCGGCTCATCAATCGTCTTTGGATTGCCCAAGATTACATATTCCCTTATCTCGGGGAATAAATTTTGAGCAAATATTTGAAGACGCTCGCCCTGGCTTAGGCCAAGTCGGTTGCTTCTACTCTGGACAAAGTCGAAAAAGTTGCTAATGCTCTCGTCTGCCTTTTGGGTGTGCGAGCACAGTTCTTGTCACTCGAGAAACGGCAAGGAGGTGGCGCCAAAACATTCTTCCAGCGCTGCCTTCGAAGCTAGGAAATTGTCTTTGACACCTTGTCCTAAGTGTAATATAGTGTAAATAGATATGGACTGTGATATGGACACCCGGATTTTATCTAATGTTGTTGTTGTTGTGAGACGATTGTTTTTTGGTTTTGGTTATGTTATGATTCTACAAAAAGCGTGCAGTCGTTTTGTCTGTAGTTCTGATCTTGTAGAAATATAAGAATATTACATTGGCGACGAGGATAAATCTTACCGTGTTATTCACATGAGAAAGTAAAGTTATGTCTCAACTACAAGCAGTTTCAATAAAACCTGTCGCAGAATTCCGTCCCGATGCGGAAGTGGGGGCAAGCCTTGCCACCCGTTGGAAGGACTGGCTAGATGACTTCGAAATGTTTTTGCTAGCTAGTGGAATAACCGACAAAACACGCAAACGAGCACTACTCTTATATCAAGCAGGACCACGAGTCCGGGAAATTTTTAAGAATCTCACTGAGGTTGGTGGAACAAGTGATTTCGACGTTGCTAAGAATAAATTAACGGAGTACTTCGAACCGCAAAAGAACCGTCGATATGAAGTCTACAAATTCAGACAGGCAACTCAAGAACAAACAGAAACTTTAGATCAGTTTCATACCCGACTACGAACTATGGCTCAAACATGTGAATTTCACGATGCAGAATTTGAAATCGAAGAACAGATTATCATAGGTGGGACATCATCCAAAATTCGTAAACGGGCATTACGAGACCCCAACTTCGATTTAAAGGCCATGCTGTTAGAGGGTCGCAGAGACGAACAAAGTACCCTACAAGCTAAGGAAATTGAGTCAAGGGACAAACCTTATGCTGAAGCTAATAAGCTCACCACACAGAAATCGTTAAAATGTTTTAGTTGCGGAGGATCCTATCCTCACACAGGAGTTTGCCCCGCAAAGAGTAAAGAATGCAAAATTTGCAAAAAGCAAGGCCATTTCGCTAGTGTCTGTCGTGATAAAAACACAGGCAACAAATTCAGAAGTCCTCGAAAACCACAAAGGAAATCAACAACCGTGCATTCTTTAGCCAACAGATCCGCGGGAAATCTGTCATCATCAGAGGACGATTATTTGTATGCGGTCAGTAACAAAGGAAATTCTCAAAGCCCAAAAGTTGCGGTCACGGTTTGCAACACAGCATTTCAGATGACACTTGATACGGGCGCGACGATCAATGTCATTGATAAGGACACGTTTTCACGCATGAAAGACGTTCGTTTGCAAAACACAAACGTGAAAGCTTTTCCCTACAGCAGTTCAAAGCCTGTTGATTTCAGAGGGAAATTTGACTCTGTTATCGAAACAAAGAATCGCATAACTCTCGCTACTTTCTATGTTATGAATAACTCAAGCAGCGGGAATCTGTTATCATCAGCTACTGCACAAGATCTAGGCCTAATAAGTCTCCACTTGAATGCATTGTCGCAAAATGACAATAAGATAGCTGAAATTCTAAATAAATACCCTGAGGTATTTGAGGGGCTTGGGAAGCTAAAAGATGAAAGTGTCACATTAAGTATTGATGAAAATCAAACCCCCAAAATTCAGCCTCAGCGCCGTATACCATACCATATGCGACAGAAGGTGAAAGAAGCCTTAAAAAAGCTGGAGAAGGAGGACATTATTGAACGGATACCGGACGATCAAGGGACTCCTTGGGTTTCTCCCATTGTTATTGTGCCTAAAAAGGATGGGGCAGTCAGAATATGTGTTGATATGCGCGTTGCTAATAATGCAATTAACCGCATCCGCCACCCTATTCCTACAGTTGATGATGTAAGCTGTGCCCTTAATGGTGCAAAGTTTTTCACAAAACTAGATTTAAGTCAAGCTTACCATCAATTAGAATTAAGTGAAGAAAGTCGTAATATCACAACGTTTTCAACTCATGCTGGTTTATTCCGTTATAAACGTTTAAACTATGGTACAAATGCATCTGCTGAAATATTTCAGTATACGTTACAGAAAGCATTGCAAGGTTTGAAAGGCGTTCAAAATATCGCTGATGATATAATCATTTTTGGAGCTACACGCCAAGAGCATGATTCTAATCTAGATCACTGCATAGCACGCTTGAAAAGTAAAGGACTTACTTTAAACAAGAGCAAATGTAAGTTTCTCAGCGAAACGTTGGATTTCTTCGGGCAGATTTTTTCGAAAGACGGAACACGCCCTGATCCGAAGCGTGTCAGCGACTTACTAAATGCAGCAATTCCGAAAAATGCACAGGATATTCGAAGCCTACTTGGTATGGCGAACTACAGCAGTAAATACATACCAAACTTTGCCACAATCACAGCTCCTCTCAGAGAATTGACAAAGAAAAACGTTATTTTTTCTTGGAATGAGGAACACCAGATTGCATTCAACAAGCTTACTACAGCTTTGTCATCTGCTCCTTGCATGTCATATTTTGACAAAAATAAAGAGTCATTTGTATTAGTGGATGCAAGTCCAGTGGGACTCTCAGCCATACTGTCTCAGAAGACAAAGGGTCAGGAGGATCCAAAAATTGTTGCATATGCAAGCAGAGCTCTCACTGATGTGGAGACAAGATACTCGCAGACCGAGAAGGAGGCATTGGCCATAGTGTGGTCAGTGGAACATTTTCATCTATATCTATATGGAAATCCATTCACATTGATCACGGATCACAAGCCGTTAGAAGTGATCTATGGCAATCGCAATTCAAAACCCTCTGCACGAATTGAACGCTGGGTTTTGCGCCTGCAGCCGTATACATTCAATGTCATATACAAGCCAGGGGTTGATAACCCAGCTGACTATTTGTCAAGACATCCGATTACGTCAAAGAGTTTCAAAAAGCAACAAAAGATGACTGAAGAATATATACACTTTATAACTGAACATAGCGTACCGAAGGCGATGACTTTAGAGGAGATCGCTACAGCAACTTCAGAAGACCACGATCTTAAAGGTCTTCGAGCAGCGCTACGATTGAACCAGTGGAGCTCAGTTGCTAAGAGCTATAGCAGTTTTAAAGATGAATACACAATTGGAAAAGGCAATGTAATCCTTCGAGGGACGAGGATTGTCATTCCAAAGTCGTTGCAGCAGAAAGCAATCGACCTAGCGCATGAAAGCCATCAAGGGTTATCAAAAACCAAAGCTCTACTAAGAGAGAAAGTATGGTTTCCAACCATAGACGACATGGTCAAAAAGACCATAGATGCATGCTTAGCATGTCAAGCAGTTGGTCAATCGCCACCACCTGAACCTATTCAACCTTCAGATATGCCAACAGGGCCATGGGAGAAATTGCACATTGACTTCTGTGGACCACTGCCATCCAATGACTATTTATTAGTTGTTGTGGACAGGTATTCACGATACCCAGAGGTTGAGATAGTTAAATCGACAAAAGCTTCATCTGTCATACCAAAACTTGACAAAATGTTTGCCACACATGGCATTCCCATTGTTATAAAAACTGACAATGGACCCCCATTTTCTGGTGATGATTTTCGTCGATATTGTAATGCATTGAATATCCGACATGAATTCTCGACTCCATATTGGCCACAAGCCAACGGAGAAGTAGAACGTTTTAATAAGCCGCTCGAAAAGGTTCTACAGACAGCTGCCATTGAAGGAAAAGTTTGGCGTCAGGAGCTGCAGAGATTTCTACTACAATATCGTAACACACCGCATTGCACAACAAAAGTTGCTCCGAGTCAATTGCTGTTTAACAGGAAAGTCCGTGGTAAACTTCCAGAAATCACTAGCAGAATTGTGATTAATAGACACAAAGAAGCTCGCAGAAATGAGATCAAGAGTCAGAACTATCACACAAAATACGCAAATCAACGTAGAAATGCAAAAGAAAGCTCAATAACAGTCGGTGATACCGTTCTAGTTAAACAACAGCGTCGTAACAAGCTTACATCTCGTTTTAATAAGACACCGTATTTGGTCGTCGAGAGGAAAGGAACGCAAATAATTGCAGAAAATAGCCAGAAACACCGAGTCACGAGAAATATATCTCATTTGAAGCGATTCAACAACTCTACAGTTCGTACAGACGAGTCTGAAATGGACAATGATAGTGATAATGGAGTACAAGCGGAACCACGTGTTGGTCAGGAACGTATGGAAGCTGGAAATGAAAATACCTATGCTGGAAATCGTCGTTCTCAAAGGGTGAGAAGAGCACCAGAAAGATTTGGCGAAACTATTCCGTCAGACATTATGCCATGAACAAAATAACTTCAAAAAGGGGAAGTGATGTAATATAGTGTAAATAGATATGGACTGTGATATGGACACCCGGATTTTATCTAATGTTGTTGTTGTTGTGAGACGATTGTTTTTTGGTTTTGGTTATGTTATGATTCTACAAAAAGCGTGCAGTCGTTTTGTCTGTAGTTCTGATCTTGTAGAAATATAAGAATATTACACTAAGGTACTATAATAGGTCAGGGCTGTCCCAGAGAGATACAACGGCAAGGCACTGGCCTTGTGTTCATCTCTGTAAGCGTTAAGGGTACCCTGTTGTTCGAATTGGCTAAGCCAAAGCGAAACATCCTGCTCCACATTACGAAAACGTTCCAAGCTTGCCCCTGCCTTCACACGGGGTTGACTAATACAGTCTCTTAATTCGCACCCTAGTCTTGCGTTGCTGTCAGCCTGCATTTCTGCTGACTGACGCACAGTGCCTGCTACGTCATGTAAAAGCAGTCCTAGGCGCTCAGGAAATTCGTTCGCTACAGGAGCTGGTTGCCCAACACCACCTTCGATTGGCGACTGCTCTTCGAGAGAGAGATCTCCTCGAGTAAAATCGGGGCTGTCGTCTCTCGGTCTCGCTATTGTCTCCGTACTCGCTTTACCGTGTTTTTTACAATACAGAGGAGCTACTTTTCTGGAACGTAGTCCAATTGAGCCCCTCTGCATATGTTTATGCAAAAGCCAATCCCGGTCACTTAGTGAAAAATTCACTCACGTTTCTGATGTTCTTTGTTTTTTGTAGAGGTTGCTCTCTTTTCTTTATCCTTTGTTTCTACCAGACGTGTTCTTTAGGTTTTCACTTGAGCTTTTCTTTTCTTTCTTCTTGTTCATTTTTTCGGAGGTGTGAAGTCACTTGCCAGTGTGAACACTGTGTTGAACAGAGAAGACCCACACTGGCCACCAGTTGTCGTGGGGTGGCTTTCTGCCTTTAAAACTTCCACCGCCAGACGTGGGGTACGGCACTCAGTATGTCGGTAGAGTCTTGGTGTTGCTAAGGTCAGTGACTTCTTTAAGATTTTCAACAGAGATAGACACAGGTTTGCCTTCTGTCTTTTAATGGTGGGTTACCGTACCCACTCTATATATAAATAATAGCTATTTCCGCATCAAAGAAGCTATAATCAGTTCTTTTCTGCTTTATCAGCAACAACAACGTCCTTAACTAGTGCTGTCCAAGTTTGTCTCTCTTGCGCTAGTGTTCTTAAGGCGGATTTACACGGTACAAGTTGGCTATAAGTTTTTTCGATATTGGACTGCAAACTTGAACTTGTATCGTGTAAATGCCCTAAAATTCTGTTCACGCCTGTTGTTTTGATTGACGTTAATCCTCCATCACAGTCGAACAATTTCTGACTCGATGTCAAAACGTTTTCAGTTCACACCATTTTTTCAAAGACGCCGCAAATCGCTACTTCACGTAAGGTTTGTTTTGATTCGCGAATCGCAGATTTTGGGAAGGAAAACTCAATTTTCGCAGCAAAATGGTTCTGATAACGGATAAAAGTTTATCTCGCGTGCGTCAACTTAAATTATCAGATTTATGAAGAAATTTATGACAAAATTTCAGCACCATAATTAATTAAATACTCAAAACAAGCAACAACATTGCCCCATGCCATGAAACGCGTTCTGGGCCATAAAGATGGTTTGCAAACGTCTCTCAAACTGTTTCTACAGTCACATGCCTCCTATTGTCCTTTATATTTCAGATGACCATGCCAAAAACATGTTAGAAATGGATATATACAACGCTAATTAGTCCAAAAGCATATTAGGCCCACCGCAATACAAGCAGCACCATAATCAGCAATGAAAATGCAAATAATATTGTAATAAACCTTTTGATGGATAATGATGATTATTATTATTTTATTATATCATAATTAATAATGGCTTGCTTTGAATATTTAATTAACTACTGGTGCTAAAATTTTGTCATAAATTTCTTCATAAATCTGATAATTTAAGTTGACGCACGAGAGATAAACTTTTATCCGTTATCAGAACCATTTTGCTGCAAAAATTGAGTTTTCCTTCCCAAAATCTGCGATTCGCGAATCAAAACAAACCTTACGTGAAGTAGCGATTTGCGGCGTCTTTGAAAAAATGGTGTGAACTGAAAAACTTTTTGACATCGAGTCAGAAATTTTTCGACTGTGATGGAGGTTTAACGTCAATCAAAACAACAGGCGTGAACAGAATTTTAGGGCATTTACACGATACAAGCTCAAGTTTGCAGTCCAGTATCGAAAAAACTTGTAGCCAACTTGTACCGTGTAAATCCGCCTTTAAGCTTTCGAGATTATTTTTAGATTTGAGCTGGGTTATGCTGTTATATCTATTTTTCAACGTGTTATGTTTCTTTAGCATAATTATGTCGTTGTGTAATGAAACTGGCAATGTAATTACTGGTCTTCCGCGAAACTTCTTTGCATTTGATTTTTCAAAATAATAATTCATTGCTTTCTGCGCAAAATTAATAGATATTAATATGAATATTGATCTATTAATTAATCTTGAGAATCCATCTTATGCTTAACAAAGGCTTTGACTTCCTCATTTTTAACCTCATGGTTAGAAGACAATCTGAAAGTCAATGAATCCAAAACAGATCTAACCCACTCTACCAACCATTTTAATTAAAACTCGAGCTACAGCTACATATATTTCCTTTATCTTATGAGTCATTTAAAGTGTTCATCTTCATCTTCTGTCGTCATGGGCATAACCGATGGCCATGTCCCAGGTTGCTTTTAGGGTACCATTCCGTTTCGTTTCATGGATTCTGGGTATAGCCATATCTTTATTGGTTTTAACACCTTTTGCCCATGACGGTATAATATTCAGTGAGTAAACTCATTACTTCACTTTTTACAAAGGTTGTTTACGCAGCCTCGCTATGGTGGCATTTCTCATTACCAGCAGATATTTATCTCTTTATAATATAATATTTTTTATATAATCTCTTTAATTGATATAATCTCGTTAGAGCCCTTTACGACACTTGTTTTAAAGTGCAATAATATGTCTTCGCACATTTTTATAAAGGGTCTCACAACACTTGCCGAAGTCAAGAAGTATATACGAGCATGTTTCACTGGCAAATGGTTTGAGGGAACACCCCTTTCCTTTAACATAACACCGCATCTTCCTGAATTTCGGTTTGACGATGCTCCTCCGTTAGCTCACGTTGGCATCGATTTCGCAGGGCCGTTAATACACACAGGCATATCCGCAGATGTAATGTTATGATTGCGTCAGTGTAAATTGCATCATGTCTGTACTAATATATTAGAAGTAGAATCATATTCGTGTTAGTTATATTGTTTTCCTGTGATGTACTTGTGACCGTGCCGTTTGTCTATGTTATATCCGTTGTTGCTGTCACTATTGATTGATGTGTCATATTTTAGGAATTGTGTTCCTAATGTAAAGAGGCCTGCGTGTGTGTCTTCTCCTCTATGTCCAGAGACTGTCCAACGAACGCTGCTTTCCAGGTTGAGTGTTTTACGTGCAAGGAGCACGGAGCCAGAGAGAAACGATACAGTGTGTTGATTTTGAATGACTGACTCTGACTGTCTCTGACTCACTAATTACAAATAATTTACATGTATTTATATTACTCTAAAAATCATGACGACAAAGCAAAAGTGTTTCTAGAAGGATGAGAGTGACGATGCATAAATAAAAATAAAATGATGTAATTTAAATGACGCGAGATGATGGAATAGAGGGAGTGATCGAGAAGAGGGCAAAACGGAAGAAATCTAAAAATACGTAATTTCACTACAATATTATGATTGTTTTAACTTATGTGAAATTATAAAAGTATTGTAGTTGAATGACTGATCTCGAGCAAGCAACATCTTGTGTTCTCTTGAGTTATACCTGCTTTACCCAGCCACGCTACACAGACAACAAATCCGAAAACAAATGCTATGTTTGTTAATATACATGTGCGTCTACGCGTGCAGTTCATCAAGAGTTGGTCGAATCCTGAGATATAAATTCTTTTATTCGTTGTCTCCGCCGATTTTGTGGTAGGAGAGGGTTGCTTGCCACAATCATATCTGACAATGCGAAAACCTTCAAAACCATGAGTAAAGAGGCAAAAGGGTTGCTTCGCAGCCCCCGTATATATAAATTCTTTCCGGCACGACAAATTAAATGGAAATTCATTGAAGATCGATCTTCCTGGCAAGGGGGGATGTGGGAACGCTTAGTAAAAAGTGTTAAACGCTGCCTCAATATGATTATAGGGCGTGCCTTTTTAACTACATTGAGTTAGTTACACTATTGATTGAAGTCGAATCGATCATTAATGCACATCCATTGACATATGTAGCTATACGACGACCTTGACGGTATGTCATATCCCTTGACCCCTTCCCAGCTTATAAACGGACGTAATCTTGCCCCACATTCCTCACAAGGGCACGATGAAATCGTTTCCACTTACGAAAGTCTGGAAAAAGGGCCAAATACCACGGCTATTGCTCTTGGGTCATTTCACAAAGCGATGGACTTACTTAGTTTAATGGAAGCGTATAAGGTGAAACAAAATTCAAAATCACCGAACTTGAAGGTCGGAGATGTTGTTCTCCTCAAAAACGACATTTCGAAACGAGCCTTTTGGAAAACGTGTCGTATTATCGAGTTTCTTGTAGGAAAAGATGACTCTACCAGAGAAGCAAGAATAGAAGTCGCCAATGCAACACATTACACCACTCGAAGTACAACAGCTCAGTAGTAACGGTGACATTATCAGTAATAGTGCCGAAGTAGAGATTGGGCATCCAACAAAAGAGAACAATACGTTGCTATCCTCACTGTGATGTATTCTGACACGTGACGAGGATAAGATAATTTATGCAATATCGGGATTTGCTTGTAAAATCCGGGATATTCCTATGTTCCAGAGGGGAACAAGCACATACATATTGGTTCCTCGTGGTTCTCACAGTTTTCTAGCAAATGCGCACCAAGTCAGAGAAATTGCCTGTCTAAGTTTTGGTTGCCCACCCACCTCCCGCAGCGACGGAAGCCAATTCCCTCTTCTCCTTTCAAGTAACGAAGCCTCCTTCGCACTCGCCACATATTATCCATATTTGAAAGGAGAAGAATAGAGAACAGTGAGGATAGATTACAAACACCATGCTCATGCACAGCACCAGCGCAGCAACGAACCACGCAAAAACCCAAAACAAGTGCTCAATCTGTCAGACCGAAACGTGATGCTGCAGTCATTGGAGAGTTAATCAGACGTGCAAATAAAGGGGGTGTGATTTGTACATAAACTTGTCTAAGCTTATCTATACTCATGATTTTTAAAATTGCATTTATTGAATTCTTTTACCGTGTCTGTTGCTATTATTATTGTTTTCATCGTTGTACGATTTCCAAAAGGGAGTGCGTTGTGATGCATCAATTCTGTCTGCTCGTTTGGCTGTGCGCGCGCAACAGCCACGTGCTATATTGATTCTGACTCACAGGATAGGTTCCAGGGTGTTTTGTATCCAGTTCCTTCATAATTAGTATAAATTAGTTAGTGTAAAGAGTCTTTTTAGATTTTGCATCTATTCTCAACTGTTTGTCGAACTTCCGCGTTATCAACATGAAATATAATAGATAACTCAAGTGTATTACTCTCTCAATCACTCTCTGCAGTTTTGTCTAAAACCCAAGACACAACACCTGTCAACCAGATCAATTACACTGTTCAAATTCAAAACAGTTGGTCAGTTGAAAAATTGAAAGTTGCTCAGGAAGAAGACTGGATCCTCAGTCAAGTACGACCCTGGATACTAATAACGAAGAAACCAACACAGGCTCCAGGAAGTAATGGAAACACCTTTGAACCACGTGATGATCTTATCTCTAAAGAATGAATCGACTATGGCAATTGAAAAGCGCGAAAATTAGATAAAAACAGATTTTTCTAAAAAAATTCTTGTTCTTTTCCAGATAAAGCTCGTTTTTCAAAATTTTAATATTTTCTGTTGTTAATCCTGGTTTTTCTTAGATAAAACAGGTTTTCAGATATTTTCATCAAATGCTATTTTGGCTCGCCTCGTGGAATGGCGAAGCATGGCAAGTAATGAAATTAACGGGGATTATGTTCAAAATTTTGACAAACGCTTTGTCAAATGTGAATACCATCCGGCATTTGCAATACGCACAGAATGAGGATACAGCTCGCAAGAAATGAAAACTGGCCAAAACCTGTCAAACTTAAGTTGTACCATGGGCCTGAAGCTTCAGCTACACCACTCTTGAGAGCGCATAGCCAAAACGTACTCTGCTATGAACGGAATCAACTGTTGCCATTGTCGCTCTTTCGACTCTATTTGGCAACGGGCGCCATTTGTTGTAAATTCCTTGTGCGTGCGCGCAGCTAACTGACTCACCGAACTTCTTACTGTGATGAGCTTCCACATGATCTGGTGAATTACCCTTATATTACTTATAAGGGTTATTTACCAGGTGTGAAGTCACACTGGCGAGTGACTTCACACCTCCGAAAAAATAAACAGGAAGAAAGAAAAGAAAAGATCATGTGAAAACTTAAGTTTTGATTAGATAAAATAGAGACATATGTAACATTCTGATTGGTTTGTAGTTCAGTGAATATTACTCATTTCCTATTAAGCACGTTGAAAAGATTATGAAGTTTATGTATTGTTCAGTTGTGTTTGCGAATTGAAGTGGACATGAGAGTACACTTTTGAAAAACTGCAAAATTTCTGTTCAAACTAAGAACTAAGAGAAGTAGTCTGAGAGAAACAAAATTTATCTCCAAAGGAGCTAGGATTATCTGATAAAAACCAGCTTTATCTGCAGAAAAACCTGGTTTATCTGAGAAAAGCTTGATTAATGAAATTTTGGTGCTTTTTGTTGGCCATAATGGACGATACCGGCATAGATAAATATCATGTGGTCGCTCCGATCAGTTTGAAACCAGAAATCATCGAAAGATGACATATTAATGTCGGATACCTTACAGTAAAGAAAACATTTACAAGGATTGTAAACATTGTTTTACATGTCAAAAGAATATAGTTATTCTGAAGTTGCACATGAGTATTTACTTGTAATTAAAACAAGTAGTCACGTAAGTAAGATATGAATTAGCTATTTGATTACTTATTCATTAGTTCCGATACCACCAGTAGTTTTTGACATCGTCCCATATGTTTATGCCTTACACTCACAAACATGACATGCATCAACATTTCTATACTCGAAGTGACCTGATTCTTTCATGGAAGTCAAGTGATCTATTATTCCAACGCTATGTTGTTTGTTCACACTTGTTCTTGAACCTCGATGCGAGTGGTTTTGCCTTCTTGATGTTGGAGAAACATTTTTCGAAAGCCAAGCAGCAATCATCTGAGTTTGATTAATGTGAGTACTTGATTTACCGAATTCAGTAAATTGCGTTAAATCAATTTTTAGCACTATTGCCTCTGCCAATAAAAATTTATTCTCAATCTTAACTAGAAAAAATATTTAAAATTGTTTCTTCTGAGACATTCAGCTGACAATGTAGCACCTGCCTTGCAAAGATGTCTGCTGAAATCAATTGATAATGGTGTTAAAAGTAAAATGACAGTGTGAATAAAGTCAGTTGATCATCTTGAACAAATATTTTGAGATAAAAGTTTCTGAGCAAATGTTGAAATGAATCCTGTAAGTTAAATGAAAGGAACTATATTTATGGCATTGCTAACATATAATTGCTCTATTAGCTACGTTGTTAATGTCTGTACGATACCAGAATTCCAGGCAAGCTTCGCGGGCAACCTCCTTAGTGCTTTGGCCTTCGATCTGAGAGAAAGAATGATCGTTAATTAACGTTGGATAATTGTCTCGACAAATTTCGTTGTGAAGATTGCATGTGTCAATACTCTGAATTACAATAAATTCCAATGTATTGGCAGCTACCTTTTAGCTCTTGCGACATTACAGCAATATTAATTTGATCAATATGCTGCCGGCAATATAGTATTAAAGGAGTTCAAAAATTTAAATTGACCTCTGCCTTGAATTTAATAAAAAGCTATGAAAGAAAGAACTAACAAATCAATATAATCTAATCCACATATAAAATCATGAATATGTCATTTGTGTTTCACAAATGCGGTTGAACCCTGCGGCCATTTTTTTTTGCTATGTTATCAAAATCTTTTGGTTGTATGCATTTGGTCTGTATATCTAACATCACTTCTTCGGTAGTTGTAATTTGCAATACCCTTATCCATTGCTGCCCAAAGTTTTATTGCAATTAATTTTGGCCTTGGGCTCTGACAGAATTCGATTTCTCGCTATTGGCTTTGCAATAACTAGCTTAACCTAGTGAAAAGTGTTGCTGACCGACACTTTAGAACCTTTGCAGGTTCTAAGCCTGTGTGCTGGTTTGGGGTTTATCGCTGGTAAAAGTGTTTCTGTTGCTGTTGATGACGTCGTCAGCTTCATTTGGCATCAAAGATATTAGAAGGAAGGGAGATATTACCCCTTCTAATATATTTGGTCGCGTTAACCCGTATTGATTACTGTTCACCCTTTTGCGACAGGAAATTTACGTGATTTTGGTTCTCGTATTTCTTATTTTGCCTTCGCAATTTTTCTCCATAGTTCGCCCGTGTCCCTAGATTTTCCAACATAATTTGGATTTTATATTTCCTACTTTTAGCGGCATTTTAGCAGGCCTTCTCTGGCCACATGGATCAACTTTTTGCTCAAGACTGTTGTACACATATTTCCATGGCTGTAACTCATATTTTTCATGCGATTCTGAGTTTTTTGAGGTACTGAGGTCATTTTATCGTTCATAGTACCCTATTTCCTCTAATTAGCGCCAACTCTCCTTTAACCGCCTCCTGCAATAAACCACCACCTCTTAAATTTTCACTCTTTGGTTCAAATAATTTTGCCAAGTAATTTTTAAGTTTGCAAAATATTTAATAAGCGCCCGGGAGCTTTTCTGACGAAATACTATATCTTAATTTAAGTGATTTTATTAAAAAATTGTAAATTACTAACTAACAATCGTTTTCTACGATTATAATGACAATTATGATATTTATGAAGATTTAACGTATAAATGTAATGGCATTTATTTGACTTTTTTCACCAGGAGTTAATATAACGTCAATGAATAAAACACATCGAATTTCTTGGACCAAGTGTTTTTTCTAAAAACAACATACATAGGGCAGAATACATTTCTGATAAACCCAGCCGCTTGGATCAGCTCTTTTATGCAAATCAATTATCTTGTTCAAAGTTTATGATAAGCTTTGTTTTGATGAATTTCTCACTTTGAGATTACATTGATAAAATTTGAGCGCTGGGATGCAGACAATTTAGAGCACGTTGATGGCTTTGCGTTTCAAGATATCAATTCATGGATATTTTCGACGTGATAAGATCAAGTTGCACTTGAGTGTTTTTTGCAATTGAAGTATCTTGTCACGTAATTAAGATATGAATTAGTTGTTGTTTCATTGGTTCATTGGTTCAATTGAGTGTCGATGATGGCCGTTGGCAAGACGTGTTTTGAAATGCTCCTGTTCTTTATGCATCTGTTTGCAGTTATAGCAAAGTATCAAGGAAATAATATATCGGAAGTAACAGATAATGACAACTGGTTCTTCCAGCAAGAATTATCTTCGAAAATTCATGATGATGGAAGAGATATGAGAGGATTACTCTGGTATTACGCCCAGGACAAAGGATTTAGACGCCATCTTGGATTTGGAGCTGGTGGTGGCTTTTGTATTCATCACGGAGTTAGGCCTACTTTGGCCTATATTTTTGGAATCATTATACTATCAGGAGATGTTTGCCCTAACCCTGGGCCTAGAAACGTCAGCAGCAATAGAAATCCACTCAACTGTATTAACATCAACACTAACACTGGTTACCCAAACAACAACTTCCTGTCAGGTTGTAAACCCCTATCATTTTGTACCTGGAATTGTCAGTCAATCCGCAACAAGACAGCCGTATTTCAGGATTACTTGTGTGAAAATAAACTCGATCTTTGTGCCCTGACTGAGACATGGCTGTCGGAGAGTGATGCAGCTATCAGGGCTGAATGTACACCTGCTGGATACAAATTCTATGATTTTCCTCGCTCTAACAGAGGTGGTGGTGGCATTGCCTTGGCGGCGCGCACAGGACTATCTGTATCTCATGTCTCTTCTGGGGTTAAAACCTCCTTTGAATATGTGGAATACACTGTTATCTCAGAAAATAGGAGAATTAAAGTAGCCATTGTTTATCGAACTCCATATTCCAAGGCACACCCCGTAACTGTATCGACCTTCCTGCACGAGTTTGCCGAATACCTGGAGACAATTGTTTTATCTAATGAGCGCCTCTTGATAACTGGAGATATGAATATTCATGTTGATGTCCCGGATTCTGCAGATGCTATCAAGTTCTTGGATCTCCTTGAGTCTTTGTCACTTACTCAGCATGTAATCACGCCTACACATCGATCAGGTCACACTCTTGACTTAATTATTACTCGTGAATTGGAGTGTGTGGTCAAGACTACGCCCATTTCTGATTGTTACCTGTCTGACCATTGCACAGTTCTATGTGACTTGGCGTTGTGTAAACCACAGCTAGCAGTTAAAGAAGTGTCTTTTAGGAAAACAAGAGCTATAGATACTGATGCCTTTAGGGATGATCTCAGAGCTTCCCGCCTGTGTCAGAATCCACCGGACACACTTTCCGATCTCGTCTCCTGTTATAATTCAACCCTGTCCGGCCTGCTTGACAAGCATGCTCCACTGAAGAAGAAGACCATTACAGTACGTCCTCACGTGCCATGGTTCAATGATGAGATAAAGGCGGCCAAACAGCTTCGGCGGAAACATGAACGCATTTGGAGGAGGACTGGACTTGAGTCAGACAAATTGCGCTTTAAAATCTCGCGCAATAGAGCCAATCATATAATGGAACTGGCCCGATGTAAGTACTACACTAACTTCATCAATGACAACAGCGGTGATCAGCGGAAGCTTTTTAAGGCGGTCAGCTCATTACTGGGCGGAGGATCTGAAGAACAATACCCCTCACATGTTGACCCTGTATGCCTTGCAGACGATTTTGGCAAGTTTTTTGTGCGCAAGATCGATAACATTCGGGCGAAATTGGATAATCTCGACAATATCCTGCCTGAATCTACAACAGCCTCGGGAACCGCATATTCTGGACCATCATTAGACAAATTCCAACCTGTAACAGCTGAGGAGGTCAAGAAACTTGTCACAAGCTCCCCAAACAAGTCTTGCGAAAACGATCCATGCCCAACCCATCTTGTAAAGGAATGCATCGACGAGCTTCTCCCAGCTATCTCTAACATGGTCAATCTATCCCTTTCTGATAGTGAATTTCCAGATTTCTGGAAGGAAGCTCTTGTGAGGCCCAAGCTGAAAAAGCCCAACCTTGACATGGTAAAAAAGAATTACCGCCCAGTTAGTAACCTTGCTTTTTTATCGAAAATTACAGAAAAGGTTGTTGCTAAACAAACATCTCAACATATGTCAAGTTGTCAACTGCATCCTAAATTACAGTCAGCCTACCGCCAAAATCACAGTACCGAGACTGCACTGTTGCGCGTGCACAATGACATTCTGGTAAATATGAATAAACAACATGTTACTCTGGTGGTATTTCTGGACCTCAGTGCTGCCTTTGATACAGTGGACCATTGCGTACTCATAGGGCGTCTAGAGCAAACGTTTGGCGTCTGTGGAGATGCTCTCGCCTGGTTTAGATCGTATCTTGCAAAGAGATCACAGCGTATCATCATTCGAGATGCCAAATCAGTCAGTAGTGACCTAAAGTTCGGGGTACCGCAGGGATCCTGTTTGGGGCCGCTCTTGTTCTCTATCCACACAAGCAAGCTATTCAAAATCATCAGTCACCATCTGCCCACAGCCCACTGTTACGCTGATGATACTCAGCTCTATCTTGCATTCCAGCCCGACGACAGTACCGCCCAAGACTCAGCGCTAGAGGCAATGGAAGCCTGCTTGCAGGATATTCGGATGTGGATGATTAGGGACAGACTGATGATTAATGATGATAAAACCGAATTCATGATCATTGGAACACAGGCGCAACTGCGGAAAGTCCATCGGAACAGCCTAACCATCGGCGAAAGTGAAGTTCCCCCCAGTGATGAACCCCTACGGAATTTAGGCGTGTGGTTCGATGATTCCTTCACCATGAGTGCACATATAACAAAAATGAGTAAGAGCGCATTCTACCATCTGCACAACATCAGGCGCATCAGAAAATACTTGGACAGGGATTCCACTGAGAAACTCATTCATGCTTTTGTAAGCAGCAGATTAGATTACTGCAACGCACTTCTATGCGGCCTACCTGCTAATTTAATTTCCAAACTGCAGCGTGTTCAGAACTCGGCGGCAAGATTATTATCCCTTGCACCAAAGTACTGCCATATCACTCCGTTACTAAAGGAATTGCATTGGTTACCCGTGAAATTTAGAATCGACTATAAGATAATAATAATGTCGTTTAAGGCTATTAACGGGACCGCTCCTGATTATATATCTGACTTAGTAACCTTAAAATCTAATTCTGGATACAGTCTAAGATCAAATGATAAGTTCTTTCTATCGCCGCCATCGTTCAAGACCTTGCCTACAATAGGGGATAGAGCTTTTATTGCTGCTGCTCCAAGACTTTGGAATGTTCTTCCTTACGATGTCAGGTGTACATCAAACTTTAGTTCACCACCATTTTTTCAATTGAAATTACCTGTTGCTTAAGATAGACAAATGACTTATTATTGCAACGCATTGTTTTTTGTTCGCACTTGTTCTTGAACCTTGATGTGAATGGTAGCAAATTGTTGATTTTGAAGGGACTTTTCTTTCAAGCAAAGTGGCAAGCATTTGAGCTTCGTTTATGTGAGTACACCAGTTTATGAACTAGGTAGATGGTATTAAATAAATTTGAACGTTATTGTTGACTTTCGCAAGAAAACATTTATGCTGAATCATAACCATAAAAATTATAAAAAAGGTTTCTTCCAAGACATTTACATGAAATTTACCTTGCAAAAGACGTCTGCTGAAATTGATTTGACCGTTTGAAAATAAAATGAGACTGCTTGATTTCAATCATTTGATTACTTTAGAAAATTGTTGGAAATAAATTAGACAGGGAATTTTGCCCAACAATCTGGCAAACTGCCTAACCTTTGTTTCTAAGCTTGATTCCTTATCAGTTTTTTTACGCTCTCTCATATGAGCCCAGGGAACATTCTCAAAAATTGCCGGGGGTCGTGTCATTTACTGATAGAAACAGGGGGTAAAAACAGGGTGGTAAAGACCGCTTCAAGATGTCAATTCCTGGATATTTTCGACGTGATAAGATCAAGTTGCACTTGAGTGTTTTTTGTAATTGAAGTATCTTGTCACGTAATTAAGATATGAATTAGTTGTTGTTTCATTGGTTCATTCGTTCCGATAACACCTGTAATTTTTGAGGTCGTCCCATTTGTTTATGCTTCAGATTCACAAACATGACTTGTACCACCATTTTTCTATTCGAAGTGATCTGCGTCTTTTACAGAAAGGAATGATCTATTATTGCAAATGTAGCGTGGCGGGGCAAAGCAGGTATACTCAAGAAAATACGAGATGTTGCTTGCTTGAGATTACTCATTCAACTAAAATACTATTATCATTTCACATAAGTTAGAACAATCATAATATGACACATCAATCAATAGTGACAGACAGCAACAACGGATATAACATAGACAAACGGCACGGTCACAAGTACATCACAGGGAAAAATATAACTAACACGAACATGATTCCACTTCTAATATGTTATTATAGACATGTTGCAACTTCTACTGACGCAATCATAATATTACATCTCCCCTCCCTTACAATTTAAAAAAACAGACAGAGCATGCAGTCATTAATGTGCCACAATATTGCAGGCATTAATGTGTCACTTTGACGGGTACGATTTTGTCTCTCTACAAGTCCATCACATTGAGGATGGTAGGCACTGGTACGGGTCTTTTTGATGCCCATCAAATCATATAAATCATGCGTTAGTATGCTATCAAAATTGCGACCCTGGTCGGAATGGAGAAGTGTAGGTGGGCCAAAACGAGAAAAAACATGAGATACAAGCATGTCAGCTACAGTCGACGCTTTCTTATCTGGAGTAAGGAATGCTTCACACAATTTGTTGAAGTGGTCCAAGAGCAAAAGTATGTGTTTGTTGTCGCGTGATGTTTTCTTAATAGGCCCCATGTAGTCCAAAGCCCAAAAATACAATTGGCTCGCTAATTTGAATTGGTTGTAAAGGTGCCTTGGTGTTGTGTAGATTCTGCTAAATTTGGCTACATTCAGGACAGCTTTGAACTAATGATTTAATTGATGTATGCATTTGAGACCAAAGGAACCCCTCTTTAGCCCTGCAGATAGTGCGAGTAATACCCATGTGACCTCCAATAAGGCCACTGTGTAGACTATGGAGGACGCCATTTACTACGTTTTGGGGCACAACAACAACATTATTGGGAAAAGAGCTATCAGGTTCTATTGATTTCATTAATAAGCCACTATCCACAAAAATTTGGTCCCAACAGGGCCAATATGACGACAAGTGCTGATATTTGGACAACACAAATGATGGGGGCCGAGGGAAACCCTGTTCTTTCATTTCAATGACCTTCAAAATATTGGGGTCTTGGTGTTGAGTGGTGTACGAATCTGTGTCTGGGATAGGACCAACAAAGCAGTTGACAGAGGTGTTCGTGGAATGGTTTTGTGGTTCACAGGGAGAAGGGGGACATCTATGATTTAAACAAAAGGGAGCGTCTGAATTTTTGTTTCAGGCCCAGGGACGGTGTGACACAACAAAATCAAATTCTTAATCTTAATAAGGTTCATAATCCATCTAACGATTCTACCTTTAGCATGGATAGAATAGAGCCACTTCAAAGCTCTATTATTAGTAATAAGCTGAAACTGACGGCCCAAAAGATATTCACGGAAATATTCAGTTGCAAACACAACAGCCATTGCTTCTTTCTCCATTGCTGTGCAGTTTTGTTCTCGACTTGCGAGAGTTCGACTGGCATATGATATGAGCCTTTCATGGCCTGAGTCATGAAGCTGGGTTAAGACAGCACCACGTCCAACATCTGATGCGTCAGTTTGTAGAATAAAGGTCTTGTTCAAGCAAGAGTAGACTAAAATAGGTGCTGAGCAGAGACAAGTTTTGAGGTATTCAAATGTTTTTGGGTGATATCTGTCCATAGAAATCGAGTATCTTTTTTAGTGAAGGCCATTAGGGGAGAGGTAATGATGGCAAACTCCGGTATAAACCGTCTGTAGTAGCCTGCAAGTGCCAGAAAGGATCGTAGCTCCTCCAGGGTAGAAGGGGCTGGGATGTCTTGAACTGCCTTAACCTTTTTGGGGTCAGTATGGATGCCGTCGTTATAAATAGTATGCCCTAAATAAGCAACCTCGTGTGAGCCAAATGTTCTTGTACCTTGATGCGAGAAGGTATGCCTTGTTGCTGTGGGAAAAACATTTTTGGCTTTGCGAAGAGAAATTTATTCTTAATCATGATTAGAAATATTATAAAAAATGGTTTCTTCCGAGGCATTCAGCTGACAATGTATCATATACCTTGCAAAAGATGCCTGCTAAAATCGATTGAATATGGTGTTGAAAATAAAATAACAGTCTGAATTAAGTCAGTTGATCATCTTGAAGTAATATTTGGAGATAAAAGTTTCTGTGCAAATGTTGAAATGATTCCTGTAAGTTAAGTGAAAGGAACTATATTTATGGTATAGCCAATATATAAATGCTCTTTTGAGTTGCCATAGTTAATGTCTGTACGATACCAGAATGTTTGGCAAGCTTCGCGCGGATCCTCCTTCGTGTTTGGTCTCCGATCTGAATGAAACAATGATCTTTAACTAACGTTGGACCATTTGTTTAACAAATTTCGTTGTGATGATTGCAAGTTTCAGTACTTTGAAACCACATCCAATCTGAGTTGAAACTCATTTAATGGATCCTAGGATTGCTTCTTTGGCAGATTGATTGGTAACTAACCCTTCACCTTTCTCGGGTCGTCATATCTCCAGTTACCTTTTAGCTATTGCAACATTGTAAGGATCAACTTTAATTTGATCAATATGCTGCAGGCAATATAGTATTAAAGCAAAGGTTGAAAAATTAATTGACCTATGCTTTGAATTTACTAAAAAGCATGAAAGAAAGGACTAAAAAATCAATTTAATCTAATCCACTTATCAAATCATAAATTTGTCATTTGTGTTTCACAGGTGCGGTTGAGCCCTGAGGCCATTTCCCTTGGTATTTTTTCGAAATAAAATAAGATCTTTTGGTTGTATGCACTCGATCTATATATCTAACCTCACTTCTTCTGTAGTCTCAATTTGCAATACATTTATCCATTGCTGCCCAAAGTTTTATTGCAATAAATGTTGGCCTTGGCTGTGACAGAACTCGATGTCTCGCTATTGACCTCACAATGACTAGCATAACCTTTTGAAAAGTGTTGCTGACTGATACTTTTGAATTTTTGCAATTTCTAAGCCTGTGTGCTTGTTTGGGGCTTACTGCTGGTAAAAGTGTATCCGTTGCTGTTGATGATGTCGTCAGCTTCATTTGCGCTGGTCGAGTCGCATCAGCCCATATTGATCTCTGTTCACCCATTTGCGACAGGAAATTCACTTTTTTTTTCTCGTTTTTCTTATTTTGCCTTCGCAATTTGCTCCCATAGTTGGGCCGTGTCATGACATTTTCCAACTTAATTTGGATCGTTTATTTCGTGCTTCTAGCGGTGTTTCATCAGGCCTTCTCTGGCCACATGGGTCGACTTTTTGCTCAAGACTGTTGTACACATGTTGTCTATGGCTGCAGCTCATGTTGTTTCATGTTGTTCATTTTCGATTTTCTACTTTAGTTTTGCACATTAGGCCATTCATTTTGTATTTGTAGGATTCACTTATCTTTTAGAATATTTTATTCAATCACTACATCAGTACATTACCCACCTTTTCACGAAAGAACAAAACAAAACAAAAATAAAAGTAAATAATTTAAAAAAATACTCTTTATTTCATCAAGTTTCACGGCATTATACATCTAGATTTTAGGACCAGTATTGTGCTTTGATGGTGCAGACACTTGGTCATTGATTCATTGGTTCCATTTCACAAGTAGCTCTGACATGATACTGGCCAGATTTGCTTATGCTTCAAAACCACAAACATGACATGTGCCACCATTTTTCCAATTGAAATTACCTGTTGCTTAAGATAGACAAATGACTTATTATTGCAACGCAATGTTTTTTGTTCGCACTTGTTCTTGAACCTTGATGTGAATGGTAGCAAATTGTTGATTTTGAAGAGACTTTTCTTTCAAGCAAAGTGGCAAGCATTTGAGCTTCGTTTATGTGAGTACACCAGTTTCTGAACTAGGTAGATGGTAGTAATTAAATTTGAACGTTATTGTTGACTTTCTCAAGAAAACACTTATGCTGAATCATGACCATACAAATTATAAATAGGTTTCTTCCAAGACATTTGCATGAAATTTACCTTGCAAAAGACGTCTGCTGAAACTGATTTGACCGTTTGAAAATAAAATGAAACTGCTTGATTTTAATCATTTGATTATTTTAGAAACTTGTTGAAAATAAATGCTTTTCGGCAAGCTGTTGAGATGATTCTTGTGAAATAAATAAAATAAAATTTTTTGCGATATAGCTAATGTAAACTGTATTACAATGCTATGCTTAACATTAATACCACTAGAATGACTGGTGCGAGGTCAAACATTGACGTTTATCTAAACATAAGCATCTTCACTCTTTGTTATTTTTAACTGCATTATCTTTGCTCTTTTTATGGTTCTTTGAATCCCCGTTTATTTGTTTGCTAGTTGTGTCTCTTCGTCCGTCTCATTTCTTATGGGGGTCCGCTCTTGTCAAAATAAAACACACCAATGTCCTGAGACCATTTTTAAAAATATGCAAAGACATATTATTGCATTTTAAAATAAGTGTTGTAAAGGGCTCCGACTCTAAAGAGATTAAAGTAAACTTAAGAAATAAAATATTCGCTGGGTGATGAGAAATGCCACCATAGCGAGGCTGCTGTAAACAAAATTAGTTAAAGGTGAAGTAATGAGCTTACTTACTGAACATTATACCGTCATGGGCAAAAGGTGTTAAAACCATTGAATAGATGGCCATACCCAGGACCATATAAAGAAACTGAATGGTGCCAACAATACAGCCTGGGACGTGGACCATCGGGTATGCCCATGACAACAGAAGATGAAGATGAACTCGTAAATTATTGACACTACAACAGAAATAAATATAGCTCGAGTTTTAATTAAATTGTTGGTAGAGTGGGTACGGCAACCCACCATCAAAAGTCTGAAGGAAATCCCGTGCTTTATTTCTTTTGAAATTATTTAAGAAGTCACTGACCTCAGCAGCACCAAGCTTTACCGACATACTGAGTGCCGTACCCCACGTCTGACGGTGGAAGTTCTATAATCGGAAAGCCACCAACGACAATTGGTAGCCATTGTGGGTCTCGATGAAACGATCAGAAGAAGAAAGCGAAAGGAGGTTGACTGACTGTTTTACTCTCTTTTCCTCTACTTACTTCACTCTATTTATGTTTAAAATAATGATAAAAGCAAACGTGGTGACATGGTGCCCCATTCTGGTCCGCATGGGACCTGCACCGTGGATTGGCACGCACCATCACACCTTCAAGCGGGTGCATGTTATGAGACCCTTTATAAAAATATGCGAAGACATACTATTGCACTTTAAAATAGGTGTCGTAATGGGCTCTAACGAGATTATAAAATTAAAGAATATTATATTATAAAGAGATAAATTTCCGCTGGTGATGAGAAATGCCACCGTAGCGAGGCTGCGTAAACAAAATTTGTAAAAAATGAAGTAATGAGTTTACTCACTAAATATTATACCGTCATTGGCAAAAGGTGTTAAAACCAATGAAGATATGGCCATCCATGAAGAGAAACAGAATGGTACCCTAAAAGAACCTGGGACATGGCCATCGGTTATGCCCATTACGACAGAAGATGAAGATGAACACTTAAAATTATTCATGAGATAAAGGAAATATATGTAGCTCGAGTTTTAATTAAAATTGTCGTAGAGTGGGTACGGCAGCCCACAAACTTAACGTTGGTAGAGTGGGTACGGCAATCCACCATTAAGAGATAGAAGGCAAACCTTTGTCTATCTCTGTTGAAAGTCTTGAAGAAGTCACTGACCTTAGCAGCACCAAGACTCTACCGACATACTGAGTGCCGTACCCCACGTCTGGCGGTGGAAGTTCAAGGACAGTCCTATTTGTTTACAGCATACTTTTTAATAATTATGGCCTTTGGTTGTAGCCACGAGTAACCATTTTTTTAACTGTCGCTGTTCTACGGCCCTCGTGGTTGCACTTCTTTAGTTTTGAATCTGTAGTCATCAATGCTGTTGTCGAAGATCAGACCAATACCTCACCAATAAACCAATGTTTACATGTTACTTTTTATACTTCTTACCAATTGCGTTTCTGCTTTGAGGTTGCTCTTTCGTTTTCTTCTTCTGATCGCCTCGTCGAGACCCATACCGTTCGTCTGATCGCTTCGTCGAGACGATGTTTTGTCGTGGATAGCTCCTTTCTCTGATCGCCTTGTTGGGACCCACATTGGCCACCATAATTTTCGTGCTGTGTTTCTTTACGAATATACCCCAGAGCTGGGTACGGTAGTCAGCAGTTTGGTATGCAATGTCTCGCTAATCATTATGCAATACGTTAAACTTCGATAAAGACATTTTGAAAATTGCATTCTTGTGCCGATTATGTAGCTATATAGCATGTGGTTAAGCCGTGAAGTTGAAGAAGCGACAAATGTAACTCTGTTAATTCAGTAAAATTGCTTGAAACATTTCTGAACTGCACCATTTTTAGTATGCAACATTTGCGAAAAAGCTTAACCGGCTTACAATCTTGCCCGATAAGAACGGAAAAAATTTTCCCAGGCTTTTGTATATACCCCTAGTAAATATCCAGATAAATAGCCAATCTCATCTCATTTTGGCCCAAGTTGCTTATTACACTACCTGCTTACTAAGAAAAGATTTAAACTTTACGTTGTCTATTCTCTCTTCCATTCTAACTTATGTATCTTCCTTTGTTTAGATATTTACTTTCAAATCTGTCTCAATCTCTACTTTTCTAGAACCGACATTGGGCTTTTGGACTACATCATTGCTAAATCTAAGCTGGGCAGCAGTCTGTTCCAGTCATGGCTCCAGTCCTGAGTAGAGCATTATGGTTTTACATTCTCATTGTAATATATGCCACAGCCTTGGCCACTACCTTCCCCGAAACATGCAAAAGATCAGCAAATAGCAGAGAAGTCCAAATGACAAACTATCATCGTCTTCATCTAGATGGAGCTTACCTTTTACGTTACCGGGGTGAAAATGATGGTGTATTAATCATGAAAGATTTTAACAATTATTTATACAATTTAATGAAAGGTGTTTCAAGTAACTTTGACAGGAGGAGAGCCTTTAGCATCGAATTAGATGGGTGTTTGGATGGAATAGAAGAAATCTGCAGAAATCATGATAGAGATTACAGTTCTGATGATGCATTCCCTTACAATTGCTACAACAAAGATCATTGGTGCGCCATGAAAGAATTTCTGACACAGCTCAAAAGCAAGATAGATCTTACGAAACCGAAAAGAGATCCCACCAATAACAATTGGTTACACTACTGGACAGGAGCTTTCAACCCGCCGCCACCAGACACCAAGTGGGCCGACGCCTTTGATAGAGAAATTGTAATTGTGTGTCAAACTTTCTTCCATCACTCTTCTCTTGGCACAATGACAGAAAAGGCTAAGGAGCATCGTGAACAACTCAAATCCAAAATTGTGGATCGTGTCTATTATTACGTCCGTACAAATAACATACAAAACCTAAAGTTATTTCTTCAGTACATGAGGTGGGTTGAAGAAGATTTCAAGACAGCTTGTAGCGACAGCAATGATGAATTTATTTGTACAATCAAGCGTATTTTTAGCATTGTTTCTGCGATGATTAGAGACACAGATACATTTGGACAAGGAGCTCTCAGAACAAGAGAAGTAATAGCAATGCTGTGGCTTGTTATCCCTGCAGAGGCTAGGGGAATTTTTCCTTCCATTGCCGATGACGATGTTGTCCGTGAGAGAATGCAAAGATATCTGCAAATATTGTTCGATAATGTTGTAAGCAAAACTGAAGGAGAGCTGGAGAGCCTATTGAGCCACTCTACACATCTCCAGACGAGAAGCGAAGCCGAGTGCAACGACCCAACGAATGATATTCCTGATGGATTGGAATGTATCTTTCATAGTGTTACAAAACATGCCAATGAGTTAATATCAGCAGTTAAAAGTGGAAATTGGGGCGAACGAAAAACTTTGGATATCAGAAGTGCAATTTTGATAGGTCTTATTGGAACTAAAACGAAAAGTTACATAGAATATACAACGGCTCAAACAAGGGAGTTTGTTATAGATTCTTTTGAAAGAATTTACTTTTACGTGAAGCAAAATGACATTGAAGGACTAGACCAGTACACAAAATCAATGCCTGCCCCTGACACTTTGCAGACAACCCAAGGTCAACGCTGCTCTGAATTCTTCAATGATCTGAAATCAAAAATACCCTGCTTGTTTAACAACATGCTTCGAGAAATATTTGTTTTCATGAACTCACAGAAAAGGGCTCCTTTGAACACTAAAGTAATCAGTACTCAGTTTGACTACAAGACCTTGCTTCAAAGTGCGCAATTAGCATCTATTTCAACACAGGTCGAGCAACAAACACTGGAAATAAAAGCTAATCTTGCTGAATGGACAGATGAAATCAAAACCTTTGTATCACAAGATACGGGAAGAAGATTCTCTGCTCTTGAAGAATACTTTCAAGGAATTGCAGACTTTGACAAAAGAAAGGCAAATGCTGACATTGCTTTTATTGCAGGAAGATTGACAGGATTTGATGACCAAATTAATGAGCTGAAACCTGACCTAGAAGAGCGTCTGATGGGCATCATAAACGGCTCTTTATTAGCAAATATGCTAGACACTGTGCAACGAGCAGGAGAGCTGGTTGTAAAAAGTGCATTTGCATGCAATCCAGTTGATCCTGACCCAGGAGCTGTTATTGACAGTGTAAACGATCTAGCTCAAAGTGTTGTAAATGTGATGAGATCAGAGGCTTTGAAAAGATTGTTTGGGGCTGTCGTAGATCAGACAACAAGTGTCGCTAAAAAAATGTCCGAAAACAATGATTTTATTGAAAAAGTGAAGACCATTGTTACTGACCTTCCGAACCAAGTGGATGACAACAAAGCCTTCACGGAGAAGACAACTGAATTTCTTGATAAATATGCCGAATATGGTCCTAAAGTGCAAAGGCAAGAAATAGCTGCAATGGAAGGAAGTTGGGAAGCATTTATTGAAGAAGGATGCGACACAATGTTTGCAGGAGGGACTGCGGCCTCCAGTGTTGTCGAATCTATTTTTGCAAACAAAGGTGACTGTTTGACAACAAATGCGAAGATAAACAAACTTGTTGAAACCTTTTCTGAAATTTACGATTATCAATTTGATCTGATGGAAACCCTTGCCACAGCAGTAAGAGCCTACCAGTCTAAGTTTTTCTCACAAAGACTTGATACCAGTTTTCGCGTCATCGGCGAAGAAGATCTCACGGACGAAAGTGACAATGAAGCTGTAAACCTGAATGAAGCCATGCTGAACTTTTTTCTCATATACAGAATGCATACCACTCAAATACTCGCACATTATTGCAACTATTTGGAATTCAAAAATGCCGGCGAAATGCCATCAGTGTGCCCCAATGCCCTACATTCCCTGGAACAAAATGATATCAGCAGAGTTATCGCATTCACTCCAGCCTCGTGTACGCCTGAATCGTTTAAATTTGTCGAAATTCCTACTACTGATTCAAATAATGATGACAAGAGTGGCTTTATCAACATTACAAGACTGTATAGTGGCGAGGAAATTCCATTTAAAATTCCAAATATCGATTGGCTTCTAAGGCATAAATGGATCACAAATGCAGATGCGAGAGATACTGCAATCTATGTAACAGCATTCGAGTTGTTTCTTCGAAGTGATGGGACACCTGGGTCAAGAAAAAAGATTTCGAATAAACAAAAGACTGATCAGTCTAACATCAAGATCACAAAATCTAAAGCTCAACGATCCTTAATGAAGAAAAGTTTGCTTACCGAAAGGAAAATAATAAAGAGTGCCAGTTCATTTGTACCAGAGCAAGGACGAAAGGATGTTTCACTAAATTCGATGAGATCACGTCGTTCTTCAACAGAACGTGAAATTCGGTTCAAAATCACAGCCAGGCATTCAGCCCCATTGTTTTTTGAAGATGAATCAGACCGTTATGGATTGCAGCCAAACCGGAGATACATATTCACATACCAAGAAAATGCAGATTCTTGCAGACAAGATACAATCGACAATCCATATTCAAGCAGTCTTCCTGAACTCTGCCCTGTTTCTCTGAAACCTGATGACAACGATGTCAACCCTTCAGTGTTCTCTTTATGGAAGATCAAGTTGCAGGCTCCCACGTTTGAAAACATCCCAGAAGTTGCCAATACACCTCTTAAGGCTGCTATCAGGTTGTGCAAAGTCAAGAAGCCTTCAACTGTTTCAAAGAAGAAGAAGAACAAGAAGAAGGAAGGAAAAAAGGCGTAAATAAGCAAAATGGAGTAAAAAATAAATAAAGAAGTAATCTGGTGACAAACGAATATTGAAATTTGAGAAACTTGAACCCACATGTTTTAATTAAAACATTTACCAATTTTTCTCAAATAACGATTAGTATAAGTTATTAGCAAAGTAAATTATGCCAGTATTGTTTAGAATATAGGAAGATCAGAAATAATTGTCATGGTGGCAAAGAAATACAAAATATGAAGTGCATTTTTGACTCGTGATGCGCGCGCACAAGCGAGTATGTTTCGCTTCCGCAAGTCTAGAGCTTTTGCTGGTCTTGGTGGGTGGGGAAAAACATCATCCTAAGCTCCATCAACATCTGTGAATAACATCAAAATCTTTCATAGAAGCGTTCTATAGTCAAGCTTTCATTTATTTACGTAAGAAATTATCAATGGTAAACTCATTTCTGCCTGCTTCGCCAAAACATGAAATTTTTGCAAAATGTCCACAATTGTGGGGGCCTTTGAGTCCTTCTTTTCAATATAACTTCTTCGCTCCACGAAGGTGGCTTCCATGAAGCTTTGGACTCTCGTGTCCCAACATTTCATGTGTTGCAATTGCACAACTACAAAAAAGAAAAACACGCATAAGTTGCTGGTAGAATTTAAGACAATAATGGTGTCTTTTATCTCAAGGCAAAGGTAATGTAATATGATTCCACCTTCTGCAAATATATCCGCCTGCCCCTCTGGGTGCACCCCTTCTTTAATTTTTCACTTTTTTTCTAATTTTCTTTTCCTTTGGGATGACCAATTTGTTATTTATGTGCTCAAGGCACTTCACAATGCTTCCCCCTGCCGGGGCTTTGCGTGGAAAAGCAAATGCTAAAAACAACAAATCGATACATTATTGTTTAAAAACACACGATTATCAGGACGTTCAAATTGCAAAATAAGGAGAAGCAAATTACGCACCCACCAACGCCATCTGCCACATCTGGGAATTTCCTGCCAGAAAGGCTTTATTCTTCCCGTAAAAACATTTTCCTAAAGATGCCCTTTCTCATTGGTCGCTGAGAACTTTCTCAATGCATGTGGTATCCGTTTGGGGCAATTCGAGCCACGGTACTTTTCAGTCGGTCCAAAGAAATTTTCATGCAAAAGCAGGTGTCAAGTATGTGAACACCCCCATACTTTTTTAATGTGCTCCCCTGGCGCACATGGCCACTTTAATTCAGGGAGATTCAAGAATGTTGCGCATGCGCATCATGACGTCATTGGATTTTACTTAACCCTCGTCGGAAAATCATTGAATTGTGCCCCCCCTATGAGTTCCTACCCACGACGCCCCTGTTCAAGTAATACTTATGTAATCAAACTTAGATAAATGTTCAGTTAAGATTGAAGAATACGGAGCGTAAACACGTCGTCTTTCTGGTTAAATTCTCTGGCTACTGAACGTTACACGTTCAAATTGTGAAATAAGGAGAAGCAAATTACGCATCCACCAATGGGAATTTTCCGGCCAGGTGGCTTGCAAGTTGCTTTTTAAAACAGAGCATGGATAACAGCAAATGTAAATGCGGTTGAAGGACTTCAGAACAAAAATGTAATATTATAGATGGCCAATAACGCAAAATAACAAAAGCTGAAGCGAATACTGTACTACAAATGGCATGAAACAAAATTTAGATGTGTATGTACTTCTGAAAATTTATTTTCTTTTCCTCTTTTAGTTTTCTCAGTGCAGAAAAATGCAGTGTTCCCCTGCAAATGAGTTTTTAGCCTTCCGTTCGTTGAAGTTAGAGTTCTAGATGAAGGCATCTCCGCCCCTTCCAGACACTTCTTTACTTTTTGCTGCCCAACATGGTACTTTTGAATCTTTGTTGTGCCGTACTCTATGGACTAACAGCATATATATGCTATTACACCAGGTGCAAAATGTTTGAAGAGTTGAAATGAAAAAGCGAGTTTTTCTAGTGACGTAATGTCACTGCAGTAGCCGTTGCCGATAAGTAATCCATGGACAGTTGACGTCCAAGTGGTAAGCTATATTTGCTGTCTCTGTATTTTTCCACTTTTCTCTGGAACAACGCTTGCTTTAATCCCATCCTTAGCTTTCAATATTAACCTAACAATAGGGGCAACAATTTCTTTTTGTTTGGTTGCACAAATATGTAGATGCTTAATTTTTTTCTTCCCAGTAGAACGAGAAGTTTTCTTACGACTTGTTCTGTCGTCAGGCTCAGGCGGGTGTAAATGTCGGAGAACTTAACTCCGATTTGATAGTTGTTAGCTTGAACAGAAATTTCGCAAGAAGAAACACACTGATCAATAGAATTCAGCTTTTTCAAAAGTGTACACTCATGTCCATTTCACTTCTATCTCCAAAACGCAACTGAACAATACATAAATTTCATAATTATTTCAACGTGCTTGATAGGAAATGAGTAATATTCTCTAAACTACAAACCAATGAGATCGTTACAAATGTCTCTATTTTATCCAATCAAAACATAATTAGTAATATAAGGGTTAGTCATTAGATCATGTGGAAGGTCATCACAGTAAGAAGTTCCATGAGTCAGTTAGCCGTGCGTGCGCACAAGGAGTTTCCCACATTCCCCCTCCTTGACTCAAAGGGAGTCAAGAATCGCTTGGGTCTTAGCGCGCGCGTCTCGCGCTGCAGCTCGAGTAGGTCGGCGGCTCTGATCCTGGTGAACTTGCAACTCGTTCTGATTTCTATCACTAGACACACTTCTATTGTTCTCGTTCGAATTACGCTGACCACTCTCAACTTCTAATGGGTAAAGCTTCTGAATATGACGATTCAATACGTCTGGTTTACCCTTGCCTGGTTTTCTAACCTTCGCCCCTCTTACCACTCCATCTGCTCCCTTGATTAACGCCTCCACGATTCCTGTTGTCCACAATCCTCTCTTCGTATTGTCCTCGTAGATAAGGACAATGTCACCTACCGACACTGAACTCGATTGATTTTTCTTTTGTCGATGTCTCTCGCGTAGGTCTACAAGGTATTCTTTTCTCCACCTGTTCCAAAAGTGCGTTAATTTCCTGGTAAGATTTAAGAATCGACTGTTTACCGAATTAGAATTACCGGCGTAATCTTCCTCGTCATCACTTTCACCAATCTCAATGCCTTCTGACAGTGTGGATAATCGATGTCCGAACATCAAGTGTGAAAGTGTCAAGACTTGACCTTAAATCTCATCGTAGCTGTAGGTCAAGGGCCTGGAATTAAGAGTATTCTCAATCTCTGATAACACAGTATTTAGTTCATCAAAAGTTAATTTAGCGTTACCTAACACCTTCCTTGCGCATCTTTTCACCGATTGCACCATTCGCTCAAAAAATCCTCCCCACCATGGACTTCTTTACAAGTTGAATTTCCCCTGAATGCGTCTAGACAGTAGAAATTCTTGTACCGTTGACTCCTTTGACACTTCCTTGAGTGACTTTGCTGTGGCCTTGAAGGTTTTGGCATTATCTGAAACGATAAGATGTGGTGTGCCTCTGCGAGCACAAAATCGTCTTAAGCAATTGATGAAGGTGCTAGCGTTAAGATCAGATACCAACTCCGAATGCAATGCCCTTGTTACGCAGCAAGAGAATAAAGCAAGATATGCTTTGGACATTTCACCTGATGTCTGCTTCACAAAAAACGGGTCAGCGAAATCAACCCCTTCTCTACTGAGTGGCAACGCCTGTGTCACTCTAAACTCAGGTAATGCGGAAGTCTGGCCAGGTCGATACGCCTTTCCTTCAAATTTCTTGCAAATAAAACACCCTCTGAGCAATTTCTTAACGTACTGCCTACCCTTTACTATCCAGAACCTTGTTCTCACTTCAGCTAAAGTAGTCTTCACACTTCCGTGATGCGTCTTGAGGTGACTATTTACAACAATTAGATCAGTGAACTTGTGATTCTTTGGCAGTATAATCGGAAACCTCGCTTCTATGTCTAAATCCGAATGCTCCAGCCTCCCTCTGCAATTAAGAGTTCCCTCTCTCTCTTCTATTCCTAGACTAACCTTTGTTTTCTTGCAATGCTCCTCCCTAGTCAGCTGTTTCTGAGCTTCTCTTATCCAGTACAATTCTGCTCTCTTCTTATCATTCACTTCCAAGTTGTTGACCTTTATTTCCTGTTTTGCCTTCTTAGCTTTCAAGTTGTCAATGAACCTATATGTTAAGGCAGTTACCCTGAGCAGTGTGTTTAGATTGTTCAATCTACTTGCATCTATTACCTGACTCGGCCCTTCATCCTCTTCTGCAATCATGTCTGCCACAACAGTTATCTTCCGCTCCACAGCTATGCCCGACGTGTCTTCCAACCTTAGTTCCGCAGGCCAACTTTCCTCACCCTCTATCAGCCAAGCAGGTCCTCTCCACCATAGCTCACTGTGGACGAGTTGACTTGCAGTTGTGCCTCTGGAGCCCAAGTCTGCTGGGTTGGATAATCCAGCTACATGTCCCATTGGTCCTTCGCAGATTGTTGAAGTATTTCTGCCACCCTAAACTGCACCCACTGTTTCCACTCTCCTTGATCATTGATCCAGTAGAGTACAGTTTTGCTATCTAGCCAGAACCTAACCTTGTTAATTGTAACTTGCTCACTCAAGGCATTTTTCACATTGCTCATTAATGTCGCTAAGATCTTAGCTGATAAAAGCTCCAACCTAAGGATAGTCAACTGCTTCAAGGGTGATACTCTACTTTTTGAGCATAGTAATTTGGTAAATATACCCGAGTTGGTCTTGTACACCAAGTAAATTGCTGCACAATATCCCTTTTGACTGGCATCTCCAAACCCATGCGATTGACAATCCAACATCTCTCCTTCTCCCTCGTAGAACATGAACCTTGCGATCGTTATAGACTTTACTTCATTCAATTCAGACACCCATGCTTTCCATCTACGTTGTTGTTCCTCTGGAACTGGATCATCCCATCCAAGATTCTGCTTGCACAACTCCTGGAAGATAATCTTTGCTTTCACACAGAGAGGGCTAGCAATACCTGTTGGATCGAAAATCATTGCAAGATTACTCAAAATACCCCGTTTTGTAACCTTCTGAGGCATATCACTAACTGCTACTTTGGCCAGTTCAAATTCTAGGGAATCTTGCTGACTGTCCCAGTTGAGACCCAAAACCTTTGTTTCTCCCTTTTTCGCTGAACCAAAGCTTTCCTTTCCATATGACTCTTCTGACTGCTTTTTTGTAACCTCCGTACCTGAATTATCATGCTTTTCTCCTTCACTTATCCTGTTCTTTAAATCTGAATCATTTGTTTTCCATTTCCGCAACTTGAAGCCACCCTCGTCTAACCTATTCTTGACCTTTTCATATAAAGCAAAACTCACATCACAGTCCTTGACACTTACCACAAAATCATCTACATAGAAACTCCATGCTACTTGTTGCACAAACAGGGGATCTAACTGCTTGAATGTTTCTATGTGATATTTCAATACAGCGTTCAAAAGAAAGGGGGAAGAATTGACACCAAATACAACTCGGTTAAAACGGTATGTGACTATTTTCGGCTTATCAGCCATCACATTGTCAAACCAAAGAAATCTCAGACAATCTCTATCTTCTGAGTCAATTTCTATATTGAGAAAAGCCTTCTCAATATCTCCTACCAGAGCAACCTTACCTTCTTGAAACCTGAGTAAGATGTCAAAAATCAAAGGGGTAAGGGGAAGACCCGCATGAAGGCAATCATTCAGAGAGACTCCAAATTTCCTGTCTCTGCAGGAAGCATCATAAACTATACGCACCTTTGTGGTCTCAGCTTCATCCCTTATGACAGTAGTGTGAGACAGGTAGTGAACCTTCTCAGCCATGTCCAGTTCTGGTACCATTTCAATTATGCCCATCTGCAACTGTTCCATAATAATACCGTTGTATTTCTCAAGAACCCCTGTCTCCTTCTCCAATCTTTTCATCTGGCTGTTTAACCTAGCTAAGCTGTTGAGATAATTAGAAGGTAAAGGTCTGTGTCCTGCCTTCCATGGAAGGCCAACCGAATATCTGCCACCTGTGAAGGAAATGTTATCAATAACCTTCTCATGTACCTCATTCTGAGGTCGTATTCCCAAAGTATCCAAGTCCCACAGCTTATGCACTTCTAGCCCCAATTTCCTTTCTTCATTGTGTTCAACTGAAACAATATTGGAATTAAAGGTGTAAACATCCTCATTATAATTTGAACACTTACCGCTAAATGGGCCTGACAGAACCCATCCAAGGGTTGTCTTCACAGCTGCCGGTTCATTTGCCCCCCTCGTATACAGGTGCCCTCTTGAAACTCCCATAGAAAATCTGAGCCAACGAGTACTTGAATATCAAGCAGTCTGTCATATCTTGAACAATCTGCAAACCAAACATCCTTCAGATGCTTGTAAAACTTCTTAGGATCCTCTGGGTGGACGTTAACAATGTTAGTAATCTCGTCCACAACAAAACAAGTGACTGTAGTAACCTTTCTTCCTCTCAAGGAGGAAAGTGTGAACTCAACTACATCTCTCTCTTTTCTATCTACCTCTCTGTGTCCTAATGGTTTTATGCCTAAAGTCTCTTTTCTCAAACAATTCAGCCCTAACTTGGCTACAGCCTCAGCAGTAATAAAGGACTTATGACTGCCCGTATCAAACAATACTCCCACTGTACTTCCTGTATTCTCGTTTACCTTTGCTAAAGCTGTCTGTAGAGCTACTCTACCACCAGAGCCAGTGGTGCCTACCCAGGAAACTGCATTTGCATTAAGCGGAGGTGCGCTAGGCCTAGGCTGCGATTCCTTAACCACTGGCTTGACCTGCGAGTTAGCGTGGTTAGTACATATAGAGATGTGATGCCTTCCCTTGCAAACATTACATTTTTTGTTAGAGAGGCATTGGAAAGATTTATGCCCCCCTCCCAAGCATATAAAACAGTTAAACTTTTTCTTTAAAAATCTCTTACGATCATCTACCGTTGCTACGATAGAGGAGTCCTCGTGCACATGCTCTTGGCTGCAGTATGCACATCTCTTCTTCTCTTTTTTGCCTGCAAACAGAGCATTTGCCGTCCCCATTGTTGTTCTTCCTGGGTTGCTCTCCTGTCTTGATCTTCTCGTATCTTCGGGTCTTCCTTGGCCATTGGGGTTTCTCGACAATTGAAAGTGACATTCTCTGATCTCCAACTCTTTCGACAGCACTCCGAGCATTTCTTCTAAATTCCAGTCGAGATGCGATTTCCCAACATCTCTGAGCATTCCCAGCCGAATTCCTTCAGGAAGTTTTTCAATTAAAACCGGAACAATGACGCTGGAGTATGTTATTGTGTCAACGCTGAGAGCCTCCAGTCCGCGGAAATGAGTCTGGATATGATCATGAAATGATCTCAGCCTTGCGGTGTTCTTCTCGTTGAAAACCGGTGCCAGGTTCAAGAGCTGATTGATGTGGGCGCGTTGAATAACAGCCGGATTTGCGTAACGGCTCTTCAGGAGACCCACTGCGGTTTCGTAGGATGAGTCAGTCGTCGGGATTCCTGCAATCACGCTTCGGGCCGGCTCTTCTAAAAATCCCCTCAGGTATTTCAGCTTGTCGACGTCGGCCAAATTTTCACTATCATTCACTGCGCTACAAAAACTGTCTCAAAACTCACTCCATTCGTGAATCTTTCCACTACATTTGCTCAATTCGCGGGGAGCTTTACTGGCGTTCTTCTTTTCATCGTTGTGCCTTGGCTATCGTTTGACCTCACTGATTGGATACTCTCTAAGGAATGACGCCGTCCCCTAGGGCCTGAAGCTATGGATTCATTCTCTGCAGTTTCTTCTAGTTGCTTTTCGGTCGATACTATCGCCCCAATAATTTTAGCTCTGTAATCCATCGCATCATCCATCTCTTTCTCGCCGTCTTCATCTTCATACTCGATAATAAAGTCAAGAATCCTCTCGTCAAAGTCCTTTAAAGTGCTTTGGATCTCTTTCAACTCTACCAATTACTTTTTCAATAAAACCGCATCTTGTGGTTCGTCTCTGAGAACTTCTCTTACTCGCTTCACCAAATTCGTTGTACTTCTTCTATACAAGGAACTTTTCTTCTTCAGTTTTTCAAACTCATCCATCTCAAATTCAAGCTATCCGGCTCGATGGACCATGTGTCCGAGAACTTAACTCCGATTTGCTAGTTGTTAGCTTTGTAGTATATGTCATCTCAAGCTGATTGTATAATTTATGTATCCTAAACTCTAATTTGTAAATCTGCTAGCTCTGTTTGTGTACGTTCCGTTGTCTCTTGTAATGCTGTGTTAATAATTGTGTTAATTCGACTTGTATGTTAAAATTTTGATATTTTATCAAAGTTAGTTAGTCTTGATTTGAACATCAAAGGAATAAGTCACACGTTGTGTTTTTATCTTGACTTGGCCTATCAAGCGAGCCGTATACACGCCACAGCTTGAACAGAAATTTCGCAAGAAGAAACACACTGATCAACAAAAGTGTACACTCATGTCCACTTCACTTCTATCTCCAAAACGCAACTGAACAATACATGAATTTCATAATTATTTCAACGTGCTTAATAGGAAATGAGTAATATTCTCTAAACTACAAACCAATGAGATCGTTACAAATGTCTCTATTTTATCCAACCAAAACATAATTAGTAATATAAGGGTTAGTCATTAGATCATGTGGAAGGTCATCACAGTAAGAAGTTCCATGAGTCAGTTAGCCGTGCGTGCGCACAAGGAATTTCCCACAGTAAAGCAGCGCATGCGCATTATAATGTCTTGTCCGTTGATGTGGTTCAACGATCAGAAAAAGCTTTTATGTGTTATTTGTTTAGTAATCTCTCAATCGATACTAACTGATTCTCAAACGTAAATGCTTTTAATTATCACCAAAGGGCACAAAGTATGCTAATTAATCTTGCACGTTATACGTATTGGTACCAAAATTTGCGCCAAATTCTTTGTTGATCACAAGCAAAAATGAAGCGAACAAAATCTTCTGGCTGTAAACCTGCGATAAATGTTCATTTGTCATGTCGCTAATTCAATCCTCTGGAAGCAAAACTCTCTTGCATTCTCTCACTTACGTTAAACAAATACGTCAATAGCGACAGCCCGCAGACCAACCAAGAACAAGCTTAAAGCCCACATGAACAAGTTGAAAAATCCCAAAGATAGAACGTTAGAACGACCCTAGATTACATTAACAGAGTTTCTTCCTGTCTCATCCTTTTTCTGGCTTTTTGTCCCCGGCGACAGGGCTGCCAGATCTCAATTAGCCCGTGAAGCCAAATAGATGGTAAAAAACCGAAGTTAAGCCAAATTTTAGAGAGGCTAAATAACAATAGACGTTGCTAAAAGTTAAAAGCGACACTAATATGGTGGCATCAAGAATACAAGAACAAAAGAATTATCATATTGTAGTTCATAATTTAAAAAACGCACAGAGTTTTGATAATGTCATTACTATCACCCTTATCTTCTGAACCCTCTTTGTTTATTTGTTCTGCATTAAATTAAATTAGCTCCTTTCTGTGACAATCAAAATCTTATCCAGACTATTGCATACAATGGAGTCAATGTCATCCTGTTTCGTTGTTTTGTTTCGACACATGTAACATAGAAGAAAACTCTCTCCGCTAATGCATTGCTTACATTTACTCATAGGCACGACAATGCATATCCTGCAAGAAGTTTGAATGGCATGCTTCCATCAGAATATTTATACTTTGATGCTCTTGACCAAACTCTATCGTATCTTCTGGGATACTTTCGCCGAAAATACTCTCATCGGTTCAGTTGACGAATTGGATTTTTCTGTATTGGATTTTGATCAAATCGCTTTTTTCACATCTTATATGGGCAAATAGCATTTATTTGAATGGCTTTCGTGCAGTTTGACCTAGTATATGGTCTGGACTAAAGTATCTCAGACCATTAAACACATTTTCTGTTTAAAGGCACCTTCCGCTGATTGCCATGAAATTCTTTTCTGCATCAACAGTAAATGCACATTTTAATGATTTTTCAGTAGTGGGACAAAGTCATAAGGGGGGTCCATTAAGGGCGTGGCCAGAACTTTTCGCCCCATAGTTTCTACTTGCGAGCCCCAATGCCGCTTTCAGGTGTGTTCTCAGGCCTACCCACTAAAACATTATTTAGGCCTACCCACTAAAACATTACATGTAGTAGAGTTTCTTCCGCTTTTTCGCTTAAGAAATTCAGCCACTGCCTCTCTGAGGTTGTTGAATAACGAGGCTCCATTGCCATTTAAAGCTAAGACCTGTCGTAGGCTTTCACACTATTGTAGTGAGACACAGCTGCAGCATTTTCCGTAGCCATGCTATTTTGTGTGAAAACTAGAAATGAGCCAACAAGTACTTTGAAATATCACTATGCCTTCATCAGTAGATGAAGGCACAGTTTTGGCGTTGATAAGCAAAAGTTTTACACAATCATGTTGATGTTTTACTTTTTGTTCTGGTCACTTGACTTGATAAAAGGGCCCATTCAATGGTGGGCCAAATAAGAAATGTTCCCGTTCAGTAGTTGGCCATTGAATGGGGCCTCCACTACATATGCTAAAATCAAGTGATCAGAGCAAAACGTAAAACAACAACATGATTGTGTAAAACTGTGGCTTCATCAATACCGAAACTGTATTCAATTTGATATAATATGCCTTGTCAACAGATCTATTGCCGGAGACGTGCTTTCCGGCTTCCGCGATAAATTTGCACCCAAAATCAATGTGGGCAACCGATTTGCAACTTCCGTCAGCATTAAATACTCTCTTCTAGAGACTTTTGTAATGTAGCTGAAGCTCTTTCTCCAGGTTTTCCAGGTCTTCATTGGTAGACTGAAATAGAGCATTAACTGCTTGGAACTCTGCTGTGATTGGAGTTGCAAACTGGTCCAGTAAGCTATATAAATAGCTCACTGGACCTGCAAACAATTCATGTACCAATCTTGTTTTAAATTTGATGCTTTGGGAAGATGAAAACCCGAAGAAGAGGTATGCTTTTAGTTCCTCCCAGTTCAGTAAGATGTTGTATCCTACATTAGTAAACCACAAATTAACCAGCGAGTTTTACAGTACTTTGTGAATGATAATGGAGTACCACATCGCTGATTATCCGGATTCATCATATCAATTTTAAGGGGCTCATCACATCAATTTTTAGGGTGTTGTCAAAATCTTGACCACAGTTTTTGAGCGCAATTCACATATAGGGTCACAAACACTCTAAATCAAAGACAAACCTCATTCCTAAAAATTTGCTTGATAGGCCATGTGAAATTAAATAGGCTAAAATGAAAGTATCATTTCCTTTGTCTTTGAAATCACAGGTCGCTTTTATTTGTTATAATTTCTTGCAAAGATACATTATTTTCTCTTCTTCCTTCCTAAAGATTTAACTAGTGTTTGTTTGCAAAATATTAACTTGTTTCAAAGCTAAAGATGCCATAGCCTGCGTACAGACTTTACGGGAACTGGGTAGAAGAGAAAGCGAGAAGGACAATGAACGACAACGATACATTATCCTTCTCGCTTTCTCTCCTCCCCAGTTCCCATAAAGTCTGTGTGCAGGCTAAAGATGCCATTGAAATGTCAAAATGCTGCTGAACTGACAAAATCCAATTAGCCATAACTTTTGCATTGAATTGGATTCAAGATCTTCTGCACCCGTAAACGGAGCAGACCAATCAACGATCATCTTTTACGGGTGCTGAGAACTGACGGGAGCACCCCTAAAACTTGAAATTATGGAGCAAACCAATGAGCAAGCATCTTTATGGGTGCTCAAATCTGGTAGACCAATCAGGAAGCATCTTTGCGGGTGCTCATTGTTAAACTACAACCACAGGGCTACAACATATACAAACTACCATTTCTCTGAATATTGAATTGAATAACAGTGCTGCATAAATTTGTCGGGACGTCGGAACGAGATCTGTTGAACTTTCCTCACAGTTGCCTCTTTCACATCTATTTTTTTTATCTTCTGCTTTTCTCACTGTATCCTCAATTTGTTCTTTTACATCTGCCTCTCTTTCTTTGTTTTCAGTATTTTTAAACAGTTCTGTATAGAACTTTTTATAGAAATTTATTATTTCTCCTAGTTCTGTTCTCAATTTCCTATTTCATCTTCTATTCCTGTTGGTGTCTCTTCTCTTTTTCCTTTCAGTCTTCTCTTGAATTCCCAGCAGGTCTCTTCGTTTACTCCTCCTCCATTTCTTCTTAATGACTCTATTGCCTCTTTTTATTTTCTCCGTTCGAATGATCTTTTTCAACTAATTATAACTTTTTCTCATCGTGATCTTTCTTTCCTTATTCTTTTTCCATGTTTTTTCCCATTTCCTACTGCAGATTATTGCATTGTAATCACTGTACACTTCTCTTTGTTTTGTTTCTTCCTTGACCATATGGTATGGTATGTTGATTCTTTCCTCATCCACTATAAATGACTCAATCCATGCTTTCTCCTCTTCTTCGATCAGCATGAAGTCTATCGTTGATTTCTTGTCTTTTTCTTGTCCGGTCCATATTCCTCTTGCCTGTTCTGTTTGGCTATTTTCAGGTTCATTTTCTTGGCCAGCTTTAGCAGTTCTCTTCCTCCTCTGTTGACTTCTGTGCTCCCTCCCCTGATCTCTTCTTTTCCAATCTTTGCATTGAAATCACCCACCACTAAACTTTTTCTTCCTTTCAGCTTGTCGTTGCTCAATTTCCTTTTTTAGACCTCTGTACACCTCTTGCAACTCTTTTATTCTTAGCTTATTGCCCTGTGGGGCATAGATTACCCCTACTTTATATTTTGTCCTGCCTCCCAATAGTATCCGTATGCTTTCGAGATTACTGTCTTCGTTTTGGCTTTTACATTCAATGCATAAATTCTTAAACTTCTCTCTTATTGCAATCAGTATTCCTCCTCCTCTGCTTCCTCTGTCTCTTCTTATTATGATGTAATCTTCAAAGTGAATATTCTCATGTTCTTCCAGATGTGTTTCGACTAGTCCAACAATATCTGGTTTTTCTTCTTCTATAATTTCTTGGATACTATCTATCTTTGACTTTATACTTGGAATATTGTTGAAATAAATCTTCACATGTCGTAAGCTTTTTTCCTTTGTCTTCTTTATTTTTGTTTTCTTTTTTACTTGTCCTTGTCTTTTACTTATTTCTTCATTTTCTTCATTCTTATTCATATTTCCCAAACCATTTGTACCCTAATTTCTTTTATTTTAATTTTCTGCGGCATTTGCATTTCTATTCTTTGTTGTAGTAGTTCTGGTCTTGAGCCTTCCAAAAATTTTTCCCAATCTCTTGCTTTAAAATTTCTGTGAGTTTTTCAGTGATTCTCCTTTCCATTTCTTCTATTTCTTTCTATTTCTGTTTCTGTTTGTATGTTGAATCAATTTCATGCCTCGTCTGCCTTTTTCCTCTAGATATTTCTTTCAGTTCTTGTTCTTTCCTGTTTTCATCCATCGACCTTAACCTCTTGGAATGTTTGTCTTCTTCCTTGTGTAAGAACTTGCATTGGTCCCCTTTGAAGCAATTCTTTCTCCACCTGCAAATCACTGACTCGTCATGGCTCAGTTGGCATCCAACTTTCTTACATATCTTCTCTTCTTTTATTTCCTTGCATACTTCTTTGTTTTCATATCAACAATTTTCTCCAAATCTACATCCGTTGTGTTTCACATATCTCAAGCATACTTTTCTCTCACTTTTTCGGTTCCTGCCATTTCTTAATTCCTACACCAACTTAACACCACTTAATTCCTCCTCTCCCTTTTCTGTCTACTCATTGACTCTTGCTTATGCTGATCTAGATGCACAAACTTGCATCTCGATCCGTAATTGCATGTTCCATTGGCACCCCATCTACACTTCACTTCTTCATCATGACTATATTCACAACCACTCTTTAGGCATTTTTTATTTTCTTGGGTATTTCTGCACATTTCTTTGTGTTTGTATATGCAGCTTCTTCCATATTTACACTTTCCATTTTTGCATATTGTAAACATACTTTTTCTTTGTCTTTTCCTCTTCCTCCTTCTTTGATATGTTGGTCTTCCTCTCTTCATTTTTCATCAATCTCCTAAGCCTCTCTTCCATCTTGTCAAAGTCTTCTCCTCCTCCTTCTTTTTCTCGTTTTTCTTCTTCTTTTTCTTTGTTGCTTTGCTGCTCAACTAGCTTCTCTCCTACTTGTAGCTCTATATCTTTGTTTATTTGCATAAGTTCCTTGATTTATTCTTTTTGTTGTTTGTCATTTTCCTCTAGTTGTATTATTCTCCTTTCTAGTCTCGTTGTTTCTTCTCTTCCATCTTCTACTTTTTGAATGGCTTTTGACAGTTCTTTTTTACTCCTATGTCCTTTTGTTTGTTTCTTTTTTCTTCTTTCTGTAGCTTGCCTTGAATATCTGCGTCCAGTTTCATCTGCTCTATCACCCTCTTGCTTTCTTCTAGTTCTTCTCTCATTTTCTCTGTTTCTTGATTAACTTTCCTCATCTTTCTTATTTCATTCCTTTGTTGAACTAGCCCATCTTCTTTTCTTATGTCCTCTTCTTGTTTATTTTGCAACTCTTGCCTCAGCTCTCTTACTAATTTCAACAGATCCTCTCTTTTACCAATGCATTGATTGCATATCCATTGTAGATGCTCTTCTTCTTCTTCTTCTTCTTCTTCTTCTTCTTCTTCTGTTTCATCTTCTAACTTCTCCCATTTCTTAATTATCTCATGAATCTTTCCGATCTTCTCACCACACTTTTTACTGGCATGATACCACTTCTGCCTATGGTCACATTGTACTGCTTTTTCTTTTTCTGCGACTATTCGTTGACACTTTCCACAGGTATTATCTTCTTTCTTTTCTTCCTGTTTCGCATCATCAGTCCTTTTCTCTTTATCTATGCTGTTGGTCACAGATGGTTTTAAGATAAACTTTTTTCCCTCATTTTCGCTGTCGACTAAGTCTGTCAAACCCATAGAGATAGGATATAAGATACACTAGAGTGCGCACTCCAATTGACGCATCGATACAAAAGTTGAAGCATTGGCGGCCATCTTGTTGGAGGCTCGCGGACGAAATTTACGGTCTGAAGCTTTATAATTCAAATGTAAAATACGTGGATATTATTATAGCTGAAGATCAAATAAATACTCAAATGTTCCTCAAATCATGGTCGGTTCAACATATTAAAGTTTTATTGGTGGATCGAATGTATTACTACCATTTCCAGAAGACCATATTTTGCTGTGGAGTGCTATATGAAAACAGTGGCCTTGGCATTTTGCGATACGAAGTACGGGCGAATTTGTTTTTTACGAACGACGCCCAAACTAGGTAAATTAGATATCAATTGATACGCAATGATCTCCTGAGTATGAATCTGCAATAAAATTTGTGCAACACGCCCGCATTCAAAAGTTATGCCCCTTTTATCGGGGGCCTAACACCTACAAATCACCGATCGACAGCAACTAAAGGTGGGCGCAAGTAAAATATTGCTAAAATCTTTTAAATGCAGAGGTCTTTTGTGAATATTATTGCAGATTCATACTCAGGAGGTCACTTCCGATCGATTGATATTTAATTTACCCTATTTGGGGGCAGTCGGTAAATGGAAATCCGTCTTTCTAAAAATAGTAGTAATACATTCGATCCAACAACAAAACTTCAATATATTGAACCGACTATGATATTATGAAGGTTCCGATCTTTATTTGAGGTTAAACAATCGTAATATCCACGTAATTCTTGTTCAAAATATAAGGGTTCAGACCGTGAAATTCTGAAATGAGCCTCCAACAAGATGGCGTCCAAACTGCGTCACCGCCCGGGGCCTGGTTCGCACTCTAGTGTATATTATATCCTATCTCTATGGTCAAACCTACTTGTCCTTCGTCATCATTTTCTCTTCCGTTAATTTCCTGCTCCGATACTTGACACTCTCCCCAGCACTATCACTGTCATCCTTCATTTCATTTTTGGTATTCATTGATCTCTTTGTTCTTCTCCTCTTCTATCTTGTTTTTTTCTTCCTTTCCTTCTATGTAATCCCTTGCTTCCCTCTCTGTTGTAAGCGATTTATATAATGCTCCTGGGTATCCATTAATATGCTTCTGACATTCTTTCCATGTCTTATATATTCTTGGTTTCACCCCGACTTTTACTGCGTAGAACCTTTCTTTAACTTTGGTTGGCTTTTTCCTACCATCTCTGCCCCCCTTGCGAGCATATTGCGAGCTTTTCTTGGTGATTCTTGTTCACTGTTTATCCTTGTCTCTAATGTCTTGTTTTCTTGATGATCCTTTTAAAGATTTGCAAAAAGATCAAATTTTTTCAAGGTTTCGTTTTGTTGTATATAAAATAAACTTGTGATTCTGTTATTATGACATAGCCCTGGCTTCTCTTCATAGTTACAATTTCGGAGCCAACTTGTTTTCTTTCCATAGTTACAAAAATTCAAAGTACAGCCAGAGTAAATCACATGTTTATCTTGAAGAAGATTTGGATACTTAGCAGGAATGTTCTTGTTTCTATAAACAACTTTTGAATGATAGTATTTATTGACAGGGTTTTTGAAGCAGTTGTGAACAGTAAATTTCTAAACACTTTCATGCAGTTCCTTTCTTTATGGCTCTGTGTATTCTTTATGGCTCTGTGACACCTGGAACCAACCAGCGAATTGTGTTCTTGTGTTTTTTGCATCCACCTTGCCTTGAAATACACTCCCGTTCAAAATATATTGGGACACTTCGATAAAAGAATCATGGCGTTGCGTTTTCAACGTTTTGTTAAGGAAAATTGCCCTAATATGTGCGACCCTCTCTTTGAGAAAACGTAGTCTAAGCAATCTTAAAAATACTCATAATTAACAAGAAATGCTTCAACTTTTGAATTATAACTTAAAAAACATCCGATTTGTTCAATTTTAATGATTTTATCGATGAAATATTGACATGACCTGAATGGCCTGTCCATAAAAATGGTCATAAAATATAGTTTATGGCCATAAGACGGAGATATGGCCATAAGACGGAAATATGGGGGTAACTAAGGGTAAAACATGGCACTTCATGAAAACTCGTATAATTCGAACTTTCCGTAATTCGAGCAAATTTGGATTCCCCATGGAAGGTTCGAATTAGACAGAGTTGACTGTACGTGGTGACCTTGAGCTGAGGCGTGACATGTGAGTCAAGTCCTCATATTTTGGTTGTTTGGTTTGTACCTATGTCATGTGAATATCAAAGCAATAATGACAATAATAGTTGTTGCTGAACTAGAAATTAACTTGAAAACTCTTTTGAGGGCATTTTTGCTTCATTTGTACATCTTCTTTTCTTTTCTGTTGATCATGCATTCAAAGACATTTTTTATATTTCTTGTATTTGCCATTGCAAATTTTTAATCTTGGCCAAATATGGTAGGAAAATTTCAGTTTTCTTCCTTTCTCAATTTTCTTCCCTTCTGCAACTAGCGTAGGAATGTTCATTTTCTGTCATTTTATTATTTTGTGCGACTTTGGGATACTAAATATTGTGTTTTTTTTAAGTAAGTATGTATAACATTGAAAAAAAAGAATCTGTAGTTTATAAAGACTTTCTATTTTGAGAGATGAACTTCACGGTTATATGAAATTGCCCCCTCCCTGTTTTTTTGTGCCCACATCCCTCTTGCTTATTACATTTTGCAGCAGTAAAAAAATTATTTTGCATTAAATGAAAACAAAGATGAAGTTGGATCCTCTAATAACTACGTTTTATGTCAGCGACATATATACAACCTATAGTGCATGGTGTTGAAACCACACAATTCTTTATTTCCAGCTTCAAATTTTCTGTTGTCAAATGGCAAGTTGCTCGTACCATGCCTCTCACACGTTTTTGGAATGTGGAAATGTTGTGTCCCTATGCTTAAGCGCACGCGCAGGGACTCTTTCCCATGCTGCCTCGTAGATATCTTTATATTGTTCCAAATACATGGCAAAATTACGTAATCAATGAGTTGCAATTTTGTGAACACATAACTGTGATGTTCGATGCTCGGCAAGCTGATTGCAAAGTGATCATCGTCGGACTTTGGCTTGCAGAAGAATTTATACAGTGCACCTTTAACAGCACCTATTCCATAATCAGTTGTCCCTTTTTGCAACATCTGTTCCAATTCGTCCCAGAACGTGCTTATCAATCTCTTTTCTTCATACGTTGCCAGAAAACCATATCTTTCATTTGCTCCTTATTACTTTATCTCAGCTTTGAATTTTCCTTTTCCTTGGGTAGATTCCTGCATCGAATCTCTGATCACGATGCATTTTACTGACGGATAGATGGAAGCCCCCGCCCAATAGTTGATTTTCTGCCTTTATAGGGATAACCATTTCATCTTTAGGCTAGCTTGCAACATGTTATTGTATTCAACCGTTATACGATCTTGCTGAACATTTGCAAAAAATTAAAAAGTAAAATTTACAAATAAAACCAGGTCATGCTAAACCAACACAGCACGTTTCATGTAGCCACATGTGGTCGCGTCTACTGCATCCATGTCTCACCAGGTTGTGAATCATGCTGGCATCCATTGCAAAATAGGCACTGGCAATCTGTCATATTAACTTTTCCACGTTCCTGTACTTTTTTTGCTTTCTTTGGTTTCTCTTTTCCTTTGCTGTATTGCAATTTTCATAATTTTTGACTGCACTTTGAGATTTTGATCTTTTTTTGCTGGCTTGTTCCTCTTTTCTTATCACTTTCTAGCAATCTTTTTTTGAGTGGTGTGCTTGTGAGAATTTCTGATTCTTCACTTCTTTTTTTTGTTTTTCTCTAAATTATCTAGCACTTTCATTATTTCTTTAAAACTGATATCCTTTAAGAAACTGCTTATATCAGGTGAGCTTTGTGTGTGATGGACTTGTCTCTTGGGTCAATACTTTGAATGAGGTTCAATTTCCTTTGTAAATTTTGGTTGACTTTCAGCTTGCTTTATAGTCATTTAATCTTGACCAGACAGAAAGTCAGATATCTATATCTTTGTTAAATGGAACTATTCCTGTACAGCGAAAACCATTAAAAGCATTTTCAATTGTAGCAGCCTTTGCATAAGCTGCAATGAAAAGAAAAATAGAGACAAGTTGTCAAATATAATGCTCAGCGATAACAATTCAACTAAATTGATTTAATGTCCACGTCGGGCAGTATAACATTTCCCCTCACCAGAACCTGCCATTCTGAAACATAGCATGAGAGATTCCCATTGGTCAATTATTTTTTTATGTATTCATATCGATTCCTCCATCTTGTTGCACTTAACTGCAGAAGTTTTTTTGCGATTTCGTCTATTATGGAGCTCTTTGTACTGTATGAGGCGTTTTGTGCTGTGTGAGAACCAGTTTTATGATTCCCTCACCATGAAGTTAATATGAGCTGGCATGACTTCAACTGCATCGCTGGCCGCGAGTTGTAGGCTGATGCACACACATTTGAACATGACGATTTCTGGGACCAAGTTTTTATAATAGGTAGGCACACTGTGGTGAATCCTTACCATTGTGCTGTACCCATCAGTGCCGATACCAATACGTTTTTCAAGACTTAGGGTCCTTTTTATGGCGGCTCCTAAATTTCATTTCATTTCAAAAAGTTGGTAACTACATAGTAATATAGAAATTCATTTAAAACTTATACTAATTTAAACCAACTGGCAAATTTAAATTTAAAAACTTGATTACAAAAAACTAATAAAAAAATCATCAACAATAATTTATCTTTATCTTAGCCTATGCGCAAATATGGCATCACAATTTTTGCCATCCCCGGTGGTATTTCTTTCTTAAATTTTGAATTGTGTTGACCCTTTTTACATTGTCCCCGAGTATATCCATAGCAAACTTCCTTTAAATGAAAAGTGAGCTTGTTCCAAACATTAGAGACTTGCGGCTGGAGCTTACACAGATCTTTTTTATGTAAATTGTACGGTAAAATCTTTTTTATCAAGAATTCTGCCATGTATGCAGGATTTAAATTATTCGATGTTTTGTAAATCTCTGTCATAAGGCTTTTTTGGTGTATCGTTTTGCTCCGCTTTTTCTCTAAGAGTTGTTCGAATGTAGATCATACTCATCATATAATACTCTCAGGCCTTTGGTGTGTTTCATTTATCTTAGTATTTGCAAGCTTCGCTGCAAAATAACCAGATTAGGGGGCAATAAGTAAAATTCGATATTACAACAGAGTTAAAGAGGACTTATGACTTTTGTTTTCCCAGGTACGGTCTAACCCTCCGAAAAGCACTTAATTTCTGGTTTACCTTATCACATATTTCTTTGACATGTGTTTCGAAAGTCAATTTTCTATCAATTTTAACACCCAGGAGTTTTACATCTTCGCTTTGTGAAATAAATTTTCCGTTGATATTCAGGCATAATTTGCTGGCACGCTTGTCACCCAGAAATATCATTTGAAATTTACTCGGGTTCGCGCACATTCCGTTTTCTGTAAACCAAGTAAGTAATTTCTGGAGGTCGTTCTCTAGCCTAATCATGGCATCGTCTAATGACTTGCTACATGAATATAGGGTGGCATCATCTGCAAAGTTGCATATTTCAGACTCTAGGTCCAGGAGAAAAATATCATTCATGAAAATGTTGAACAATAATGGTCCAAGTACGGACCCCTGTGGTACTCAAATAGAGATACGCTGAGGGGTGCTACTCTTGGAACCGACTTTAACCCTTTGTGATCTACTTGTCAGGTAGCTGTAAATTAGTTTTAATGCATTTCTTTGAAAGCCGTAAGCGCTCAGCTTTGCAATTAAAAGATCATATGGTATACAATCATATGTTTTTGATAAGTCCATCAGGATAGTACCCACTATGCCAGAGGTATCGAGGCATCTTTTTCCAACTTTCAATAACCCGAACTAGTGCATGCTGGGTAGCTTCTATAACCTTTTCGGAAACCAGATAATAATGGTGATAAGATATTAGCAAAATATTGGTACATTTGTTCAAATTTGATTCGCTCAAGCACTTTTGCAATGGACTGTAGAACGCTAATGGGCATGTAGTTTAATTTTTGGGTGGTATCTTTATTCTTATGGATAGGGGTGACATAAGATTCTTTCAGTATTTCTGGAAAGCAACAGTTGTTTATGGCTGTATTTATACAGTCAGTTAAGTAGAGGCACAGGACATCTTTAGCCTCATCAATAATTTTTGTTGGTATATCCCCACTACTTGATTTATTGGTATCTAGTGCTTTAATTTGATCCATTACATCCCATGGATTTACATGTTCGAAAGAGAAGGTTGAGGTACATGTCCTGTTTTTTATCGCAATTATGATTGCATGCTCTTTGCACTTTTCCGTTGCTCTATCTATCTTTAACTCGAGATCTTTACATTCTAGGTCATCCCTAAATGAAGAATCTAAGCCTAATGAATCTGTAATATTAACGAAATGATCATTAAAACATTCAGCAATCATCTGGTCATCTGATATGATTTCACCCTTTTCAATGAGAATTATTTTATCGGTCATTGGATTACCATTCGAGAACATCGGTTTGACCGTTTTCCAAAATTTTTTATCGTTATCAATAGAATTTGCGTCTAGCAATTGATAAAATTTGCGTTCCGCTTCCCTGTTCATTTGTACCACTTTATTCCGCTGTTTTTTATATTTTTCGCGGTCATTGGCCGTTCCTGATTTATTTGCTCTCTTTTTGAGCCTCGACCTTTTCATTATAGCTCTTCGTATATTCCCATTTATATGTTTTTTATCGTTGCCCCTTACAATCTTTGTTTTCAGAGGGGCATGCTTCTCCATTACGTCAAAAGTAATGGAGTGTAGAGCTGAGTATTCACTCGGGCTGCCTTGTTGTAACTGTATAGGAAGTTCTTGTTGGAAATCATTCGTGTTAAATTTAGAATAATCGCGATGTTTAATTACTTTCGGGGGAAGTTTTACTAACGTTGTCTTAAATATTGTTTATATCAGATGATGATCGCTGATTCCAGTCTCGTAAGACTTGCTTTTCAAAAAAAAGTGGTTCTTAGTTGTGAGCAGTAGGTCAATGCATCTACCCTTTGTAGTTTTGATGGATGTTGGTCCTTTATGGAGACTATATAATTGATACATATCAAGCAGTGGTGCAATGCCCTTTTCTTGCACTTCCATGCTAAAATCCCCTAATATTAGAACATTTTCTCATGCCTTTCCGAAACCGTCAACGATATTTGAAATATTATCAACAAAGTATTTTGGGTCTTGGGTAGGTTTCTTATATATGGGTAGTATCAACCATTTTGTTTTCCTGAAATTTATTTCTATTGGTATTACTTGAATATCTTTGGGAATCCTAATACCCTCAAGTTTTTTACTTATGATATGATGTCCTCCCTCATGTAGACTAAAAGTCCACCGCTATTTTCAGAAATATTTAATCTACAGGGTGGTTTAAAACCAGTTATATAGAACTGGTCATTTGGAAAAGATGAATTTAGCTTCGTTTCAGCGATGATCAGTATGTCACTTTTTTCTTTTACCATGTATGAGAAGTCTTCAAACTTGTTCCTAATTGAGTTGATATTTACGTAACCTATTATAATGTTCTTTGGATGTTTCAGACGATTTTTTCATCTCTTCCCATCAATCAGTCTCAGTTTCGTTTACCCTATTGTTTGGTTCTATATAGCCGGAACATTGGCCTATCTCGTTATTGTCGTTATTGTAGTAATTGAGGCCACACTTTATAGCCTGTTCACTATTTTGAACAGGTATAGCTACAGGCATTTCTGTAGTAGAAGGGTGATCTACAAAATTACTTGGGATGTCATCTACTCTTCAATATTTATCAAAAATTTTAAAAAATTTTGTGCCGACATTGTGTCCCCTTTTCTATTTAGGTGAAGTTTACACGAGGATAAGTCGATATTATTGTTATCTATTAATCGAATACCGTTTCCTTCAGCCAAGGTCTGGATGCATTTATTAAGATTCGTGACTTCTTTTTTTGTCCCAACTCGGTCAATCCTTATAGTTTCTGATGATAGCCCAACATTCGTTTGTCTCTCCGATTCAGGTATAATTGGCTTCAAATTCTTGATTGTATCCATTTCCTCTTTACTTGTGATGTCATTTGTTCCACAGTGTATTGTCACGCAGTCTGGCTTTCTCCTGATTAGTGGTTTTATGTGATCGCTGATGTCCGCACTCGTCGCTCCACTATGTGCTCTCACTTTAACATTGACCTCTGATGTGGCGGAAGCACTGAGAACAGTCTGCTAAAAGTTTGAGCTTGCAAATAGATTAAGCATGGTCAGTTTAGCGTAGAGGACTGACAATTTGACGATATTGTTCCTCAACTGTTGTGATATCTCCGGCGATATGAAGCATCGGCAAAGAAGTCAACAAAGGATGATCCATTGGAGACAGGATTGCTGTTGGACAGAGATGATACAATCCTTGAAAAATATTTTCGTTGTCGGGCAACCTCTTCTCCACTTAGTCTTAGAGCTCGACCTGGAAGCTTTTGCATCGCGTTGACATCTCTTTGATGTTTGCTTTGGCGATGTTGCTGTACCCAATATTAGCCAAGTATTTCTTCATTTCCATCAAGTACTTCGCTGATTGTCCCCACCGAAGCCATAAAATCTGTCACGTAAGGACTTATGTAGACAAAAAAGCAGTTGCACAATTTCTTCAGGGTCTGCATTTGTCGACTGAAAGACTGCATTCACTTTCTCGAACTCTGTGACTACAGGTGACAGAAAATGAAAGTATAGTAATTGATTGGGTCGTTCAGCATGCTTAAAATCATTCTTGCCTTATATCCCATATCCGATTTAAGGTTTGGCTCCTCCACCAGAAATAGGCCTTATTTCTTCCCAATTGACCAAAATATTATATGTTATTTTTTCCTCGCACTAGCCAACGAGTTGCAGACACCTTCGACAAGGGCTTATCAGCAGCTTCCCCGTTTGGGTCCACCACACTCAGCAATTGTTTAAATGACTCTTTCCTTACGATACTTTTTGAAAACCACTTCGGTACTTCTTTAAGAAAAAAGCCAAGGTTTGTAGGCATTTTCTCGAATGGCTGTTGTGAGCATAATGCTAGTCAATGCCAAATGCATTTCATTTTTGTGCAGTTTGGTGACGCTGAGTGTATTCTGGACAACACTAGATTTCCTTCCCCCGTCATAATCGATGCTCCATCACTCGCAAATGCAAAGCAATGTGCCAAATCCAGCCCAACTTCGTCAATAGCACTGCGAACCCTTTCCCCTTGACATCTTCTTTAAGTTCATCTTTAATGGCTGGTGATATGACTTTCGACAGTAACTGGCTGTATTTTGTTCGATGGAGGTGAATTTCACTGATTATGCTACCTTTGCCGTGCTCCACCATTATCTCACCAAGATGATCAACAACCATTATTTCTGAATGGCAGGCAATCCCAACAGCAACCTGTGTCTCAGCTTTCTTTATTGCATCTGTTGTTCCAGGCTCCAGTCTTTTCTCAAAGACCAATGGTCGCATTTGTTTGCTCCTTCGTACCTTGCTGTTGTGTTTTTGGGTCGACTCATGTTTTGAAATTGACCATAATTTTGGTTGAAGTGTCTTCCTGCACAACTTTCAATATGCATTATCTTTACCATCCAAAGACTGTGATAGCCAGATATGCTGCTTTTCCGAACTCTTTTTATATTTTCTGGCAGAATCGTAACTGCACTTCCACTTAGAAGCCATAGAAACGCTTTTCTGTAGTTCTGAATATTTCTGTAACACCGGGCCATGAGATAATTACGTTGTAACTGGTTTTCCTTTGATCAATTAAAGAGATGAAACTTTAGAATTTGATGAATTTGTGGCGGAGACTATTATTTATGACAAAATTTCTCAATTAGTGTAATGATGGCGCCAACTACGCTTGGTGCCTATCATCATACTTTTAGTTAATATTTTATCCTTTTGAATGTTTGTATGTGCTAATTTGTAATCTCGATTTCTTGCGTTGTAACTGTGTTTGTTGATTGAGAAAAGTCAGAGTTATTGATAATAATTGTGTATGTTTATAAAATGATTTAGTTTTTGAATTGATTGAAAAGAGTTGGTCGCATATATTCGTTGTGTTTTCTGACTCATTGCTTGGAACCCGAACACGCCACATTAGGTCAGATTTACCATGGAGACCAAACCAATTTTTCAGGAGCCAAACAAGTTCCAATTAGGCCAGATTTTTGAAATCGGGATTCCAAATAGGCGAAATGATAACCCTAGAAAGCCTCTTTGGCGTTGCAGACTGGGCTCTCACCTTTAACGATTTTTCGTTAAATTAAGGAATTTTGGAGATTTTTATGGAATTTAAGTTTTTGATGATTTTGTAAGGAATTTTCCAAATTAAGAAATAAAACACGAAATACTAAATAATAAGTTAAACAGAGCAAAACTACACAATGCAAATGCTTGCAGTGCTTTAAAAGTGTCAATCTTCGGCAATTTTAGAAAGTTTGTTTTTAACAATTTAATTGTGACAGCTTTTTACTTTCTTCACCAGTTGTAATAGCAAACGATCCCACTTGATTTGGTGTGCATGAATTCTCATTGCCTTCAAGCTTTAAACTTGCATGAGGCATCACTGCTTCCAGGCCTAGGGGCAACTAGGCAGGCTTTGAATGCAGAGTCTGAATGCCATTCAGTGCGAAACTTCTGTGTGTACGTCTTTTTAGGAAGAGTACGTCTTTTTTCGGCGGAGTTAAACATTCGTCATTAGAAGAAACATTTGCCTTTTTTCAACAACACGCTCAGAAACAGACCAGATATTTTAGCATTGAAAATATAATAGCACTACCAGAAAAGATATAACTTTAGATAACATTCAGTTTGAGGTGTTCGACTGGTCAAGAATCTAAATCTGAGACTGTAGCTAATAAAGCTTTACAAATTTACATAGGTATACATTTTGCTGCCCTGATTTCAAATATGCAATCAGAATTTGTGTATCTCAATCTGTTATAATCGGAAAGTAACAAGAATAGGTGAAAATGTGCCATTGTTAGCACATGCAAATTTGTTTTATCTTTTATGATAGGTGCATTTGGTATCAACCAAAATGCAGCTGAAGTGCCAAGGAGTGCAACTATCTACTTGATTTCGCTGTATCTATGATATCAACTTCATAAATGCAAATTGAAGGTCAAATATGTAAATTTGTTTATTTTCGTCAAATGAAGTTCAAGTTCATGCTGATGAACTTCAAGACATGTTTGCTCGTAATTGGGGGCAAGATGAGACACATAAGAAAAGAATGTTATTTTTCTCAAGTTAAATACTTTCAACAAAAGTATAACTAATGCAAACCAATCAAATATGTGAAGTAGTAAGATTAACATAAATTATTGAAGTTTAACATAATGTGCAGAAAAATTGTGGTTTAGGTTAAGTGGTCAAATGTCTCATCTTGTCCGACTGTTGTGGCAAGGTGAGACAGCCTTAAAAATACTTCGTTTAGTCAATAGAAGTGATTCAATTTTTTTCAGGCATGATAAATTGTTTTATTAACTTGAAAAACACAAGAATAATTTAACATTCAAGACAACACCGTTTTATCGGAACACACCATGCTGGCAACAGGAAAAAAGTTAAATTCAGTCAGTCAAGTTTTAAAAACACTATACATTTCAATTAGGCAATACAAAAATCACACTCGAAGTCCGTTATCGACTTTAACGAGCAACAGTTTTCATGATACCAAACAGAACACTTCATACACTGGATCCAGTCTTTGCCAGGAAGAGACTCCAGCCATCCAGCATGGCAAACGAAACACTTATAGTCAGAGCTTGTTTTCTTTTTTGCTTTCCCTTTTCTTGTTTTCTCGCAATCTTCTTTGATGCTGTTGGTTTCCTTTTACCACCCTTTACTTGCTTCTGTTTACTTTTCTTTTCTGCCTCTTGGAGACTCCTTTTGTAGGGGGAGCTTGTTATTATTTGAGACTCCTCACTCCGCTCTTTTCCTTATTTTGCTACAATTTTAGGAACCGACAAAATCTTGTCGAATGATAGCAAAGGCTCAGGATCAGAGGTACTTGCAGTTGATGTTATTACAAATAAATCTAGTGATTCATTGGATGGACCAGGAGTTGGTTCCATTGTTGTGGCTTGGTGTTGATTCTGGGTAGCTTCTATTCGTTGATTAGATGGACCAGAATTGGGTTCCATTGTGGCAACTCGATCTTCCGTAGAACCAGCTTCTCTTGGGTCCTGCAGGTATTCTGAATCAGGAGTGTTGTCAGAGTTGAATTGGTGAATACCTATTGTCTTGAACCCTGACACTGCATTTTGAACTGTTGCCGATTTGAGATCTGCATTTTGAACTGTTGCCGATTATCCACTGTAATTCTTCTGGCAGGGTGTTTACGCAGCCAAGAGTTGCAAGCAACATTGAAACCCGACTCCATACCTTTAAAAAAGCTTGGGTCCAAAGGCTGAAGCTCGTGTGAGGTATGTCGCGGCAATGACAGCAAAAAAGACCATTTTCTTTTGCATAATCAATTAGCTGGGTATTTTTGGTGTGCGCCTTGTGACCATCCAAAATCAGAGGCACTTTTGAATCTTTGCTGCATTTTGTATGCTTCACAAAATGCTTTAAGAACTTGAAGAAAAGATCTGTGTCAACCCAACCACTGTCGGAAACACTACCAATTGTCCCAGTTGGGGCACGCTCAATCATCTCAGGATGGACGCGCGTCCTCTTGAATACCATGAGTGGGGGTGCAAAAGTATCAGTGGCACTAATCGCACAAATAATTGTTGTAATTTGCCCTCTCTCACCACTGGTAACAGATGCCACAACCCGATTTCCTTTCAGTTTTATTACTTTCACAGGCTTGTTCACACATGTTATTTCTGTTTCATCACAGTTAAATATCTGATGTGGCTCAAAATTATGTGTATCTAATAACTCTTGCAAATTTTTGAAATTGTTCTGAACAGAAGTTTTGTTCAGACCAAGTACTCTATTCAGTGCAATTGCCTCTGGTTTCCTCAAAGAAAGTGTTTTCTGCCTTTTTAGAAATCCATCAATAAAGTCTTTTCCTGCCATTTTCTTTTCTTTGTTGAAAGGGTGGTCAAGTTTGTTTTGTTCTGCAAACTCAAAGACAAGTCTCCGAATTTCATTGATGGAAAGGCCATAAAACGATGAATCCGTCTGCTTGATATAATGTGCCAGTTCCTTCTGTTGCTTTTCTGAAAGAACATTTCTGGCTGCAGGAAGAAACTTTCTGTGCAGTTGATCCTCTAATATCGACTTTAATTTTCCTTTCACTCTCCGGTGCAAAGCATCCTTCGGAACAGAAAACACCATTGCTGCTTCCATGGCCTACTTCATTTGAGATTCATCCCAATTTCCTCTCGTTGTTTTCCAGACATAATTTCGTACCATCTAAAAACAATATTTATCCTATTAAACTACACAGTAAACAACATATTTAAGAAATGGACAAAAACACAACTTAAATAAATGACTGGCCTAAACTATCTGTTATTCCACTGGCTAAAAGATACATTTCAAATTCGGAAATCCAATTTTTCCAGCGTATAGCTAGACTTGCACCCAATTCCGCGTCGGGGTTGAACTCTGGCATCGGACGAAGACCAAGAGCTTGGGCCATGCTGCGTGTAAAATTGCGATTATCTCACAGTGAAAACTGAACCGTGTCTCCCTGTCTCCTGCGTTTAAAGGCTCTTGTAAATTTGACTCGTCGCCATTATAATATTCCGTATTGATGCGTAGAAGTAGGAAGCAAGATTTTAAGAACTCAAAGTTACGCCATGCTGTTTTTCATCCTCCATCAATCTACTACTCTCACTACTTCTCACTACGCATGCGTTACATGAATTCTATACATTACGTCATCACTACAGATGATATCGCATCTTGCCCCAACAAACGAAGAGGAACAAAACCTATTTTTTATAAACAACAAATAAAATGGCCACCCAAACAAGCACAGGTAACGTAAATGTTCAAATTGACATTATTCACCACATAAAAATATATAACAAAGGCAAAAATAGGTCTTCCTAATTTAAAAACAATTATGTTTTACCCAAATAAGGAACGATCTGACGTCTTTTGAAAGTGTACTCACCGTTTTGAAATCTTCCTAATCGCAACACACCATCCAAACTCCAACATCATAACACAAAATCAGCTAGGGGAAAGGAAGGAGAAAACACGTGTTTTAATATGATTTAGAGGCCGAGATATCCTAAAGGAAGCTACAGCATAGGTTTATGGGAAAGTGTCTTACCTATATAAAAAATCAGGCATAATCGTTGCACTATGTATGCCACGGGGATCATTTTGGTCACCATATATACATCAAGAATTGGATTCAAGGAAGACATTTTTTGAGCTCACTAAGAATATGAAAAACTTGTTTTGAGAAAATTTAATATAAAGAAAAAAATCAGTTTACAGTTTTCTCAAGCAAACATTCTGATTGAAAACAAGCACCCATTTGCAAATAAAACATTGTGGCGAATGTGTAAATAAACTATCTTACAGTTATTAGTTATTAAAGAGTCCTGCACCATAAGTTTCTTCTTCATTGTGCTAAGATTTTGTAGTTTTTGAGTTATTTATTGACAAAAAAGGGAATTTGGACAAATTCTGTTGAAGAAATCGACGTCAGAATGATGCGGAATCCCAGACACCTTGGCGCACCACGGCTAACAAAAACAACAAACCGGCCAGACCAGTGTTACCACGCTCGACCTGTCGTTTTACCTACTGCGCAGGACATTTCTACCTACTTCCACCTACGTTTGGCGGCTTCGTTTTTCCCCAAAATTCCCTACGTTTTTCAAAATATACCTACGTTTCTACCTACGTTCCCACATGATTTGAACATAATTCTTCAGAGGAAGTCCATTTAAAACAAACAGCGTATATATTGAGTACCATAAAATCTTAACCAACATGAACAGAAGAGTTTATAAACAACATAAGTATTACAAAAATATTACACTAAAGATAGCGAAGTTACAGTTGCACGTTCGTTTGCTGAATATCTTCTTTCATATGAGCTTCTTGCACTTTTATGAAGGCTTGCCAGCCGGTTGTCAACTTTGAAATTGGTTGGAAAGTGTTCGCCGACTTTGACAATTCCTTCTGTTGTGCTGATGGCGAGTTTGTTTCGCAGTTTCGTTTTATTGTTGTTTACTTTCGAAAATGTTCTTTCCACACAAGCGGTACTCTGAGGAAGGGCTGTAATCTGAATCATGAACTCACCAAGAGCTTTGTAAGCTTCTACTTTGCTGAGAAATTTCCAAAATTCAATAATGCTACTGTCCTTCCATTCTTCATTGATAATACTGAAATCAATCAGGAGGGATCTCCATTCTCGATCTATCACTTGAAAATTTGCTTGGGAAAGGCGAGGAAGCTTCAATGCAAGTACTCCTGCGGCGTCTGTTGCAGCCTTTCTGTCAACAATGGTAGCTGGGTGAATGGACTGTACGGCTTTAAGAACAAGATCGGTTATATCAATGCGATTTAAGATCTGATGGACTGCTTCTCTGTACCAGTTGCGGCAACCTGTCAAAAAGCTTTCCCTCTCGTGTGGTACCATTGTCTTTACTGTTTCCTGTGCCAAAATTCCTGGGTATATTTTGTCGAATGGCAACCAGCTATCCTTATCATCAACGTTGATTTTTGTCAAGTCACCTTTAATTCTTTTCATGAACTTGTTACAGTACATACGAATAACACGCTCGATTTCAGGGAGAAACCTATGCAGCTTGAAATCGTCTGCCTGAAAAAGAATATTAAGTCCTGTGAGATCTCCAAGTACGAAATCAACGAATTCAAATGTTGCCTTGATGTAATTCGATTTCAAATGCTACAGAATTTTTCCAGCTTGAAGTGATTTTGTTTCAAAAACTTCTGCAGCGAAGAAGTACTCCAGGGCTTGCCATTGGCTGATGATTCTTGTGACGCATTGCGAAAGTGACAGCCATCGAGTCTGGCAGGGTTTCAAGATCTTATATGGCTCGCAGTCATAAAAATGTTCAAATTTCTCGAAGCTCTTTTTCCTGTTTGGTGAATTCTTAAAATAGTTGTAGATGTCGTGGGTAAGCTGTTCAGCAGTGTTTGAAAGAGTTTCACAGGCATGACCAGCTACAAGATGAAATGAATGGCAGTAGCATTTCAAAACATACAAATCTGGCACAGCAGCTTTCATTTGTGTTAACAGTGAATTGTTCCTCCCTTGCATAAGATTCTCACCATCAGATGCGTAGCCAATTACATCATTCCACTCTATCCCGTCTTCTGCAAAAGTTGTGGCCAAGAGCGCAAACAATGCATCAGCACCTCCTTCTTTCCCGACTGGGAGTAAACGATAAAGTTTTGTTGTTGGCTCACATTTATCATTTACGTACCGTACATTTACACAGAAGGTCTTGTTCATCGTTAAGTCAGTTGCCTTGTCGCAGAGAATTGAAAATCCTCTTGAGCTTTTCATCCCTTCAACCAGCTTCTCCTGAGCATACGGAGTATAGGTTGCATACTAGCATAGGTTGTCAGCAGAAGCACAGTTGTTGCTAGATCTTGGCAACCAGGAGTTGGATGTCAAGAAAAGAGCATTGCAAAGAGTGGAAAAGTTGGATGAGGAAGAAGGAAGAAGCTAAAATGTTTCAAGGGCTTATGCAGCCTAAAATTACATATAGTTTTTTTGCTGAAAAGTATAGAATTCAACATGCTTATCAACATGCCGCAGATAGAATATAAAAAGATTTTGTAGTTTTTGAGTTATTCATTATCAAAATAGGTAATTTGGACAAATTCTGTTGAAGAAATTGAGGTCAGAATGATGCCCAATCCCAGACACCTTCGCGCACCACGGCTAACAATAACAACGAACCGGCCACACTGAAGAAAAACGTCAATATGCAACCTAAAATAGGGAAACAAATACCATTAAAGAGTATTAAAAAAGCATTTCATGGTCGATCATGTATTGTCGGGGAACCCAACAGCGCGAGTTGGACCAACACTAAATTCATCTCTCTCCATGAGTCTCGAAACTCTTCTAAAGACCTGGATTGGACCGTAACAACTGAAGAGACAAAACAGTACAATGAACAAAACTCATATGATTCCATAGAATTAATGTTTAACAGTTGCCAACAATTTATTAAATAACAAATGAACTAACCAATTATCAACATAAGTTTTATTTTCAAAACGGGCCTCCAGCTCTTTCAGAGATAGGCCTTCACAGCCCGATTCTTTATCATCACTGCCGTACCCAGCTCTGGGTCTTCTTGCAAGAGGTTCTCCTTCGTGCGAGTTTCGACTATACGAACTGACTACTGAATAGTCTTCAACTTCTTCGCTATTCTCAAGAAGACTTCCTCTTTCGTTGTCAGAGGAGTTTGTTTTGAGCTACTATTTTCGCCATCCGACATTTTGAAAAGATTTAAGCCAGACACTGTTTCAACACACACAGGTCGGGCAGCTCTTGCTCAGAGAACAATAGTTGAAGAACAATATCTCGGTTCATTCTATCGTCACACTGAACCAAAATCTTGAAAGTTTTATTTTTTGCAAAATGTGTTAAAATTTCTGTTTTTAATTGAAAGCAACGAAAATTGACTCATAATGTGAGGAAAATATCGCGCTTTTAGCCAGGGGTGAGATAATTGAAATCGGCGTCGCCTAAGTTGGGTTGTTAAAAAAACTGTGGCACGCGGCCAAATTTTTCCATACTGACCCCTATAAAAATGATTCACGTGTCATCAAACTGACGTCACAGCTCTTCAACAGACCTCGGTGTGTTTGAGCTTGAAAAAAAGATGCTTATAATCGTCAGAAAACATTCAAAATAGGTTCATAGTGATACTCAGATCTTTTTCTTTCCCTTTATCTCTTTATCTTCTCTTTATCTTTTTATGTCATTTTAGGCTGCATAAGCCCTTTAAATTCTTTCTTCGTTTTTTCCTGCTCCAGATGATGACTTTTCTGCCCTTTCAATTCTCTCTGTCTTTGTCCTTTGAATGTTTAATGAAACTATCATCTGCTTCCATGCCCATGAGTCTGAATAATAAAAGTTTTAATGTGGACCCCATCAAATATTGACAGGCCGGAATGGGATCCTGTGTCTTTTTTCTGGCATATCGTTTTAGGGTGCGTTTACACAGGACCGGTTCCATTTGGAACAGTACCAAAATGAGTACGATTAGGCCTTCCGTTTACACCGGAATGGTCGGAACCGTTCCAAACGGGACTGCTAGCCATACCCAAAAGGAATCGGTTAGAAAAAAGTTCAAATTGGAACCGTTTCATGAAACCGTTCCAAACTGCTCTTGTAAAGGGGTGGAACGGTTCCAAAATGAGTCAAATAGGAAATGAGGCATAAAATCTCGTTACGAGGCATTGTTACTAAAAGACGGAACAACCCAGTAAAAGCCAGAACAACCCAGAACAAGCCAGGAACAAACGCCATCGACAACAAGAAACGTAAACGCACCTTATTGCTATATCTCGCTGGACCTCGTGTAAGAGAGATTTTTTGACATTTATCCGATACAGGGGCGGACGATGACTTTGATAGAGCACTGACAAAGTTGAACGATTACTTTGAACCTCAACGAAACCGTTTATACGAGGTCTACAAATTTCGTCAGGCCTTTCAAGACCCAAGCGAAACAATTTATCAGTACCACACACGTTTACGTGGCCTTGTAGAAACTTGTGCATTTTCGGGTGTGGAATTTGAACTTATTCTGCAAATAGTTTTACACGGAACATCAAGTCATTTTCGAAAGCAAGCTTTAAAAGACCCGAAAATCAAGTTAGGTGACCTTTTATTGCTGGACGCTGTTGTGTTTAGAGTATATCAGAGTCAGACACAGACGCGTGTGAGTTTCATGAATATAACCAATTGAATGAATCCCTTTTACAAGTCAGTAGATAAACAATAAAGTCCATAGGGAGTCCATAGCATCTCTCCTTTTCTTCGCAGGAATAAAGTATTACTGACAATGTTTAAATAACAGAAAATAATACTTATCTAATCAGTTTCTCGTTATTATAAAAATCTAATGAGTATAAACTTCTCCATATAACGTTGGCATTCGTCTGATTCTTTGAGGATATTGATGAACTGCCTCGTGCTCGATTTCGGTCTCGTTTTCATCATCGCTCGATTCAACTTCACTATCGGGTTTAGTAATCTGAATGTTTCCGTCATCGGGTGGATTGTACTTTTTGAAGAATGATCTGTTGCGTGTAACCTCATGGTCTGATCTGGTTGCAGTTATTCTTGTTCCAGCGATCTTTGTCACACGGTACGGATTGGAGTTGAATCTGCTTGTGGTCTTATCTTTTCTCCCTTGTTTTACAAGAACAAGATCTCCTTCCTGGATTCCTGACTTTTTCGTGTGCTGGCGTTGATCGTAGTAAGCTTTTGCTTTGGCTTTAGCTACTTTTTGCTTCATTTTCTTGTAGCTCTTTGTGTTTGTTGACTGGTTTTGTTGTTATGATCATGCTTGGAAGCTTTGTGCGGATTACACGATTGAATAGAAATGTTGCTGGTGGAATTTGCGTTGTACTATGAGGTGTTGTGCGATCCAGTTTTTCCCGTCAATTTTCGATGTTCGAATGAGCTTCTTCAGAGGTCGGTTAAAAGATTCGACTTCTGCGTTTCCTCTTGGCCAAAGGGGTGTGCTTGGTTTAAATTGAATTCCCCATGTCTTCATGTATTGACTGATTTCTTCTCCATTAAAGGGAGGGCCATTGTCACTTACAAATTTAACAGGTATTCCGTGCGTTCCGAAGATTCTGTCGAGTTTTGGTATGATGCACGAAGCTGATGTTGACTTTACGATCTCAACTTCAGGGAAGCACGAATACCTGTCCACGACAGATAGTAGATATTCACCGGATGGAACAGGTCCGAAGAAATCTGCCTTTACCGTGTGCCAAGGTGACTGTGGTAGCGCTTTAGATTGCATTGGTTCCTTGTGGTTTTCTGGTCCTGTGGCTTGGCAGGCTGTACATTTATCGATGAATTCTTTCGTGCATTTGTTGATGTTTGGGAACCATATTTTTTCGCGAATGAGCATCTTGGTTTTTGTCAGACCAGAATGTCCTGGTTGATGGACGAGTTTTATTGCTTTGTTGCGTAATGTTGCTGGCATCACTATGCGAGAGTTTCTGAGAATGATGTTGTCTTTGACCGTTAAGTCTTGGCGAACTGTAGAAATGAAGCTTATTGCGGCTTGAAGTGTAGGATCATTTTGTGTTTCTGTCTCTATTTCATCAATTGTCATAGCCTTCGGGACGGCATTGAGGCTTAGAAAATTTACATATTCCTCCGCAATGGTATCTTGTTCCGGACGGAATGTTGCTGGGTGACGTGACATATAATCGGCCGGGTTTTCTGCTCCTTTCCTGTATTTTACGGTGAAATCGTAATTCTGAAGTCGTAACTGCCATCGTTCGATTCGTGCTGGCGGTTTTGATGCTGGGTTGTTAAAGATGACTTCTAGGGCTTTGTTATCTGTGATGATGTCAAAGTTTTTCGCACCGTATAGAAATAAGTGTAGTCGTTCTACTCCCCATACTAAGGCTAATGCTTCTTTTTCCGTCTGAGAGTACTTCTGTTCGACTGGTGAGAGTGATCTTGAAGCAAATGCAATAATTTTTCTATCTGATGATCCTTGCGTTGACGTTTGGGCTAATATTGCACTTAGTCCAACTGGGCTGGCGTCGCATGTTACTTCAGTGTGTTTGTTGATGTCGAAGTATGCCATGACTGGTTGTGATTGTAACGTATTCTTCAATGTTTCGAAAGTTTTTTCTTGATCTTCTCCCCATTCGAATTTAGCGTTTTTATGAGTGAGCCTCCGCAGCGGTTCTGTGATAGAAGCATAGTTTTCGATAAACTTGGAACAATACTGAGACATGCTCATCAAGCTTCTTATTTCGTGAACATTTTGTGGTGTATGTATGTCTACAAAGTCTTGAATGAGACTCGGATCTGGGCTCACTCCTTCTTTTTGGAAAACAAGTCCATAGAATTTCAGTCGTGTTTTGTTGAAACGGCATTTTTCTTTGTTTAGGGTGATTCCCTTTTCCTCAAAGCGTTGTAGAACTGCAGCGAGTGCTTTGTTGTGTTCTTCCTGAGATTTACCCCATATGATGACGTCGTCTGACATGTTTCTTGTATTTTCGATGTCTTGAATAGTTTGAGATATTGCGTTTTGGAAGATTTCTGCAGCTGAATTTACCCCGAAACAGAGCTTCTTATAACGTCTCAAGCCTTTGTGTGTTGAAAACGTGGTGAGATTTCTGGATTCTTCTGCCAGGGTTAGCTGATGGTAACCTTGTTTCAGGTCCAGTTTTGAAAATATCGATGCACCATGCAGGTCGGTAATGAGTTCCTCTGTTGTTGGCATAGGGTGTCTAGTGCGTTCTATTAGAAAGTTTCCGAAACACGACCTATCTCAAGACGACGCCCGTTGCAGGTCTGGTGCGAGGACAGTCGTCGTTCTCATCAAATTTTGTTTCCGAAAATGCAACCTTTGTTAGGACGACCTATCTTTTGCGCCAACATTCAAAAGGTTTCTCGAAATAAAAGGAAACTCTCACAATAGTGATGTGATGTTAAATTTATACGACAATAACATTTCTGATGTTCATGATCTGTTATTGCTTCATAATCATAAATTTAATCAACGAAATTTGCACTGCATCAGTCATATTATTGGTACAATACGAAAAATTTGATTTGACGACAGTACGAAAGTGGAGTTCAGGTTCAGGAAAGAAAAAAATGTATGCTCTTCTTTGTCTGTTCCAATTTCCAGAAGTCTTCAGGGGCAGCAAAGGAATTGTTTGTGATGCTGTGAAAGCTCTGTGTATTTGCCCGAAAAGATTCACACATATTCACGATTTGCTAGGCCAGTGTCTCAAAGCGGAAGCATGCGATGAAATTTCCGTGGAAACAGTTGACAAAATAAAACTGTGTTTAAAAGGCGTATTTTTCCATGTTAGAGAGTGATTTCACCTCGAAATGATAGATCGAATGTTGAATTTCCATAAACTATAAAAATGAATTCGATTTAAAACTTACAAGTTTGAAATAATTTGCCTCAATCACCGGTCTTCATGACGACCGATGTTTTTGCAAAAGTGTGTAAGGATTTTAATCAAGACGCCCGATGACATTGGGGGATAGCCCGGGCCGCGCTCGTGCAAGACCTCCAACGGGCGTCTTACTGACATAGGTCGTGTTTCGGAAACAGTCTATTGAAGTGAGTAGGAGAGGAAGTGGGCGTCCTGGCCCACCTGGCCCACGCATGCGCAGTAGAATTTTTTATTTTATTTTAGTGTTAAGATCACGTATGCGCGAGAGTCTTCGAGAATTGAAAAGAGCATGAACAGTAAAAAATAATCGAAAACGATAACGGGAAGGTTGTGGAAAGTTAGTTTGAAGTTGCAAAACATCGCCAAAGCTGATAAAAAACCCATAAAAAGGCTAATAACTAAAAAACGGTTTGGTTTATGAAAAAGATTTTTACACCAATGAAAAGAAAATCTCTTGATTATATTGAATGAATTATTTCATATTTTTCATGCATTTATAAGATGATAAGAATTTGTTAAGTAAATCGCAAGAAAACAGAAAAATATTGAGGAACTGGCAAATTCACGATCTCGGCTCAAGATTGAATTCAAAGAACCAATCAGAAACTTTCGAATGCGACGTTCGAATGTACGCGTCAAATCTCTGTCATGAGAAATGGGAAATCAGAAATTTCTAGAACTTTTCCGAGGGGAAATCCCCTGACGTCACATTGAAAGATTTTTCTAGAAACAGAAAATCTCTGCAATCTGATTGGCTGATAGCCAAGATTTCGAGTCACTTTAAAACAAAACTTGAAATGGACATTATTCAAAACAAAATGTGCAAGCTGTTGAAGAAACTATTTTAACACGTTTCAAGAAGAAAGACGCCATGAAAAAGAGGCCATTTTCTGCATTAGCAAACAATAATATCTAAACCTTTTTATAAGCATTGTTATATTCTACTATATGGAAATGCTGGAGTACTATTAAATACAAGTTCATTCACAGCAGCATCCTCAGAATCACTAGCTTCCTCTTCTTCGTCATTCTTTGCTTGACGTATGATGAGATATTTTCTTTTCTCAATAGCATAATCTAAGGCCTCTTGCATATCCATATCATCTTCCCTCTGTGCTTTTTGCATCGTTGCTATAACTGCAGTTACAACAGCATCATTTTCGAAACTTCTATTATATAAAATCTACGTTTGAAAACTTGCAATATGTTTTCATCTTCATCCACTTCCTTACGCATAGAAGGCCATACATTCCCTAAAGGAAGATCCTCATCAGTGTTGACAGTTTCATCATTATCATGATCACTTTCAACTTCTATCTCATGATCTGAGTCAGACTCTTCACTGCTCTCCTCGTGCATCTCTTCTTCATGTCGTGTAACATTACTTTTATACTTGGAAGAAAATTCACATTGATCACATTTATACTGACTCATGGCTAGCTGTTGACTTATAATTACCAACTAACTCTTAAATCCCTGAATTCTAGAGTCTCAACTCGCTTGATTTTATAGATAAGTTCCTCCATTCAATATGATACGGGAGAGGGACTGAATGATATTTCCGAATAAACAGAACTTAATCTTTGGATAATGCTAACTAATCCTGATTAATGACTACTCCATTCTAGCTAATCATTCCTAGTCATTACCTTCTCAATACTTGATCCTCAATACATCCTTGATTATCATTCCTAATCATTACCTGATCATTAGTTGATCCTTCACTGATCCTTACTAATCGTTACCAATCATACCTATTCATTACCTGATCATCAGTAGATCCTTAACTGATCCTTGATAATCCTCACCGTCACTACTGATCATCAGTTGATCTTTAACTAATCCTCACTAATCCTAACTAATCATTCCTAATCATTACCTTATCATTACTTGATCCTTAACTGATCCTTTCTAATCCTAACTAATCATTCCTAATCATTACCTTATCATTACTTGATCCTTAACTGATCCTCACTAATCCTAACTAATCACCCCTAATCATTACCTTATCATTACTTGATCCTTAACTGATCCTCACTAATCCTAACCAATCATATTTAATCATTCCTAATCATTACCTTATCATTACTTGATCCTTAACAGATCCTTCTAATCCTAACTATTCATTACTAATCATAGCTAGTCATTACATAATCATTAGTTGATCTTTAACTGATCCTGGCTTTATCCATTCAACATTTATCCTTACTAATCCTGACTAATAATTTCTTATCATAACCCAATCCTTATTAATCCTTGCCTAGATTTTATTAATCTTCAGCAGTACTGTGGAGGGTGTTCAGTCGGGATCAACTGAAGATTAATAAAATATAGGCAAGGATTAATAAGGATTGGGTTATGATAAGAAATTATTAGTCAGGATTAGTAAGGATAAATGTTGAATGGATAAAGCCAGGATCAGTTAAAGATCAACTAATGATTATTTAATGACTAGCTATGATTAGTAATGAATAGTTAGGATTAGAAGGATCTGTTAAGGATCAACTAATGATTATTTAATGACTAGCTATGATTAGTAATGAATAGTTAGGATTAGAAGGATCTGTTAAGGATCAACTAATGATGAGGTAATGATTAAGAATGATTAGTAAGGATTCGTAAGGATTCTTAAGGATTAGTTAAGGAACAACTAAGGATCAGGTAGTGATTAGGAATGATTGGCTAGGATTATCAAGGATCAGTAAAAGATCTACTGATGATCAGGTAATGATTATGTATGATTGGTAAGGATTGGTGAGGATCAGCTAAGGATCAACTGATGACCTGCTAATAATTAAGAATGATTAGTAAGGATTTAAGGATCAACTGATGATCTGCTAATGATTAAGTATGATTGGTTAGGATTGGTAAGGATCAGTTAAGGATCAAATAATGATAAGGTAATGATTAGGAATGGTTAGTAATGAATAGTTTGGATTAGTAAGGATCAGTTAAGGATCAAGTAATGATAAGGTAATGATTAGGAATGATTAGTTAGGATTAGAAAGGATCAGTTAAGGATCAAGTAATGATAAGGTAATGATTAGGGATGATTAGTTAGGATTAGTGAGGATCAGTTAAGGATCAAGTAATGATAAGGTAATGATTAGGGATGATTAGTTAGGACTAGTGAGGATCATTTAAGGATCAAGTAATGATAAGGTAATGATTAGGAATGATTAGTTAGGATTAATGAGGATCAGTTAAGGATCAAGTAATGATAAGGTAATGATTAGGAATGATTAGTTAGGATTAGAAAGGATCAGTTAAGGATCAAGTAATGATAAGGTAATGATTAGGATGATTAGTTAGATTAGTGAGGATCATTAAGGATCAAGTAATGATAAGGTAATGATTAGGATGATTAGTTAGGATTAATGAGGATCAGTTAAGGATCAAGTAATGATAGGTAATGATTAGGTGATTAGAATATAGGATCATTAAAAAAATATAAGTAATGATTAGGGATGATTAGCTAGAATGGAGTAGTCATTAATCAGGATTAGTTAGCGTTATCCAAGAATTAAGTTCTGTTTATTCGGAAATATCATTCAGTCCCTCTCCCGTATCATATTGAATGGAGGAACTTATCTATAAAATCAAGCGAGTTGAGACTCTAGAATTCAGGGATTTAAGAGTTAGTTGGTAATTATAAGTAAACAGCTAGCCATGAATCAGTATAAATGTGATCAATGTGAATTTTCTTCCAAGTATAAAAGTAATGTTACACGACATGAAGAAGAGATGCACGAGGAGAGCAGTGAAGAGTCTGACTCAGATGATGAGATAGAAGTTGAAAGTGATCATGATAATGATGAAACTGTCAACACTGATGAGGATCTTCCTTTAGGGAATGTATGGCCTTCTATGCGTAAGGAAGTGGATGAAGATGAAAACATATTGCAAGTTTTCAAACGTAGATTTTTATATAATAGAAGTTTTGAAAATGATGCTGTTGTAACTGCAGTTATAGCAACGATGCAAAAAGCACAGAGGGAAGATGATATGGATATGCAAGAGGCCTTAGATTATGCTATTGAGAAAAGAAAATATCTCATCATACGTCAAGCAAAGAATGACGAAGAAGAAGAAGCTAGTGATTCTGAGGATGCTGCTGTGAATGAACTTGTATTTAATAGTACTCCAGCATTTCCATATAGTAGGATATAACAATGCTTATAAAAAGGTTTAGATATTATTGTTTGCTAATGCAGAAAATGGCCTCTTTTTCATGGCGTCTTTCTTCTTGAAACGTGTTAAAATAGTTTCTTCAACAGCTTGCACATTTTGTTTTGAATAATGTCCATTTCAAGTTTTGTTTTAAAGTGACTCGAAATCTTGGCTATCAGCCAATCAGATTGCAGAGATTTTCTGTTTCTAGAAAAATCTTTCAATGTGACGTCAGGGGATTTCCCCTCGGAAAAGTTCTAGAAATTTCTGATTTCCCATTTCTCATGACAGAGATTTGACGCGTACATTCGAACGTCGCATTCGAAAGTTTCTGATTGGTTTTTTGAATTCAATCTCGAGCCGAGAACGTGAATTTGCCAGTTCCTCAATATTTTTCTGTTTTCTTGCGATTTACTTAACAAATTCTTATCATCTTATAAGTGCATGAAATTATGAAATAATTCATTCAATATAATCAAGAGATTTTCTTTTTATTGGTGTAAAAATCTTTTTCATAAACAAAACCGTTTTTTAGTTATTAAGCTTTTTATGGGTTTTTTATCAGCTTTGGCGATGTTTTGCAACTTCAAACTAACTTTCCACAACCTTCCCGTTATCGTTTTCGATTATTTTTTACTGTTCATGCTCTTTTCAATTCTCGAAGACTCTCGCGCATGCGTGATCTTAACACTAAAATAAAATAAAAAATTCTACTGCGCATGCGTGGGCCAGGTGGGCCAGGACGCCCACTTCCTCTCCTACTGAAGTGTTTGGAAGACGCATATCAACGCATATTTTGATGTCATCAGTGTTTTTCTTTGGGGTTATCACCAAAGGACTTACCCAATTCGTCGCTCCTTCCACGTGCTCGATAATGTCATCTTTCTCCAGGCGGTCCAATTCATTTTCAACTTTTTTCCTGATGTGAAAGGGTATCCGACGTTGCGGTTGAACGACTGGCTTCACATTCGGATTTGTGTGTAATTTGACCTAAAGATTTTTCAAAGTTCCTACTCCTTTGAAAACATTGCTGGGTTTGTCTAGTAAGTGAATGACGTATTCTTCTGACTGGATGTTGACGGCTGGGTCATGTGGGTTTGGCTTCTTTTGTTCTTCCTTTGTTTCCTTTTCTTGCACGTGATTGATGTTGATCTTGATAAGATTCAATTTTTCAGCTGTTGTTGAGCTGAGGAGGTTCCCTTGCACTTTTTTGCAACATGGAATTTTGCTAACGTGATTCTTTGATTCGTTTCGATTGTTTCCTCGAATTCCCCCATCATTTCAAGAGGCGTTTTGGATCCATATGCATAAACTCGCACTTTGGACTGTTTAAGTTTGATTGGTGTCCCTGTCTTCCTGTTGATTTCGTTGAATGAGTTCTCGTCCATTATGTTGACACTTGCTCCTGTGTCCACGAGAAATTGGACCTTTTGACCTTTGATTATGAGAGGAGATTCCAGTTTCTTTGTCTTTTCCATTTTCTTTTCCATGCAATAAACGTACTCGTCAGAGCTTTCGTCTGAGCTCGTGTTTGATTCTTTAGTTGCAACTGTGTGAACCTTCTGCTCTTGTTTCTTGGCTCGTTGTTTACAGCATCGCGTGAAGTGATTTTTTCGGTTGCAGTAACTGCATGTTTTCCCCTGAGCTGGGCACGGGCCATGTTGATGTGGGAAATCAAATCCACAGTCATAACAGGTTTTCTTGGTTTGTTTCTTGTGTGGTTCCCCTCTTGGTTGAAAGTTTGATTTTCTAGGTTTCGTGTACTTGGGTGCAGCAGATCTGATGTGCATTGCTTGCATGTCTGAGGTTGTGGTTGGAAAGGGGTTTTCCATTTCGTTGGCTAGTTGTTTGCTAATTTCGTTTGACTTTCCTTTCAGCAAGATGTCTTTCAACGTGAGGTCTGTTGTTTTCAAGGCGTATTTTCGCAGCGAGGAGCTGGAGCATCCTTGAATCATTTGCTGCTTAATTTCTTGATCCAGGTTATCTGCATTGAACTGACACGTTTGAGCTAATTTTCGCAAGCGAGTGTGATAAGTATCAAGGGTTTCCTGGGGAAGTTGCTTCGCCTGTCGAAAACGAAAAATCTCGAACTCAGTGTTCTGCTTGGGACCGAAATACTCCGTGAGCGCTGTGACTGCTCTATCAAATTCGTCATCTCTGCCAGTGTCGGGAAGCGTGTCAAAGATTTCTTGTACCTCGAATCCTGCTTGGTACAGTAGTAATGCTCTCTGTTGGGTCTTGTTTGTTATGTTTGCCGCTTTGATGAATGTATGAAAGCGTTTGATCCAGCTTTTCCAGCGAGTTCCTAGGTTACTTGGGTCACTGTGAGGATCGAAGCTTGGAAGCGGTGTCAGATCTAGTTTTGCAGCCATTTTCCGGGTTTCCTTCGTTATCTAGAAGTTTCTTTCACTTTTTCCTCGTCGCCAATTTGTTGTGCTTAGAGTATATCAGAGTCAGACACAGACGCGTGTGAGTTTCATGAACATAACCAATTGAATGAATCCCTTTTACAAGTCAGTAGATAAACAATAAAGTCCATAGGGAGTCCATAGCAGATGCCAAGAGGAAATGAGCAAATTTCACAGCTTCAAACATTGAAAACAAAACACGAGATTCCAACCCCACCTTAAACTTTGTGCGAAAGAAGGGTAAACAAGAGACAAAACCTCCCAAGAAAACCCCTCAAACCTGCAGAAACTGTGGAAGAGAATGGCCCCACACAAACACAGCCTGCCCTGCAAAAGGAAAAACTTGCCAAGCTTGTGGAAAATCGAACCACTTTGCAAACCAATGTCGATCAAACAAAAAGCCAAAACCTAGAGGAAGTTACGTCAATTGGCTCTTTCGAGTCAGTTTGTCTTGCTATTGCAAAAATTTGCACAAAGCTCTTGTTGTGTTTGTTTTGTCTATAATTTCTTGTTAGATGGTAAACCTAAGAGGCAGGCATAAACTTCTTCTCATACTTTGAACCAATTCTTTCATTGATATAAAATTCACCGTTTTCTTGCCTTGCTGTGATGCACTTCCATCCATTTTTTGCAGAAACATAATAAAAACTTTTGGGATTTCCAGTGTTAATGTAGGCACCATTATCATCAGCCCTGGCCCGCTCCATTGGGACAACTTCATGGTTAAAAGTACACACAAAGTTTGTACGGGTACCTGAAGGTCCCTGTTTTCTTTCAAAATCTGACGGATTGCACAGGAGAACATTCAAAATAGCATCAGCAGCATCCACATTTTTATCATCTGTCGTATTGTTCTCAATACTCTGCAAGTGCACGTTTGGTTCCGCATTTGGCTCCTCGGCTACCATCTTCTCGTTTTCCTGCAAGGGCAGATTGGGCTCTTCAAAGGAAGCTTCATCCAAAAAATTGTCACCCGAGTCATCTTCATCCTGTTGATATAAAAAAGAAGTATGTCAACTCTTTTATGCTTCCAAATTCACGCGCAAATCTTTCATATTTTTGCGTAGTCTTAAATTTGCACACGAATTAAAGTAGACAGTATGTTGAAAAGGAATTATAGTTCGAAACTTTTCTCTCTACCAAAAGTAACCTTTTTATAAGAATTCGTCTTCATACTCGCCCTCTTTCGTTAAGAAATCTATAATCGAAGCTACGTTCTGAAGAGTGTACTTTTTAAAATTTTCGCTCCCTTCAATCGCTTTTGCCTTTCTGTGATTTAGACCCCTGCCACCTCCGCAAAATACTTATTGTTTTACCAGCTTGGTCGATAGAAATGGCGGTGCAAAATAAATGGGCCACCATATTACCAGATTTTCCCGGCCCTATTTTGGGAGCCACAACATCCCTGTTCTTGGCATCAAATTTTCCATTTCTTGGGATTTCTCTTCATTGGACCAATGGTCTTCAGTGTGTGTGATGTGAAATGCCTTTGGAAAAGTGTTGTCCGGGTGAAAACTATCAGTTTTATTTAAAAAAACATTGCATAACATACTTTTTTCGTTGAATTTATGACGATACTTTGCCTTTACATTATGCACATGTGTGGCTTTTTTCGAGCAACTTTTTTGTGCAGTATATACTTAATCTTACGCAAAAAATATTACAGTGCTAATTTAAATACACCTAAGGTATAAACGGAGACAATCATTTTTGGCAATGCATGAAAAAGTTTTGTTCAGTTTGAGAGCATCCTAGGCAATGCACGCTCTGGACGTTAGATCTGGAGGATAATTATGCATTTGAATAGAACACACCCTATAGGAAATATTGTGGAGAAATTATGTAAAATTAGTTAAAAAGAAAAATTTCTCGCCGACTAATCCATAAAGACATTGACTACAGTAGCAGGACAGTCTGAAAGATCCATGATTTCAGAAGCTTCTGCATGTCGTGGCACATCGAAATTAAACACAATCATTCGTGGTGTCGCAATTTTTCTTTCTCTAGCTGCAGTTTTCACCAAGTGCATGTCTTCAAACACATTCAAAACGTAAGTTTCTGATAAGTACATCAACCTCCTTTGCATATGATATGGCACTTCATCCAAATATTTTGACAGTGGCCCATAAGGTGGTCTTGTAAGCTACAAAATAATATTTCTCCATCAATTCAAAATACTGTTAATGTTAGATTTTACTTTTGGGTATATCAGATTTAAATTGTGTGCATGTCAAATGGAGTTCTTGTTAAGGGTAATAGCACTCAGCTCAGTGGCATACGCAACCTTCAAAATTTGGTGTGGTCATGGGCATTCCGCAGGAAATTTTGAAAGGCCACCCCCCTCACCATCCCTTAGGTATGGACTCCCCATGTCTTTTGAAAAATGGGGAGTCCATACCCCCCATTCCCCCCTTGCGTATGCCACTGCTCAACCTACCCAGACCTAGCCTATACGATACTATACCCTTGTTTTTTATAAGAACCTATACATTTTTGCAGAGGCTAGATGTTGTTATTTTTCTATTGTTCTAAACAATAAGCTAATGTCTTCTCTATTGTTCTGTATTAGAAAGTGAGTATCGGTGTTCTTATAGTGTGTTCTTATAAAGAAAAATATTGTAACTTGTATGCAGACTGTACGAATAATAATGAGCACAGACCAGAAGGGGCCAGACACCTAAAAATTGTCACAGATGAAAAAGAGAAATTATCAACAGAGAGGAAAATTCCTTTGCGCTGCGCAATTACTTAACACTGTTAACAGCTAGTAATAATAATTATTATTATAAAAATACAACAGCTAAAACTCTGAAAACATTTTGATAAAAATCTTCCTCAGTTTGATTACAATTCTAAAACAGCCAAGCATTTCTATAGGCCTAAAGGTTGTTGTTATAAAAAAAACGCGTATGTGTGTAGGCATACCCTATAAAAGAAAAAAAATTGTAGGCCTAAGGTTATTATTGCGTAGGCCTACCCTAATTTAGTGGGCAGTGGGCCTAAAAACCAGGTAACCTAACCTTTAGGCCTACGCCTATTGAACAATAATTAATTAACAATCATGCAACCATGCAGCACTTACTTAGGTCTTCAAGTCCTTCAGCAAAATTTCCATCTTGACTGTCAATCATTCTAACCAGGTCTGAGTTTCCTTTGGCGTGCAGTACAAGAGATAAAGCACCCAAAAAGCTTCTTGAATAACAACACGCCTCAAAAGCTGTTGTCGCTATTATGCCGGTCCCTCCCCCGATTACAACAATCAGTCCGATACTGCAACTTTGGTCACATGATCCTACTGTTGGGACATTTTGTTAATCTCTCTGAATAACATAAGAATCTAAACTGCTCCTTGTTCTGGTTTGTTCTCGGGTTGTTTCGCTTGTTCTGGGTTGTTCTGGCTTGTTCTGGGTTTTTCTGCCTTGTTCTGGTTTGTTCTGGATTGTTCCGTCTTTTAGTAACAACGCGTTACGAGGCTATTTCATAATTGAGCGTCCCTCTTAAACGTTTTTAGGTGTCAAATATTTTCTTATTTTGATAAGCTTTGACATCATGAACATGTTGGAAAATGAACTCAGTTTATGTTTGCTTTGCTTTTGATGCAAGTTCAGTCATTGTATCAGACAATGTTACAGCTTTGCAACATACATAAAAATAGACAAAGCCGTTTGCTGAATGTAATCAACAGAAGAAGAAGACCAAAGTCAGCCCGAAGTGTCTTTGCAAGTCTTTAAAGGAAGCTTAGAAAACCTGCAGCGAGAAAATTTTGGGTCAGACCAGGAAGAACAAGTAGATGATGGGACATTTTTTTCAATGATGTTGTTGTCCGCGTAGAGTGGAGAGAAAATTTCAGGATGTCTCGAGAAAACTTTTGTAAACTTTGTGACCAAGTTGAACCATATTCAGGAAAGCAGACAACAAACATAAGATTGCCAATTAGTGTGGAAAAGCAAGTAACTATGACCTTGTACTATTTGTCGGATGAAGGTCGATATAGAAAGGTTGCTAATGCCTTTAGGGCCTGTTTATATGGAGCCGAGTTTCTCGGCTTCCCGAGTAACTCGGCAAGGTGGGATGAAAATTGAATCCTGTTTATATGAGACCGAGCTACTCGGGTGGGCAGGTTACTTTTGGAATGGTGTTTGTTACATGAAGTACCGAAAGGGCAGAACAGATAAATGATGGGAAGCTATGCTCAATGATGATTTCAGTTGACACTTCGACACTTCGACACTTCGAGTTCCTGCGATGACAGCTTTTGAAGAGCCCTGACGAATCAATTTAACTTTCTCTTGCACCCTGTTATACCCTGTAGTTTACTGTTTCTGCTCTTGTTTCATATTCTTGTTATATTCTTTTATTTCTGCCTCGGTATACTCTCCACTTCTCTGTGGTGTGACGTTAACGGGACCAAAAGGAAGTTCTTAATTAGATGATTGGTTGAATCGTTCTGCCATTTTAATTCTCAGTGCTCTGTACTGGGCTATTTTGTCTGCATCGAAGTCAAGATTACTGAACTCACATGTAACTTTGTAATCAGCTAGGCACTCGATAAGTGAAGCGTGCATTTCATCGGTCAATATGAAGACTTTTTTCTTTCCATCTATTCTCGTTTTCTTGGCTTTGGAAGGTTTGTCCTCCTCAAATATCGGCACATTTGCGTTCATATGGCACAAACAAGTTACTCGGTATGCCAAGATTTCGGCTGTTTTGCCGGGATCCCGGCTGGCCGAGTTACTTGTCTGTGTCATATAAACACTCGCCCGGGATTGCATTGATTTTGTATACAAGGCGGGTAACTCTGCTTAACGAGTAACTCGGCCCCATACAAACAGGCCCTTAGAGTTTAAAGGGCAGCAGTTTCCCAGACAGTAAGAAGAGTGTGTTATATAATAACAAAAGAGCTTGGTCCAAAATATATCAAGCTTCCAAAAACAGTAGACGATGTTGAATTCCACAAATTTGTATGAAAAGCATGGTTTTCCAGAGTGTCTGGGTGCAGTAGATGGAACCCATGTTTTCGTAAAGCAACCAGCTAAAAATCCAACAGATTTTACCCATCGAAAAAGCAGGTATTAATTGAGCATACAGGGAACTTGTGACTTTAAGCATTGTTTCATGGATGTTGTTATATAATGGCCAGGCTCTGTTCATGATGCACGCATCTTCAAAAATTCAGCAATTAATAATCAGCTTCGAAATGGTGAAATACCACAGTGTTACAAGTCAATCGTAGAAGATTACCCAGAAGTACCTGTGTGTTTATTGGGAAATCCAGCTTACCCTCTGCTTCCTTATGTTATGAAGGAATATCCATCTGATGGACGTAGTGTTGAGGAGCAACTATCTTCTTACAAGCTGTCATCTGCAAGAATGGCTATTGAATGCGTGCTGTCATCGCCATTGTGTTAAAATTGTTCATAATTAACTGTATTCATTGTAGCCTGTCTCTGTTGCCAAGAATTTCTTTGCTGTTGATATTGGGGCCAATAATTGGTGGACATTTGCTGCAGCATTTGCTGGATCATCTGCAGAAATGGCCTGCATAGCTTCAACAAACTGTTTTTCTGAATTTCTCAGTTGTTCGGCAATTTCTTTTTGAATTTTTAATTCTTCCTTGTTTATTTCTGCCTCTTCTTTCATTCGCGCTAGCATCTGATCTTGAAATCCAACTTGTTTTATTGATCTGGAATTCCTTTTCTTCTCAAGTCAACCATCATGGTATCTTGACTCTTCATCTTCTTTTTTATTGGTTCAATTATGTTATCTTCTTCTGCACTGTCACTATCTTTTTCAGGTATGCTATTTACGGAATCTGACGGTCCTGCTGGCGTGTTTGTTTCAACATTATTCTTATGTTCTGAATAATTGACAAATTCTGTCTGAATTCCATCATTTATACACTCTGCAGCTGGGCAACCAGCCCAAATCTGGTAACATTCGTCATCGAGACTCTACAAAACTCTGCCGCCTCCACTTCTTTTGCCACTGCCAACAGCTTTTCTAAAGCTGTTTTTACTTTCTTAAACTTTTTATTTATTCTTTCCTTTGTAAACTCTTGAATAACAGCTTCTCCTCTGGGAAACTCTTCGCTAACTTCATTTGGGTAATGCAGAGCAAAGTTTTGCTTTATGTCTTCGTACTTCACACGAGTGACTTCCCAGTCCTTCCCTTCAGACAGCTTTGTAGTTTTGTATGCTAAGACTACCTGGAGCAAGAGAGCTGTCTCCTCAACCGGCCAATAAAATGTTTTCTGTTTTTCGGCTTTGTCTCCTTTGAGCTGCTGCGAATTTTCTGCCATTTCAAATTTGGAGTAAATGTATCAAAGTAAAAAGGGAATCGCAAGAATGGCGCACTTTGAGGTCAAGGATGGGTTCTTTGGTGATCCTTGAAGGGACAGAGAATTTCGTTTGAATTACATGAGTTCGAAATGCAGATTTCACTGTAGTTCCAAATGGAGCCGATCTTGTATAAATGCAGCCAAATTTGGAACGGTTCCAAATGGTTCCAGATGGAACCGTTCCAAATTTCCATTGCAAACGCAGCCTTATTAGCTGCTCATCAGAGAGCCTCTTAATGACTAAACTTCAGATAGCTTCTTGCACTTCCCTACCGAAATATATTGATTGGTTGCCTAATTACCAAGCAAATAAAATAGTTAGGTTTTAGGTGTGTTTTCCTGCTTAGCATGAATGCACCTGTTTTGCGATTGACCATTTGTAATTGACGGCAGTTGTGATTTTTCAGTTATGTGCCAAAAAAACCAAAATTATCAGTGGTGATTTCTAGGAAAATTAACAAGGGGGCTCCAAAAGCCACACCACCAGAAAGGGTGTGGTTTCTTGTGACAACGCCCACGTTTGGTGGTGGTCCATTAATGCTCATAAAAATAAGTGATGACAATGTTGTCACTGCCAGAGCTGATCAAGCTGGTGTGCACACCAGATTCATCTGTGAAAAGCCCCTTTCTGCCTCTGAGGAGCTTATTGGAATTGTGTAAATGATTTCCTGGATCACATTTTCAATACACTTGGGCGTTTTTCGGGGATCGGATACATATTTTCTGAATGCCATGATCAACCCATCATTTGAAACATGGAGCTTTTTTGCAATTCCACTGTACGTTGCCCCTTTAACATAATCAATGGTGTTGTCCTTTGCTAAAGTGCTGAAATGTCCTGCTATGCTGGGAATGAAGACCATAAGCCATTAATGGCTCAATAAGTGGAGGCTGCTCAACGGATTGTGAATGCATTTCCAATCTTTCTTAACTCAACATCAAGTTTGAATGCAATTTATTTTAGTTCTTTTTGCATTTTTGCGGAAAATGAATAAATACTGATTTTATAGCAGCCAAAATAAGCAAAGTCAATTTAAAATCTCGATAAATTCATTGATGCTTCATTTTCGTGGATAAAATTAGCGTCCATTATTTCAGCAAAATAAAATTACCTACAGCGACGTCCATAAATTATTAAATTTATGGACGTTTTAAAATTTATTATAAAATTAGCTACAAAATTAAACTAAATTTCTCGTCGTTCCAACACCCATCCAAAACCAAAGCTAAACCACCGATGGTTCTCCCACAATAAAGACTGAATACGCACTCAGAATCAAACAGGTAGATAAACTACAGAGCTTCGAATAGCCAAACTTCCGACAATTAGTCAACAGAATTTCAACCTTTCATCATACCATAACATCGCTCTCCTTTATAAAGACCTAGACTCACAAACCTCATCTTAACCAAAAGTTGCTTCAACAGATATCACACGAAATAACAAAATTCAATCATAAACTTACAAAACAGCTATATAACGGACCCTAATAAAGAAACAATCAAAACATCGACACTTCCAAATTATCCAAACCATTACGACCTAGAACATATCCAACAAGCAAAGAAACTCACGTTAACCTCGACATAGAAATCCATATTCACAAGTTGCTTTCAGGCAAAACCATCTGACCAACAACCAACGAACACAAACGAATCAAATCATCGTCTCTTTAACACCAGACTGTTTGCTTGTTTCTCTTGCACTTTCTCTTTCTTTCCAATACATATTGACAAATCCAACAACCATCTTAATTCGGGCTCGTCGAGAGTTTCAGCTCGATGTGATCCCGCTTCTGTCACCAAATTGTCACAGTCCCGAAAAGTGCTTCGAGAACCGAAAAAACTGCCTTTGTGCACTTCTGGTCATTTTGATCTTAACCCATGGTTGATTCTCCCTCTACTGAATTACATCACGAATTTATACACAAACAGAATCTAAAATTAGTTACAGACATACGTAAAACTACAAGCTGGTGTTGACAGACAAAAGGAAGGGTTAGGTGATTTAATAATGTAACTGACGTAAACGAACTAAGAAAACAATAAGACAATACTTGGGAAACCCCGCACCCACTGAGTAACAGAGACAAGAATGAATGAATGAAAAACGAGAGGCTTACATAATAATTTGTGACACTCCTAATTAAACACAAAAAACAAAAGTAAACGTGAATACACAAAATGCTCTTTCAAAACACAAGACGAATACAAAAGACTATACAATACGCAAAACAATGAACACATTGACACAGCAAAGAACAAGTTACGGATCACACAGTTACGTAATTAAATTAAAAAATCCTTTTTTTTTCTCATTTTCAGATTTTTTTAAAAAAACTTTCTAGCGTATAGAAGCCGTTGATTGATTTTACAGTATAATATCTTGTCAGTGAATATAATTCAGAGATCAGACAAAGCCCCTCAATGTTGTTCGTTCACTAATCTATATCTCTAAAAACTATATCATTCCTTAGCACACGTGTTTTATGGAATCGTAGATTTTATGGTAGAATTTAAGATGACAATGGTGTTTTTATCTCAAGGCAAAAGTAATATAATATTATACCATTTTCTGCAAATATATCGGCCTGCCCCTCTGGGTGCAATGTTTTCCTTTTTCCATCGCCAAATTACCTGCTATCTTCTATCCACCTTTATTGCAGTATTCTTGAAATGTTCCATGCCACCATGGTCTTCTGGAATATTTTCTGTTGTGTGATTCCAATGATTTCTAACTGCCAAAATTCATCGTTATAAGTCGGTGCATGTAAAGTTGATTCTACGAGTGTCAAACTGTGCGTGGTATGTAGTTGTCTTGACACCATGAAGAAGATTCGCTGTGCTTATTAAAGCATTTTCCTGCATTCCAAGGGTTGATTTGTGAAGAGGTGTATTATACCCATTGGCTCCTCGGGTGCATTAATTCAGAATACCAAATGCCCTGTCGATAGTATCAATGAAATGGGTTGTTGCTTCAGAACCATTAAATTCTTCAACCTTGAGATCTTGACTTAGAAAATCTAGGGCATTTGAAATTGAGGAGCTGAATGTCTGAGCTGCCAATCTAACATTCATTTCATGCATTTGCCACTGGATGTGTGTTGAACTGAGCTTATTGGCAAGAGTAAAGCCTTCTTTCTCTTTAAGTGAATTTGGCTCTTCTTTAGCTTGTTTTCGTACATGACTTTGAGTTCTTTCCAATCAGCCCTGCAATTTAAGGAATATACCGTGGTATTTCTAGATTAAAAATCATTGAGTAGAATACTTAAATGTGTTTTGAAGTAATTTCAAAATGTGGCAGATATCAAATGTTATGTGCACCAGGTATCCATGTGTCGGGTGTGGAAATGCAGTTGAAAGAGACTCGTAGGAAGCACCAAATTGACAACCAAGACATCTAGCTGCTTCTTGGTTTACAAATTTTCCATTCCATACGATACTGAGGAAAGCAAATCCAGCATCTGCCCAGAAATGTAACGTTGTTCTGGTTAGTTGAGCTAGAACACCACTGTTAACTTTGTTGCACAGAAAGTAGGCAATTATTTATTTCCACCACAAGCCTGTGGCTCCAACAACCATGAAAACTGGGGCTTTTGATGCCAGCTTCTCACCACTCTCGACGACAGCATTATTTCCATAATCTATAAAACCCAAGAGTAAAAGTTTATTAGTGATGGCTTTTTAAAACAATGTCACTCATCTAAAATCTTAATAGCAATTTAAATAGCAATGAGTTACAAACCCATGAATCTTTGCTCCTTAGTATCCCAGACGGTTTGTTTCCTAATGCTCATTCCATCAATGACAATGGACACTTCTCTGCTAAGAATGCTCTGACAATGGACACATGGCTCGATAGCTTGCCCAAAGTTTTTTCCATGTGTCCATCAGCCTAAGATTTCTTAATTACATATTTACACTTAACCATGTTTTTCTATTAAAAAAAAGAATGTATTCCTGTACTTAATCTTTTATTATATCAGTATGATGTAATTAATCAATTTTATGCTGAAAAAACATTTTGAGTTTGAGTTTGAGTTTGAGTTTGAAGCTTTACAGGATTACTATGACATGAGTTGTGAGTTTCTACCAGCTTCTTTCTTTTTGCAGCTCTTTCCTTTTGGTCTACTTCAGTGTTTTGATATAGGCAATCTTCTAGAGATCGCTTTCTTCTGGAAATATTTGGTTGTAAATATACTGAATATTTGTTAAATTTAGTTGGTATTGCATTAGCCTTAATCTTCTTTGGTTGGTCTGGTGCACGTATTAGAAAGTTTTCCTCTGTAAAGTTGTAGCGTTTCAATATCATCATTGACAACGACAATTGTAATCAAAATTCTAACACCTTTACACTAACGTCTTTTCTCACTAATCCATCCTGTCGGTAAATAACTTCCCATCATCACCTATCATTCTCTTTCCTCTGATATTCGCACCTGATTTTATTTTTGATTGTTAGTTTTATGTACAAAGTTTAATGAATGAGTTAGATCATAGTTTTCACACAACGCACACGAATATTTTCTTGCTCTCGATTCTTCAAGCAAAGACACGCGATATCTTGCCTTGTTATTGGTTATCACTAGCTATTCGACGAACAGTAACCGTGATTCCAAAAAGTGTCTCGAGCATAGCCTTGAGTTCACTGGAAAATTTTCTATACTGATATATTTTCTTCTGATATTGTGTACCCATTTTGTGCGGAGTTCATTAGAACTTGGGAAGCTGGAAATTGCTATATTGTTTTGTTTTATTGTTGCTCACAGAAAAATTTATTAACCCGTTATTTTGTGGATGATCGTGTTTTTATCCCTATATATTTGCGCGACTTTTATCCATATATTAACCCTGTATTATCCCTAAAATGCTTGAGAATTATCCATAAATTTCCCAAAATTTCAGTGAACATCATCACGAATCTTTTCGCACATAGACATTGTTTCACTTTGATTGATGATTCCGATTGATTCAGGGGGTATATTTTTCACTTCCATGCTCTTTGTGGTAGCACCCCCTGGCTAATTTATGTTGCCTCCGCAATCATGCTAAGTGACAAAATTGCACCTGATCTTAAACGAAGCAGAAAGAACAAGATTAATACGAAAAGGCTAATTGAACTTGAAAATCGAAATCATTGAAAAATTCAATATACTATATTTACAAGAAAATGAAAAATATTAAAATTAAGCCAAATAATAACAAACAATTAAATAACTAGCAACAGAACTGAAACATTGAAGAAAATTTAAAGTACTTCAAATGAAATTCAAACTAAAGTAAATACTTAACTTTTTAAAACATTGTCTGCTCTTGTGGGGAACGGGGTTAAGGCTAACTTCAGCCATACTCGCTCCAATATTCCACAACTTCCCCTCGTTATATTTACTGTTAAATACAAACGCGGCTTTTATTAAAAATACAAATGAGGACATCAGGTCTGGCATGGCGTGAACATTGTCCATAATCATCACAAAATGTTGGCCGGACCTGATGTCTCTTGCGATTTTCAAAGCCGGATTCTTTTCTGCTCTTGACTGGATAGAATCCACATTTTCCACGAGCTCTTTCCAGCTCCTCTTCAGGAGCAGTGCAGCACTAAGGCTGGTTAGATCGTCATCTAACCGAAAGGCATAATATTCACTTCAAAAGGAAAAGGATCAGAGAAAAAGATACTAATGTAGATATAGATAAACTGCATACAATACAAGACTATTACCGTGCTGAACATTCAGGGCCTTTTTTAAGGATTTTCAAGTGGGGAGGGCAAAACGTGAAGGGGACCTATATTTTCAGAGAAACGGCCGGGTCAGGGGGAGCACATTAAAAAAAGTTTGAGGGTGTTGACAAACTTGGGACCGACTTTTGCATGAACGAGAACATTTCTTTGCATACATTCAAATAATTTTGGCTACCTGAGGCGGCACCATGGCTGCCGCCGAAGGGGGAAATTTTACAAATTTAGGGCCTCAGATATCGCTGAAAAATGTATTTTTCTTATAATCAAATTTTCTCCAAAGATTACTTTTCCCAGTCGGTCCACATTTTTTCCAAGAGCTACAACACAAATCTACTATTAGTGGCCAATACCACTTTAAATTAGGCAGCAGCTGAACTTGAATGTTATTGCTTGAGATTTGTGAAGCTAGACTCGTTTAAAAACAATTTTTAGGGCAGGATTGACTTTAATAATAATTTGGGACCAACTTTCTGGACCGACTCGGAAATCATTCGGAGTGTCTCCCCCCCTACACCCCCTATTGTGCGCCCCTAGTATTTCTACATTCGGTTATAACGGACAGAACGGATCACAGTTTTTTAACATTGAAGAAAGGACAGCAAAAAACTGCTTTGTGTATTATTGATATAATTAACAAGTCAAACTACACTTGTCAATGATATCAATAGGATTGGAAGCAAGTTACATACTTTGTAAGATACCATTGAAAAATACAGTGTAGTTAGCTTTCACACACAACGAGTCATTTGAATCATCATGATTGCAAATTGAAATTAAGTTGAAAATATTTAACTGGGGGGCCACTTTTGCTGACTGGGGGGGCCACCGCGAGGGCTGGGGGGGGGCAAGGCCCCCCCAGTCTGTATGTTAAAAAGGGCCCTATGAACATTGGCGGCTTCCGCAATCTGGGCAAATATTTTACGAAAATCAGCATCAGTAGCCCCAGGGCGAGTTCTGCTAAACTCCATCAAAACCTGTGAAAAACATCAGAATCTTTCGTACAAATGTTCTATAGTCAAGCTTTGATGTATTTATGCAGAAAATTATAAATGGTAAACTCCTTCTGCCTGCTTTGTCAACACATGAAATTTTTGCAAAATATTTACAATTATGGGAGCCTTTGAGTCCTTCATTTCAATGTAGCATCTTCTCTCCGCAAAGGTAGCTTCCATGAAGCTTTGGACTCTTGGGTCCCCACATGTCATGTCTTGCAATTGTTCAACTACAAAAAAGAGAAACACGCATATGTTGGTGGTGCGATTTGAGATGAAAGTGATTTTTTTATCTCCAGGCAAAACAATGTACAATAATACCATTTTCTGCCTATATATCCGCCTGCCTCTCTGGGTGCATCCCTTCTTTAATTTTCTTACACTTTTCTTTTAAATTCTTTATTCCTTTGGGATGACCATTCTGTTATTTATTTGCTCAAAGCACTTCACAATGCCCCCCCCCCCCCTGCCGGGGCTTTGTGTGGAAGAGCGAATGCTAAAAACAACAAATCAATACAGAAACATATAATTATCAAGATTTTCAAAATTTGAAATAATGAGAAGCAACTTACGCATCCACTATCGCTATCTGCCATATCTGGAAATGTGGTTACCAGGTGGCTTGCAAGATGTTTTTCAAAACAGAGCTTGGATAACTAAAAGCAAATGTAAATGCGTCTAAGGACTTCAGAACAAAAATGTAAGATTATAGATGGCTAATAACGCACAATAACAAAAACTGAAGCGGATACTGTACTGCAAATGACATGAAACAAAATTTAGATGTGCATGTGCTACTTACAATTCATGTTTCTGGCTACGATATCTCTGCTGGTTTTCTCTTTGGAGAAAAATGCAGTGCTCTCTGCAAATCAGTTTTTGGCCTTCGATGGCATCTCCGCCCCCCCCCCCATATAATGCCTTAGCTCTTCTTCCTCGATATGATACTTGAGAATCTCTGTTGTGTCGTACTCTATGGACTAAAAACATATAATGTGTTATTCCACCATGTGGAAAATATTTGAAGAGTCCAAATGAAAAAGCGAGCTGGTGGGTAGTTAGACATAGCGACTTGTACGGTCTAACAGTCTTTGGTTCTTCCATTCCTTTTTGTGATCTTGTTCTTGCTAACAAGGTCAGAACCCGCTTTGCGAATATTGTGTAAGCTTAATTATATTTATGAATTATTACCTTGGAATGTCCACAAGTTTTAAAAACAGATATAAAATTACCATAGTGATTGCTAAGGCCCTTGCCTTCACATCTGGATTAATCATATGTTGTTCTAAAATCAAGATAGTTAACATGTCATTAAAGCAAATTTTTATCACAGCAGTTGTAGAAAGCTTTTTATGTTTGACAACTACAACGTGCTATTTGGCAATTAATGGAAGGGACAGCAGTAACACAGTGAAATAGTCCAATGGGCAAAGCCCAATTTTTGAGAATTTATGTGCAAATTGGTGAATAAGGTTACTTTACATCATCGGAAAGGAAATTTTGCGCTGATTACAAATATGAATGTTAATAGGTCGAAAAATGTCATCTTCACACCTAAATTTGCTGATGTCTGCAAAAAGGTGAACAATTTTATTTGAACTAATGGAAGCCTTTTGCTTAATAAATGCGACATAATTCCATTTATGCTAATGACTTCTTGTATAAAAACAATGCCAATGAGTATATCTGGACAAAGTATACATTTTAAGTTAATAATATGTCCGTCACGTGACTATGTGATATTTTACGGACCAGTCCGTAAAATCACTGGAATTTGCGTAAGATGGGATATAATGGTAACGTATTTTTCAGATTTTGTCCAGAATGATGATTGGGCCCATTTTTCATTATATCTATGCACTTATGGGGTTATATGAATGCCCTAGAGTGGTTTCCAGGCCTTTTAAGCTGGTCTGTGTTTTGTGTAATAACGAAAGCATTTTGGCTTTTGGACACATTTTGCAATAAATAAATATTTATGTTTGCGACCTCCTTTCCACAGTAATAACAATGAACAAACTAGGAATAAAACAAAAGAAATCAAAGCCCATTGTGCTAAACCAAAGAAGGATCTTCTGACCTCACCAAACCACCCCAACAAACAGCATCCTCTCCATTCCAAACTACAACTAATTGTATGTCGCTTATCAGCAAAAGTCTAAAATCAAGCAGCCTGTCTTCCTCAGCCCAAAATCTAACCCTCTCTTCCTGGCGTTCTGGTACCTTAAAGCAATATCAATCTTATTTAAGTAGATGGGAACAATTTTGTTATGCACATAACCTTGAAGTATACAACCCTTCTGCTGAACAGGTTGTTGAATTTCTTAATTCATTATTTACTGAAGGCCTGGGCTACATTACCATTAATACTGCCAGATTGGCTCTTTCATCTATCATTTCAACGGGTGGCAACCCCTCCCATAGGTGAACACCCCCTTGTTCGTCGTCTTATGAAAGGTGCTTTCCACCTTAAGCCATCTCTACCAAAATATTCTCATATTTGGGATGTTGGACAGTTATTTTACAGGAACTCCCTATCTTGAAATCTATTTCCCTCAAGGAGCTCTCTTACGCTACAGCTGCCCTTCGGTGTCTGCTTACGGGGCAACGGTGTCAAACACTTCATGTTATGAATTTTCGATATGTTCAAATTCTTCCTGACAGACTCCGTATTACCCTACAACAACCACTTAAACCTACCAAACCAGGTAAACATCAAGCTCCCCTTGAAATTTTAGCATACCCAGATGACGACGGCCTGTGTATTGTTAAGAAACTCGAGGAATATATTTCCAAGACTGCCCATTTAAGAAAATCTTCAATCACCATACAAACCCGTTTCTAAAGACACCATTGCCAGATGGGTAAAGGAAACTCTCAAACTTGCTGGCATTGATACAAGAAAATTTTCCGCTCATAGTTGCCAAGCCGCCTCGACGTTAGCTGCCCAACAAGCCGGTTTATCGCTGCCAAAAATAATGAAAACTGCTGGCTGGTCTAATGCAAAGACATTCGCTCAATTCTATTGCAAAACTGTAGAAAAAGACAATTATGGACATCGTATTTTAACCGCATCTTCTGAATCACCTAGTTAAGTTTTTCAAGTCTAGCAATGTAGCTTTTTTCAATTTCATCAATATCTGTTTTGTTTTCACTGAGTTCTTATCATTTTACAACATGATGCGCAAATTTTCTGGTTCTATTCGTGACACTGGGCTTTGAAATCTCATGGGGTTACGAAGCGACGTAGCTGATTGTAGGGAAGAATTAGAAAATTAATGAGACTTACCTGGAAGTTGAAGTTTGATTGTAATTCTTCTCTACCATCAGCAGGAACGGAGGAATCACATGATCTCGGACATTCATATAACCCCATAAATGCATAGATATCATGAAAAATGGGCCCAATCACCATTCTGGACAAAATCTGAAAAATACTTTACCATTATATCCCATCTTACACAAATTCCAGCGATTTTACAGACTGGTCCGTAAATTATCACACAGTCACGTGACGGACATATTATTAACTTAAAAATGTATATTTTGTCGAAATATACTCATTTGCATTGTTTTTATACAAGAAGTCATTAACATAAATGGAATTATGTCGTATTTACTAAGCAAAAGGCTTCCATTAGCTAAACAAGATTGTACACCTTTTTGCTGACACCAGCAATTTTAGGTGTGAAGATGACACTTCTCGACCTATTAACATTCATATTCGTAATCAGCGCAAAATTTCCTTTCCGATGATGTATAGTTACCTCATTCACCAATTTGCACATGATTTTCGGTCTGCCCCATGGACTAAAAGCCATGATGTGACTGTTCATAACAATGATACTTGCTTACCAAAGGCGTTTGTAGGCCATGTGCTGCAACCAGGCTGCTGATTGTGTCTTTCCCGTTTGCCCGAAGATTCTAGTGACGAAATGAAATAACATGGCTGATGTTTAGCGTGGCATTTAAGTTGCAGAAGGTACAATTAATGTCCTATAAGGGATAACACATATGCTATACTAGCGGTGAATATAAATGGTGATTAAATTTGGAATCTAATCAGAGTTAATGTGGAAAGAAATCATCCATTCCTTGTGATTTGCATACCGCAAGGTGCTAACGGGTTGATAAGAATCTGATCCCTGATCCTGCAGTTACATACCCATGGGGTTGGCATCTCCAATATCGTTGTCAATCGACAGTCTTTCATCTCCTCTCCTTGAGGTATTTAATTGCATAGACCATAGGTGGGTTCATCATTGTTTTACGAGTGGGCTTCGCACACGTTCAATTCAATTCTCGGATTATCCTTGTTGTTTACTCGAATTTATATACCTTTGTGGCTATCTGTAAAAGGGGGAACGGGGAATCAGGGAACGGGGAACGGGGAATGGAGAAAAGGGGGAATATGACGTCATACGACATCGTGTGATGTCATATTCCCCCTTTTTCAAATCTGTAAAAGGGGGAATCTGTAAAAGGGGAATCTGTAAATGGGGGAATCTGTAAAAGGGGGAATCTGTAAAAAGGGGAATCTGTAAAAGGGGGAATAGTTTGCAATTAACTCAAAAATGACTCACTATTCATGTGGCATTATAATTTATTTGTACAGTGCTTTTGTCGTATATTAAGTTATACGCTCTTATCCCTTAAACTGGAAATACACTGAAACAATAACAAAACATGTGAACTCCGAATTTTCATCATTGTCATCATTAGAGCTTAAGCACGAACTTATATGAGGTGCATTTCTAAACGGCAACACAATAACACAATAATAGCAATAACAGCAAACAAATCTATATAAAAACAATATTGAAATGTCTCTTTCGTCATGGAGTGTGAAGCAAACAAGGCAAACCTTCCAAAGGAAACCATATATACGGACAACCAGAGTGCTGACTTTTTCAATCCGAATGTTTTGACGCTGGTATCTTAGCATCTAAGTGACTTTTTCCTCACGTTACTTGCTATTTCCTTTTCTAACTGAAGCGCATACTTTTGTAATTAGCGCCCTGTTGATTCACACATGCTACATTTTATCCTCAATCATCAATCTGCCGCTTGCCAAATTTCCAACGAAGTTTCACCCAGGTGAAGTTTCACCTCTCCTGAAGTAAAATAGCACTATACCGGTAGTGTGGCATAATTTCATATTTTTCTTATATATGAAATCTTTTTCTATGATGATAGCTCATTGCAGTAAAATTAAGAAAGAAAATTATGCCCTTTTTCATGTCCACCTTTGAGGAAAATGCCAATATTCAAAATACAAAGGATCCTACGGGTGTTGAACAATACATCAAATGAGTATTGATGTGACTGGAACCAGCTATTTGACCCAGTGCGTTCTTTGATTTCATGTTTACTTTTAGAATTTCTAACTATAGAAACCATTACAAAGTGAGATGCATTTATTTCCAATACGTAAGATAGACTTCTAGAATTGTTTTTGGTTAGTTGTTAGTTGTTCATCTTGTATGGTGGTTACATGTTTATGTTCACAAAACATGCTCGCTCTGTTTGACAGCTGTGTTATTAGGGACCTTTAGATCGAGTACGAAAAGTAATCAAGGCACCCTTGGTGCGGCCCTGTTAATTTGGTTTGTGATTAGCATCAAAAAACAGTCACGCAATATGAAAAATCCGCGCCTAATTAACTAAAGTTAATAAATTTCATGTATTAACTAACATACAATTGCTTATAACATAGCACTGTGTGTATAATAACGTAGTTAACATGCATGCAAGAGTAGTGTATGCATTGTTCATTTCCAATATATGTCTCACATGCGCATCGCAACGTTTCTTGACGTCAATTTAACTTGGGCTCTTTTGACTGCGGCCCATGTACTCTACAGGTTGAAAACGCCACTAGTCTCCTCTTGTAACCATTGGGGATTCCGGAATGACTTGAAAACTATTTCAAAATTAATTCCATCCAAAAATGTCTACTTTTGCATTAACACCGAACTGCACGAAGGGCATAAATTTAGCATTGAGGTCGTTTCACGTAAATGGGTAATCACGAAGAACATGGCACAGATGATCAAATGTATCCTTACTCATTCAAAATATTTTAGTGCCAATAGTGAGCAAATTCATTTCCATTTTCATTTTTCAAATTCATTTTCAAGAGATTGAAAATCCTCTATGGCTAACAACTGCACTCACGTTTTTTCGACGGAATTGGGCAGGCTACAAATACCAGAACAATTTTGGTACCTTCGTTCCCTATTGGTTTCCAACAATAAAAGTATAGAAGCAAGAAGAAGCTGAAATGTTGCGAAACTCTTTCGTTAATTGGCAGTTTGCAGCATTGCTGGCAGACCATTGTATTGGCCCGGCCATTCTTGCGTCGACTTGTTAACCGAGCCCACCAGGTCCCCGAATTACATCAACATGTTCGTCTGTCGGCATGGGAGCGGGATGACATCACATGGTGGGTCACCCTGCTGTCACAATGGAATGGGTGCGGCCTATTCTATTATCCAAATTGAACTGAAGCACCGGCTGTCAGTGTAACTTGAGACAAGACGGGCAGTAATGGTTCGCATCGGAGCTATTCACAACTTTCGGTGGTTTCAGGCCCCCTAGCCTGCCTACCTATTGTCTATTAGGGATTTGATTTCTCCCTTCTTTGGGGGATTTTTAGAAGTTTGTAGGTTGTAGGGAAAACCTACGGGATAATCGAAGAAAAGTAGGTATTAATTGTGAAATTGTAGGAACACAAAATGGTGTTTGCCCCAAACAATCAAATTATTAATTTACATGTCAATTGTCACTGGGTGTGAGTGACATTTTGCCAACAGAAATGATACATGCCTGCGCAGTCGGGAGAAACGACAGGTCGAGCGTGGCAACACTGCTAAAATTGCTTGTCTTCACTGCTGAACGTTGGGGGGAGTCCTACAAGCGTTTATGTGTCGCTTTAGGCAAATGCTCCCCCCCCCGGACAACAGAAACTTTAAACAAGGAGATAACAGCACATATTGCGGCCTTGTGGACGACCTCACACATTTACTTTGCACAGTTTTTGTGTAGGTGCTGCAACAACGGCCGCTTCTTTGGGTATCCCGGATCATTTGATCAAAGCCCATGGCCAATGGTCTAGTGTTGCCTATCTAGTTTATATAAAGCTACCCAACCTCTATATATGGCCACTCTCGGCTTCACACACATTTTCGCATACGGTACTTAGTGGTCATGTTTGCTGGTTGTGACATGCATTGAATTACGTCGCCTTGTTTGATTTTTGTTATACATTAATTATTCCTTTACATCGACGTATGATTTAATCTGGGTAGTGATATTTTGGCAGCCCGTTTACACTGTTGCTTCAATGTATTGTTGTGCGATGTCACACTTGCGCATAAATGTGCCGTCGTTGGGGCTATGTGGAATCACATACCCTCACCCACTTTTGTTGTAAACACGGATACCAGCGGGAATTCTTGCTTCGAATGAGCATTTTTGATCATTGATTTTAATTCAGACAGCATATCCAACTAAGAAGTACGGAGTGGTAGCCAAGCAATGGTACCCCAGATACTTCATCTGCCACAACGATATCTGATTCCGACTCGAAAGCGTCAAGCAACGACATGGCTGTAACACTGACAACACAGCTTGGAAAGGGTATAATTGTCCTCTGCCGCGACACGACAAGTACCTGAATTTATAAGGTGTCTCAAAGGTAGACACAGGCTCGAATTTAAGCACCGCAATGATTGCCAAGCCTTTAGGTAATGGCGCCTTTTGCCTACTACTTTTTACAGCATATATGTTCCTTAGAGGGTTACCGCCGATCGTTCGCGGTGGATCATGCTGGGTGCCTTCATTGTGATTTTTTGAATTTTTACACCTATTATGATGCTTATTTTCCTGACCTGCCACTTTTCTAGGCTTATTGTTTGGAGGGTTGGGAGGAGGAATTGCTGGCTCCAAAAGAGAATATAAGCTAATAAGGGAAGGTAATAGTTAAGTTCTACAAGACAGAGATTAAAACATATTACGATCGGTGGGGTCACACTCCGTGTTCTGTGGCCGGACAATTTGCACTGCAAATCGGGATCACCGACCGTAAAAGCGTATCCCTACTCAAGCAATCCGGGCCGGTAGCCTAACCGCCCAATTTCTTGAGATAACATTAAATGGTGATTAAATTTCGAATCTAATCAGAGTTAATGTGGAAAGAAATCATCCATTCCTTGTGATTTGCATACCGCAAAGTGCTAACGGGTTGATAAGAATCTGATCCCTGATCCTGCAGTGACATACCCATGGGGTTGGCATCTCCAATATCGTTGTCAATTGACAGTCTTTAATTTCCTCTCCTTGAGGTAATTAATTGCATAGACCATAGGTGGGTTCATCATTGTTTTACAAGTGTGCTTCGCACACATTCATTTCAATTCCTCCCACCCTCCCTGTCCTCTTTTATTGTTTATTGATTTGCATTATGATTTCAGTCATCATTTTGCAGTTTGAACATTCGGTTAGTACTGCCTGGTGTACCGGCCGGACAATTTGCCGGCAAATCGGGATCACCGACTGTAAAAGCGTATCCCTACTCAAGCAATCCGGGCCGGTAGGCTAACCGCCCAATTTCTTGAGATAACCAAACAAGTTTACCAAACATATTTTGCGGCATGCTGTTTGATGGCGGTTGCAGATATTCGAATTTGGCACTTGATCCTGATAAACGAGACAAAATTGACAAATTCAGTAAAAGAATTTATTCTTAATTAATAGCTGGAATGTATCATTCGAATGTGTAAATTACATTATTTCTAACTATTGGATTTCCGAGAAACATTATTCTATTAACATTCCAAAATTCTTGACTTACCGAGATCGACTTCCAAATTTTCTTGGGCAACACACTCTGTACTGGAAATGATCTCCAGTGGATTTACCAGCTCCGCCACGAAGCCTTTTTCCCCCATATCCTTCAGTTCCATACAACTTTGTTGGTTCATTTTGCTTTTGACGATTCAACTCTGATGGTAATAATTTCTACTGAGAATGAGAGCTTGAAGGCAGTTGTGGTGGATTGGTTGTGGTCTCATATTTATAAGAGTTCGTTGGCTGGCGGAAAGTTCATACATTGGAAAAAGAGGAGATGCCAACTCGGACAGAGTTTCAGAGGTAAAGACCTCTGTGTACCCCTGTTTCCGCATTATCCTTGTGAAGCCATTGAACTTGTTGCTGAAATCAATTCCGTGATGTTTTCGGCTTCTCTTATTTTTGTTTTCGCTGGATGTTTCACTATTCTCGCAACACTGGAATAAATTTTTTGTCTGTGTTATTTATTGCTCGTTGTATAAGGCCGTGCCTTGCTTTCGAAAATCGTTTCCAGGCTTCAATGGGCTCAATAGCAATGCTCGGAGCTCATGCTTAGCATATTTGATGGCTACACCCCAAACCGCACATGGCTTGTTATAGAATTTAAAGACAATTTGACCACTGCCACGTCGAGTCCCTGGTTTGACTGTGCTTTGGAGAAGTTCTGGCTTTTATTTTCTCTTGTATCCTTCCGTGTCTTTCCTCATTTTTCCTTCTTAAATAGGCACTCCTTTTTTCGACCCACGTCTATTTCATAGGCTCAATTGCATCAGATAGTCCAATTGGACGACCACACTCTCCACGATGCCAATTTGGATATGTCACCCATGTTGTTTGGAAACCAGATTTACGACTTGATATTCACGTTTGCGAACTATTGACGATTTCATTCCACCTCAGCAGGTTGGATAGCTCACCTTTCATATATAAATGCAAACGCACTTCTACATACAAGTCACTGTATCGACTGGATCTCACTTCTGTGGGCTATCCCACCTCGATGGGCCACCTCATCTCATATGAACAAGGTCTTGGAGTTATCAAGGTTAGAGATCACGTCCTTACATCTGCACATAAATAAAACCGGCTTAAATTGGAATATGTGGACTATCAAAGAAAAAAGCCGGTCTGGAAATGCAAATGGCGAAAGTTCAAAGTAAGTTTTTTTATTGCTGAAAAACATATCTTCCTCATTTATTTTAGAATTATTTTCTTTCTTAAAATGGTTTCTTTTTTCTTTTGACTTCTCCATGTTTTTACTTCTCTCTATTTTTGCTGTTCTTGCTGTGCTTTACTTTCTTTATTCAGGGCTTTGTTTTTCACTATGTTATTGCACATAAACTCATTTTGGAACCCTCGTGTATCAGTCTTCCCCCTGTTTTGAGCTCAGCAAAAGCTTCCATTAAATCACTTGAGTCCCTGAAGAGATAAATGTTCGCAAAAGTTTATCATCTCTTGGGAACATGCAAGAGAATCGCATCTTTTCATTTTTCATGCATCATTTTCATGCTTTTTCATCATAGGCTCAACTTCGAAATCCGTTATTCTTTGCACCGGAAATTTAGAAAACTTTTTAGCACATGTAAATCGTATCACACAAGAGACACAAGAACATTCAACGTCTGCAATAATGCTTCTGGCGGTTAAGCAATATTTTAATTTTTCTGGTGTTCTCATGACATTTCCAGGGGTGACACAGAAAATACTTACAAAGAGGGAAACACAGCTGTTTAGAACCTGATCTTAGCAAGAACTTTCTTGGTATGATATGGTTCAACATATCAGATTTAACTACGAAATGCTTCAATTTTAAATGGAAGTGAAGCTTTTTCGTATTATTTATTAACCATTTGTAGCTTTTGGTTACTATAAATTGTTGTGACCCCGTTACCCCTGTAGCGTAAAACCCCGTTACCCCTATATGATTGATGTAACTGTTAAGAGGGTGTAGTTAGTCAAGTTTAATATTTTATGCGTTTATGATCTAAGTAAGTTGCTTAATTAGACAAAGACCCTCTGTAGGTTAGCGCCATCTCCCGTATTTCGTAGCTTCCTGACACAGTTTTCATATCTGATTTTTTATGAGATTAATTAGGTTTTATTATTTTAGAAACCAGAGCAAAGACGACAAGGTTTCACCGTCCCTCTAGTTTCCTGGGTATGACGCAATCACCAGACGGTGAAAACTTGTTTTCTTTGTTTCGAAGTTTCTTTTATAATATTAAGCTCTTTTAGTGCAAAGGTGACAGAAAGAGCTGTGTATTCTTATTTTATCTTGTGATATCTCTTATTTTATTCACCGTTAGCATGTTTAGGGCATTCGATTAAATATCGTATTTGCAATTCTTTCGTTAGTATTGATTTAAGTGTAGTCTAGACTGGCGAAATTTATGTGGTCCACCAAGCCCAATCGAGTAGCACATTATTCATTTAAATTGATTTTATTGAAATACGTTTATGTAATAATATTTTTGTTTTAACGAACATGTTGCAGTATGACATTCAGATTCGACTTTGAACTGACTGAACGGCATACATAAACAATGCATTTGGACACTGGAGAGCAGTTGGCAGTAAGTCGGAGATTTCGCTTCCGAACAGAGACATTTACCATGCTTATTGTCTTCTTTTATACGAGACACGTCACGAATTACTTCGCAACTCGTGTTTTTCAAGACAAGCAGTTCAGATGACACACCAGCCCTAGTGGAGAATGTAGCGTGGCTGGGTAAAGAGGTATAACTCAAGAGAACACAAGATGTTGCTTGCTCGAGATCAATCATTCAACTAAAATACTATTATAATTTTACCTAAGTTAAAACAATCATAATATGACACATCAATCAATAGTGACAGCAACAACGGATATAATATAGACAAACGACACGGTCACAAGTACATCACAGGAAAACAATATAACTAACACGAACACGATTCTACTTCCAATATTTTAACACAGACATGATACAATTTATACTTACGCAAGCATAATATTACATCTTCCCCTCCCTTACAAGTTGAAAAACGGAAAAAGTATGCATGCATTAATGTGCCACAAAATTTCCAAAGCGAATGGGGGGATTAACGACCTGTCGGAGAAAAGGGGGTCGGTTGGGCCTGGCAGCACCACCTCCAATATCCATTTGGTTCCCAGCTGCTGGATCGACCTCGGTCTCTACAGTTTCAGAAAGGGTAATGCCTGGGGTTTCTGGCCCTGGATGGACTGGGATACCTGGACTTAAGGGTAAGACACAGGGCTTCAAGAGATTATGATGCGCAACAAGAGATTTTCCCATGGACGATGTTAACCGGTAATTAACCCCATCTCTTGACTGTATTCTGTAAGGGCCAGTCCATCGTTTATCGAATTTCCAATGCTTGGGGCGCCAAAGCCAGACCGTCTGTCCCGACTCAAAGGGCTGCCAGTTTCTCTTACTCTTGTTGTCGTACTGGGAACCTTGCTTAGTTCTAGCATTGACTAAATTACGCTGTGCAAGTTGATTCGAGTGGCTAAGAGCTTTCCTCAATGACTGGCTATAATTTGACTGGCTTGTAGGATTTCGTAGGGGAACACCCAACTCAACTTCGATAGGCATTCGAGCTGGGCGTCCAAATACCATCTCATAGGGAGAAATACCTGTTGACTCGTGAACACTTGTGTTATATGCGAAGACTGCTTGGGCTAGCCAATCATCCCAATCAACAGTATGTTCTGAAACAAAGCTAGAGATGATACTTTGAAGGGTACGATTTTGTCTCTCTACAAGTCCATCACATTGAGGATGGTAGGCAGTGGTACGGGTCTTTTTGATGCCCATCAAACCATATATTGCATGCATTAGTATGCTATCAAAATTGCGACCCTGGTCGGAATGGAGAACTGTAGGTGGGCCAAAACGAGAAAAAACATGACACACAAGAATATTAGCTACAGTCGACGCTTTCTGATCGGGAGTAGGGAATGCTTCACACCATTTGGTGAAGTGGTCCATGAGCACAAGTATGTGTTTGTTTCCGCGTGATGTTTCCTTAATAGGCCCCATATAGTCCATAGCCCAAAAAACAAATGGCTCGCTAATCTGAATGGGTTGTAAAGGGGCCTTGGTGTTGTGTGGATTCTGCTTAATTTGGCTACATTCAGGACAGCTTTGAATAAATGATTTAATTGATGCATGCATTTGAGGCCAAAAGAACCGCTCTTTAGCCCTGCAGATAGTGCGAGTAATACCCATGTGACCCCCAGAAGGGCCACTGCGTAGACTATGGAGGACACCATTTACTACGTTTTGAGGCACAACAACAACATTATTGGGAAAAGAGCTATCAGGGTCTATTGATTTCATTAATAAGCCACGATCCACAAAAAGTTGGTTTCAACAGGACCAATATGACGACAAGTGTTGATGTTTCGACCACACAAATGATGGGGGCCGAGGAAAGCCCTGTTCTTTCATTTCAATGACCTTCAAAATATTGGGGTCTTGGTGTTGAGCGGTGTACAAATCTGTGTCTGGGATAAGACCAACAAAGCAGTTGACAGGGGTGTTCGTGGAATGGTTGGGTGGTTCAGAGGGAGTAGGGGAACATCTATGATTTAAGCGAGAGAGAGCTTCTGCATTTTGGTTTGAGGCCCCGGGACGGTGTGAAACAACAAAATCAAATTCTTGGAGGGTCATAATCCATCTAGCGATTCTACCTTTAGCTTGGATGGAATGGAGCCACTTCAAAGCTCTATTATCAGTAATGAGTTGAAACTGACGGCCCAAAAGATATACACGAAAATGTTCAGTTGCAAACACAACAGCCACTGCATCTTTCTCCATTGCTGTGTAATTTTGTTCTCGGCTTGTGAGAGTTCGACTGGCATATGATATGACCCTTTCATGGCCTGAGTCATCAAGCTGGGTTAAGACAGCACCAAGCCCAACATCTGATGCGTCAGTTTGTAAAATAAAGGTCTTGTTCAAGCAAGGGTAGGCTAAAATAGGTGCTGAGCAGAGGCAGGTTTTGAGGTATTCAAATGCTTTTTGGGTGATATCTGTCCATAGAAATCGAGTAGCTTTTTTAGTGAGGGCAATTAGGGGAGAGGCAATGGTGGGAAATTCCGGTATAAACCGCCTGTAGTAGCCTGCAAGTCCCAGAAAGGATCGTAGCTCCTCCAGGGTAGAAGGGGCTGGGATGTCTTGAATTGCCTTAACCTTTTTGGGGTCAGTATGGATGCCGTCTTTAGAAACAGTATGCCCTAAATAAACAACCTCGTGCGAGCCAAATGAACATTTGGAAGCTTTAACACGGAGATTTTGCTCTCGAAAACGTTGCAAAACAGATTTCAAACGATCACAATGCTGGTTGATATCTTTGGAAAAAACAATTACGTCATCAAAATAGCACAAGCAAGTTTCGTAGGCGAGACCATATAGGACAACACTTATGGCCCATGAAAAGGTAGCCGGGGCAGTGGATAGACCATATGGCATGCGTAAAAATTCATATAAACCAGTAGGTGTCATGAAAGCTGTTTTCTCTCTATCTTCTGGGTCTACACTGACTTGCCAATACCCACTGCAAAGATCCAAGGTACTAAAGATGTTATACCCATTTAAGGCGTCCAGCAAGTCATCAATTCGAGGCAAGGGAATAGCGTCATGCTTAGTTACTAAATTTAATTTATGATAATCAATACAAAATCGATAAGACCCATCCTTTTTCTTGACAAGGACAATAGGAGAAGACCAGGGGCTTGTGCTAGGCTTGATAACCCCTTGAGTAAGCATATCGTGAACTTGCTTGTCAACCTCACCTCTGTAGTGATAGGGGAGGCGTCGAGGGTGTTGGCGGATCGGAGGGGAATCACCTGTGTTTATCTTATGAGAAGTCACGGTAGTGTGGCCTGAGCCATTGTTAAACACATCTGGATATTCAAGCAAAGTCTGCAACAGATGATTACGATCATGGCTAGATAAACTAGAGCTAACAGCTGTCTCTAATTCTTGCAATGTGCAAGGGTCCATGCTTGGCTGGCAAACACTAGCACAAATATTATCAACAGATGATCTCAGTCTAACTGGAAGAGATTCAACAACTGGAAGAAATTTGGCAACCTTCTGACCAGAATGTAATTCGACTGGAGACTCTGAGGAGTTCAAAACACGTACAAGGACCTTACTATGGCTGGATTGATTCAAGGTTGATGCAATAGTAAGGGGAGAATCATCTAAACTACACACCATACCTAACTGTTCAGAATACCCTCGAGGTAACTTAGCTTGTAAAATACACTCACTACGACCAGGGATGGAAAAACTATCAACAAGAGTGAGGGTGACTGGCCCTTGGCTGGACGACTGGGCAAAGCCAGAAGGCGGACCCACCTGAGGAGAACTGGACAGGATCGAACAATTAGAGGAAGTTGAACCAGAAGGTGGGGCCCAAGGTATCAAGGGAGTACTGCCATGTGGCCCATTTAAGAAATAGGAATCCCCAGAAGAAGCCAAGTGTAGTTGAAAGGCAACAATAAAATCCCATCCCAGAATGCATTGGAAGGGTTGTAGCATATTATTACATACAAGAAATTTAAACTTAAATGCAAAATCACAACCAGGAAATGAGAACTGGAAGACCGCTGCACCTGCGGGTTGCAACGGTTGTCCAGTAATAGATAAACAAGTGTTGTAACTACTTTCAAGTAACGGTGGGATAATGTTTTGCTGTGCACAGCTCTGAAAAATGCGTTGGAAAGCATCAAAACTCAAAATAGATTGCATTGACCCTGTGTCAACAAGAGCTGACAACTGTACACCAGTAAAATTACAAGAAACAAGGGGTTGGCAAGGAACTAGGGCACGTGGAGCAACAGAAGTAGTTCCAAAAGCAAAAGTAGTGAGATGCTCATCACTCCAACCTAATAGTGAGGCATCCCCTGAAAGTTTAAAGAAAACTTACGATCTGGTTGTTGAAGTATATCAGATTTTGGCTGAGATGAAGCAAAGCTGTTGGCACAGTTCTGTGGATGATGGCCCCAGCCATTGCAAAAGGTACATTTCTGTGCTCTCTGACGTTTGTCGCAATTCCGAACGATATGACCAGGTTCACCACAGAAGAAACAGCGAACAGATGAAACAGGACGACGAAGAGGCATGACAGCAGATGGTTGACGAGCAGCTGATGACGAAATTGCAGCTATCAAGCTAGCTTGCCCTTCAGCGAGCTTGCTTAGTAGGCCAGCAACGTTATCCAGCTGTAATTGTTGTTGTTGTTGCTGTTGTGGTTGTTGTTGTTGGGACAGAGGTTGATCCGCCATGGCCAAGGGGTGAGTGGCAACAGCGGCACATGCAGTGGCAGGGCTGGTGGGCAACCGTTGGAGTGAACGAAACAGCTGAGCAAGTGACGTCATTGTGGCCAAGGTTGGCGTAGGATCAGATTCCAACAACTTCAATTGTAGTTCTTCGGGCAACCCTTTAAAGAACTGCCGGCGTAGTAAGGCATCAAAAGCCGGTGCAGATAAATCCGGTTCAGCGTTCCGAAGTGATTCTTTCAAACGCCAAAGAAAGAGTGTGGGATCTTCTGCGGGGCGAAGGCGATGGTCTTCAAACTCTCGATAATACCGCTCACGGTCAGTTGGAGGGCAAAAACACTTGTGCAGACTGGCGACCAAGCTGTCCAGAGATGTTTTATCACCATCTGAGAGGGTTTCATAGTATGTGGCGGCCGGACCATCAGGAAAGGCCGGAAGCTTGAGGAGTTGCGCTTCGGTATTCCATTTGTTAGCGGCAGCACATCGCTGAAACTGACGAATACAGACACCAAAATCCCCAGAATTAAAAGGAGTTGGTAAAATGCTTGAAGCCATACCTGTGCTCCTGTCACCAATTTGTAGCGTGGCTGGGTAAAGCAGGTATAACTCAAGAGAACACAAGATGTTGCTTGCTCGAGATCAATCATTCAACTAAAATACTATTATAATTTTACCTAAGTTAAAACAATCATAATATGACACATCAATCAATAGTGACAGCAACAACGGATATAATATAGACAAACGACACGGTCACAAGTACATCACAGGAAAACAATATAACTAACACGAAAACGATTCTACTTCTAATATTTTAACACAGACATGATACAATTTATACTTACGCAAGCATAATATTACAAGAAGACCGTTGTCAGTCGCGGGAAGCAGGGAATGGAAAGGACTCTGTCCAACTAAAGCATGATGCCATTTGAGTTGCAGAAAGGTGTTCACGTGGCAAATAGGGAGAATCCTGTTTACAACTCTGCGAGAGCTGCAGACAAACAATACTGGATCTAACAACATGGTTTTACAACTTTGCAATGATGCGCAATAATACTAATAAACCAGATATCGCCTTTCATCCAAAACAAGCTATCAAACTTGTTATCTGGCTTTCGAGAGTCTTACAGCACCCAGAATGCACTAATTAGAGTACTGGAATTATGGAGAAGATGTCTCGACTCTTCGGGAATTGTTGGAACAATACTCATGGACTTATCAAAAGCCTATGACTGTCTGCCCCATGACCTCCTCATAGCTAAATTAGAGGCCTATGGGTTTGATAACGATAGCCTTCAGCTCATTTATAGCTACCTAGAAAGCCGATACCAGAGGGTTAAAATTGGAAGCCTTAAAAGTTCACCACAAAAAATCAAAATCGGTGTACCAGAAGGATCTGTTCTAGGACCCATGCTCTTTAACATCTTTTTAAATGACCTATTTCTATCGAATCTAGAGTCAAATATATGCAATTTTGCCGACGATAATACCATATATGCATGTGGTAATAATCTCATAGAAATAATCTGTATATTAGAAAATGACCTAGCTCTTTTGTTAGATTGGTTTTCCGAAAATGGGATGGTACCAAATCCCAAAAAGTTCCAGCTAATGTTTCTTGGTCTGAAAAATAATAATTCTTTACGCCTTAATGTTAATGGTCATAAAATACCATCGGCAGATAACGTAAAACTTTTAGGAATCCATATTGACAAAAAGCTAACGTTAGACGTGCATATTAAAAGCCTTTGCTTGAAGGTCAACAATAAAGTTAGTGCCTTCGCAAGACTCAGCCCCTATCTCACTCTAGATCAAGCAAAATTATTATGCAGCTCGGTCATCATATCCAACTTCAATTACTGCCCTCTGGTGTGGACTTTCTGTAGTCAAACGGCAAACAATATGGTAAATAGAACCCATAAACGTGCTCTACGGGTGCTCTACCAGGATTTTGAATCTTCCTTTGATATGCTATTGACTCGAAACAACAGCCAGACAATACACGTAAAAAATCTGCAACAAGTAATGATCGAGGTCTACAAGACGGTACATCATCTTAATCCATCCTATCTTTGGGAATTTCACAAAAAGAAAGAAACGAGATATAACTTAAGAGTAAATTATCTCTGTAAGCTTCCAAAGGTCAAAACACGTTTTGCCTGTCAGTCAATATCATTCAGAGGGAGTCTCCTTTGGAACACCCTTACTGACACAATTAAAATGAGTCCAACCCTTGCCGCTTTCAGAAATAAAATAAAATCCTGGACTGGTGAGCAATGCACCTGTAGATTATGTTTTTAAATTAGTATTTATCTGTATAAATTAGTCTTAGCCTTTGGTAATTAAAAGTAGGTTTCTTTGTAAGTTGGATTAAATTAGTACCTGGTACTAGTCTTACTTAGTGTAGACGTAATATCCAACGTTAAATAATGTATAAATGAAATGAATGAAATGAAAATGAAATGAAATGAATTGCGATTAGCTTAAATGGATTGAAGACTAAGCTTATCTGTTGTGGTGACATCATGAGAAGTAACGCATATAAATATACACATGTTGAGATATGTGTGGAGCTGTTAAGAATCTCATTTTGCAAGAGTCTTCTTAATAACGTCAGACAGTAAAGTACCAAATTGACATTGATGGTTGAGCTCTTGGCTTTCAGTCAAAAATGTTGCTCTCAACTCAAAGAAAACAATGGTTGTGAGTGGAAAGCAACATTCATAACTTCACAGCTTTCTAAGCTAAAGTCAATTTCTAAAGATTTGCGAAAAGTGATTCGAACGAAAACATTGCTGTAATCTAATTGGTGTAAGAAAAACTCCTACGCCATTCCAATAAAAAAAGAAGCCTGTAAATTCATCGTCTTACTAAAGATGGACTATGCAGGTGCTGTTTATCTGCTTCCACCGGTGTTCTTTTTAAAACATTTGCAAAAGGTTCTGTTGTGAAAGAGTGGAAATAGACAACAACAACAAAAATAGCGTCATGCTTAATAGGTCTAAACACTGAACTGAGTCTGAATTACATTTAGTGATATTTTGTAATAATCTCCAAATGAATTTTGAATTTTGAAACCTATATTTCGTGATCATTTTTAGTTAAACTTTAATTTCATATTTATGTAATTTCTCATGTGCTTAGTTGACCGATTTATTTTCATTTGTTAAGTTTTTTTACTGTCAACATTGATCTTTATTGGATAGGTATTTAATTGTTAAAATTAGTTGTATCTTCATCATTCCTCTTCTTAACTTTAATTTCTAACTTTAATGCTGAACATTTACTTTCAACTGTAATCTTTAATAATTGTGAAGTGTTTCTTGAGTGACCGCGTCACGAGTAATCGTCGGTTGTAATTATTCGAATTTACAATAATGCTGACCAGAGAGAAATTCCTGCGTTTCATTGTCGAGTTAACTGAAGACCCGAGCTACGAAGAACTGTGGAAAACAGAAAAAAACCAGAGGAAACTTTGATTGAGAACAAGGGCTGTAAGTTTGTTTTGGTTGCTACTTTTGTGATCGCGTTAAAGTATCCCAGTTGTGAAGCCCACTTTAACTGGTTGACGTTATGTGAAAGTTGTTACCGTCTGTATTTTACACATTTTGCAGAAAAAATTCCAAAAACAGGCGCGTTTCGTATTATAGCAATCGTTCCTTGTTTTAATAATTGGTCATGCCCGTCTTTGCGTGATCGTTTCGCATTTTAGTAATCCGTTTCGCTCCGTTTCGCCCAAGGTTCCGTTTCTGGTTTCGTTTTGCGTTCCGTTCTTTAGTAAAGCCGAAAATGGTGTCGTGTGGTGAACAGAGTAAAAAATGCACACCGTTTCACCTCTGGAATCCGGAGCGAAATGAAAACGGTGTCGTGTGAACGAAGCCTAAGTGCGCTTATTGGTCAATTGTTGTTGAATAAAATGGACATTTGAAGCGAAAAATTTCTGAGTTGTACTCTGTGCCCATCTGTGCCTCGCCTGTCTTGTTGTGTGGAGGCGAGACGTTTGGGGTGGGGCGCGGAGAAGACACCACAAGAGAATGAGAAGTACAGGACCAAGAAAAGAGCGACACCAAAGAAAGACGGCATTGAAAGACAGCAAAGGCAAAAAACATGCTACACAGGTAACAAAATTGTCCTAGTTCATATTATTAACATTGCTTCACCTCCCTTTTGAAGAATTTCTAGAAGGATATTATTTCAACACCAATCAAACGGAAGAAGGTGTTTTTAAGGATTTCAGCAGACAGACATTATCCGCATACACCCACCAGGATAGCAGGATTTTGTTCATTATAGCGCTCATTTCTGGTTTCAAGTAAAGATAGATATTGGGAAAGAATTAAAGATGAAGCTAAAATTAAACGCTTTTCTTGCAATAGATGCAGTAAACGAGCTCGTAACCCAAAGTGCGACCCTCAGCTTTATTCGGGCCGGGCCTAACCATTCTTCGCCGGGAGTGGTTAGACACGTGCCGACCGAAAACGACAATGAAAATGTCAGAAAATTTGAGTTTTGGGGGGTGATATCGAAGGAATTTTAATTTCTGATGTTTCGAAAAATAATTCAATATTTCTATTTTATGTTATAGTACGTTGTTACAAAAAATAACAGCTGGTATAAGCGAAATCAGAGCTTGTCTTGCCACAGACACTCGAAAAGGCAAAGGCGACGCAGGATGACATCATGACGTCAAAGTGAGGGCTAAAAGATTCACCATTATAGTTGTTCAGCCGGAGTTCAAATATTCCCACCCTGAGTGGAGTTATTAAAAAATACAAGACAACGTCCGAAATACTCAATTGACCTCCATTGGAAAAATGTTTTTGGGTCATCACTGTGAATTTCAATTAAAACTTCATAGCATGCTGCACTGAAATTATCAATTGCATTTGTGTCTTCTTTTATTTTCTTGACTCTAATCCACCCAAGACACATTATAAATTATTTTTAATGCAATGGAAGAAAGTCTACATTTGATCTTTCTTGTAATATCAGCACACCTCTCACCCTTTTCACCCTCATTTTTGAGGTAAGCATTTTGAAAAATGCAATGTTTTCGTGGTTAATCCCTCTTGTGAATGAAAAGACCAATGCCGTAAATGTTCCCGGTTCCCTGTTCATTATTCGTTTCTCATAGTTTCGTAACCATTTTTTTCTTTTCATGCTTCCTTTCCATCATTTGAGTTGGAGTGAATGTTCTTGCACCATTAGCGTTCGTTTTCAAATCACAGGTGAATAAAAATTGCTGACTAGCCACGCCTCCAAAAACCTTTTGCTCTGATGTTTAGCTTAGCTTAGTCTCCACGTAGTGCTGGCATCGTTAGCTCAATCTCAACACAGTTATATACACGCCCGAGTAAACTGGCTGCGAATTCCAATGTCATTATATTTGGTTTTTATGAAGACACCTGTTTTTATGTTGCAATTCATGCAATTCAATCAAAAAATGGCAAGGCCATCAAAGAACCAATGCATTTGTGAATTGTCTTCTCGTTGCCGTAATTTACCTTTTTTCAGCTGTCTCCTGGACCTTCCTCTATCTATATTCTCATTAGCAAAGGCCTTCACTTTTGCTTGTTTAAGATCTTTCAGGAAGAAGCCCCAGTAAATGAGAGCTTCAGATATTTTATAAAAAGTCTTCCAAACTGTTGCTTCAAAGTCCAGTACCATTTTCTGAACAACAAAAATAGAAGATAATATATTAGAAACAGGGGGAAAGACTACAACATAGTTTTTCGAATTTCTTTTTGACATCATAACAAACGCCAATGGTGGTCTGCTTTAAGTTGCCATTTTCACTCTTCAAGAGAGCATGAATCGTAAATAATTGTTTGAACGGATCCTTCACTATCTTGAAGGTGCCATTCATGTATTAACTCTCTGCTTTGCTGGGGAGTGACAACTGTTCATTTTTGACAGATATTAGATTCCGTGCATGTTTCAGGCTAACAGCTTCTTGCAAAAAATCTTGCCGCACGTTGTGATCCGAAATTTCAAATTTTCCATCACTTGGTTCATTTGTCCAATACATTTGTCGATGACGGATGGCTTGGAGAACAATGTTGGACAGCTGGGGCATGCTTTATTAGAAAATATGAAAATATAACGCGGAGTAGTTTGATAACATTAGAGGATAGCTTGTAACTAGCCGGGGGCGCTCGCGTTTGCTCGCTTCCCGGAGGGGGGCAAGTGAAGAAACTTAATGTGGTTGGCACACTTCTTGCGCTGCATTCGCTCACGCTCATGCCCCTTTCAACTCCACGTACAATGGGTGAGCTCGCTGCGCTCGCCTGTGGTTGGCGCACTTCGTGCACTGCATTCGCTTACGCTCATGCCCCTTTCAACCCCACGTACAATGGGTAAGCTCGCTGCGCTCGCCTGTGGTTGGCGCACTTCTTGCGCTGCATTCGCTTGCGCTCATGCCCCTTTCAACTCCACGTACAATGAGTTAGCTCGCTGCGCTCGCCTGTGGTTGGCGCACTTCATGGGCTGCATTCGCTTACGCTCATGCCCCTTTCAACTCCACGTACAATGGGTGAGCTCGCTGCGCTCGCCTGTGGTTGGCGCACTTCGTGCACTGCATTCGCTTACGCTCATGCCCCTTTCAACCCCACGTACAATGGGTAAGCTCGCTGCGCTCGCCTGTGGTTGGCGCGCTTCGTGCGCTGCATTCGCTTACGCTCATGCCCCTTTCAACCCCACGTACAATGGGTAAGCTCGCTGCGCTCGCCTGTGGTTGGCGCACTTCGTCCGCTGCATTCGCTTACACTCATGCCCCTTTCAACCCCACGTACAATGGGTAAGCTCGCTGCGCTCGCCTGTCTATCTATTATCAAGAAACATTGACTGATAGGGTGCACTTCGTGCTCTGTATTCGCTTCGCTCATGCCTCTTTCAACCCGACGTACAATGGGTTAGCTCGCTGCGCTCGCCTGTCTATCTATTATCAAGAAACATTGACTGATAATGCGCACTTCGTGCGCTGCATTCGCTTCACTCATGCCTCTTTCAACCCCACGTACAATGGGTTAGCTCGCTACGCTCGCCTGTCTATCTATTATCAAGAAACAGTGACTGATAGGGCGCACTTCGTGCGCTGCATTCGCTTCGCTCATGCCTCTTTCAACCCCACATACAATGGGTTAGCTCGCTGCGCTCGCCTGTCTATCTATTATCAAGAAACATTGACTGATAGGGCGCACTTCGTGCGCTGCATTCGCCTACGCTCATGCCCCTTTCAACCCCGCTTACAATGGGTTAGCTCGCTGCGCTCGCTTGTCTATCTATTATCTTTTTTTTTTATTAAATTCATAATAACGATATCCCTTCAGCTTTAGATATAAGATACATAATAATAACATAATATAGTATAATATAAGTGATTGCTTAAGTCATTAAATAAGTTGAAATAAGGGTAAATACAAATGTGAAATAAAGCGATACTGTTCTTCCAGGGAGTCGTTTTGGTCATTCTGAGTTATCATTGCTCAGCAAATGTCTTTTTAATGTTTTTTTAAAGACGGGTAGCGATGACAGCTCTCTGATCTCAATTGGAATACTATTCCAATTTTTGATGCTAGAGTACTGAAAGCCTCTCTTTGTGTTTTCTAGATTTATTTTTGGGATATGAAGGTCTCTACTATTCCTTGTTTCATAATTTGAGAGATTGCATCTATGCTCAAACATATCCCATAGGCTTTCGGGGCAAGCTTTATTCAAGATTTTATAAACCATCACAGAACGATCAAGCTGAATTAAACTCCCGATATTCAAAATATTATTATGCCAGTTGTCTTTTATTCTTGCTCTTTCAATGATGTCTATGGCCCTCTTTTGCATACGTTGTAGGGAACCTATCTGGGTAGCAGAAAGGCTCCCCCATATGACATCGCCATATCTTAAATGGCTTTCAAAAAGAGCGCGATAGACATCACATAGTTTTGATTGAGGGAGGATATGCTTGAGCTTCTTTAGAGACGATAAGCCACCCGCTAATTTGCCTAAAAGTGCTTTATACTGGTCATTCCAGCGGAGGCCATCATCTACAATCATTCCGAGAGATTTAGTTTTCATCACACGCTTTATTTCACATTTGTTTAGCTCTAGCGGTGGGAAGACTTCTAACTCGTTGAGCCTACGTGGGTGCCCTATCAACATGTATTCAGTCTTAGATAGATTAGGACTAAGCTTGTTTATTCGTAGCCAATCACTTATACTAAGGAGTTCTTCTTTTGTCATTCTTATAAGCTCCTCTACGTTTCCCGAAGCAATCGTTGTATGCGTATCATCTGCATACATGCTAGCGCTTGAGAAATTGAAGCATCCCTCAAAATCGTTAAGGTACAGTATGAAAAGCAAAGGACCTAGACAGGATCCCTGAGGAATCCCACACGTTACTTCTTTTGCTGCAGATTTCTGGCTGTTGAGCGAGCAGTATTGTTTTCTTTCTGTCAAATAAGACTTAAACCACTCTATTTCAGTTCTTTTGATACCATACTTGATCAATTTATCAATGATTATTTTATGATTAACAGTGTCAAAAGCTTTTTTCAAATCCAGGAATATCGTTAGGTTAAGAATCGCTCGCCTGTGTATCTATTATCAAGAAACAGTGACTGATAGGGCGCAATTCGTGCGCTGCATTCGCTTCGCTCATGCCTCTTTCAACCCCACATACAATGGGTAAGCTCGCTGCGCTCGCCTGTGGTTGGCGCACTCCGTGCGCTGCATTCGCTTACGCTCATGCCCCTTTCAACCCCACTTACAATGGGTTAGCTCGCTGCGCTCGCCTGTCTATCTATTATCAAGAAACATTGACTGATAGGGCGCACTTCGTGCGCTGCATTCGCCTACGCTCATGCCCCTTTCAACCCCGCTTACAATGGGTTAGCTCGCTGCGCTCGCTTGTCTATCTATTATCTAGAAACATTGACTAATAGGGCGCACTTCGTGCGCTGCATTCGCCTACGCTCATGCCCCTTTCAACCCCACGTACAATCGGTTAGCTCGCTGCGCTCGCCTGTCTATCTATTATCAAGAAACATTGACTGATAGGGCGCACTTCGTGCGCTGCATTCGCTTCGCTCATGCCTCTTTCAACCCCACGTACAATGGGTTAGCTCGCTGCGCTCGCCTGTCTATCTATTATCAAGAAATACTAAATTGAACATTCTGTGTGAAATACATCGCCATATACCCTCAAACAAAAAAGCCTTTGTGATCACATGGTTCGCCGTTTCGGCCCATTGTTTTCGGGCGTTCGACCTATTGTTTCGGGTCAAATCTATTGTTTTTGGCAGGGAAAATGCGTTATCACGTGACTCCGTAGAATATATATATTAGATAGATGATATGCATGTTGACGTCACAGAACTCATTCTTTTCGGACTGTAAAATGAGTGGCAAAATGGCGGCCGCGAAAAAGGCGCCGAAGGAGAACGCCCCTTTTGGAGCTTGCCACTTGCCTTCTGTACATTACTCTGGTCTCACCTCTGAGCTAAAATTAGTTTACGACCAGAAGTTGCAATTTTTACAGATATCAGACCCATATTTATTGAAAAAGTCTGATTTTGATACTCCTCTGGAGCAGTGGCCTAAATTTTCTTACGCAGCCATTTACAATTATCTGGTTACTTCAACAAGCAATTTTACCCAGTCAAGTTTGAAAGCTTATAAAAGTATGAATGCACATCCGTATGTTGTCACTTGCCAAACCTATGAGGAAATTTGTAAGCGAATCCAGCCCCCCTTGTATCTTTTTTTTGGCAAAGTACGACACTCGCAGTATTTTCGCAAAAATTGCCTAATCAAGCTTGGGTCGTCGTTAATGATGATTGATCTGTATGTAGGGGACATTATACTTGTTTGGTCGGACAAGGGGAAGTCTGCTCTCATGTTGCGGCAATTTTTTTTATATTTATAGTGTTTCTGAGTTCAAAGAAAAGTCTACATCTTCCTGTACTTCAGAACTTTGTTCTTGGTTGGGTAACAACTCAACTCGCCCCACTAGATATATATATATATATATACACAAACTCTGTTTAACAACACAAGGGGTTACACATTGATCTATTGGGTAGCTATGAAAAAAGCTGTTTAAAGGGTGACAAATTCAGTGCTGCTGTTTCATTTCAGAGGAACAACAGACTCACAGAGGTTGCAAAGAGCTGAACATACAACCAAGATATCATCAGGAATGCTATCTTCTTCTGTAGTTTTGCTCATGACCAACTTGATGGGGATGATGCTCTGCAACATTGTAAATTTATTTCAAAGCAGTCCAATTACTCTTTCCACATAGATTCGCACGTGGAATATTGCATTTATAATCGTGGAATATTGCATTTATTAATCGTGAAAATTTAGAAAGCCATTCCAAGTGTATAATATTTAATCAAGACGTGACCAGATTAGTGCAAGAAGAAGTTCTTGAAAATTAGAGAGCTTTCTGTTGTGATGGGAATGCATGTAAGGTTCGACGAAACCAAGAATTTTCATAAGGAGCTTATTATTGTCATGTTCCAGAGTACATTGCTCAAAAGATAACAATGCCAAATCAGTTCTCAGTTGGAAAACCTCTGACCTCAATACAATGTGTTGTCTTCCTTTAAGTTCTGACTATGTTCTCACTTTTCTGACCTAAACATTAAGGAGACATATGTATTTATTTAGTTATAAACGTGTAAAACAGATAATTATAATCTCACATCCCAATCAGAGCAATCCGTAGGGACCCTATAGGAGTCTCAGAAAAAATAGGAACCCTATAGGAGACTCACGGCAATAATTTGAAGAGAATTTGGATAGTTTGCGCGCAAAAGGGTAGAGATAAAGTTGAAGAGGGGAAGCATTTATTTTGTTGGAAAATAGTGGTCATTTGGTTGCACAGATGGGATGCACTGCACCCTCTGACGAGTTAGTGTCGTCAGCCGAAAATTAAGGCAGAAATTCAGAGGAGAGTAACTTTCTACAGCAGTCATATGATATTCAAAGTTGTATTGGAAGCAGTCACATTATGCAATTTTGGCCGATTTTGGTAGTGGAAGGAATTTTGTCAGCGTGAATTCTGCTGACCGAGTT